>JAFBJQ010001073.1:68643-94562 GCA_016785345.1 Trinectes maculatus
CCCCCCCCCCCCCCAACCGGTCCACAGATCAGTCTCCCATCTTCATCCTTCATCTCATGACCCAGGGTTTGTCCAACGTCAGAGCCGAACCAGCTGATGGGAAACCAGCTGACTGTGTCTCGTTAGGGATTCCATCTGCGTGGTGTGTGATGGATCGGTGAACGTGTGATTGTTGGAGACTGTTGGTACGTGCGGAACAGACGCGATGTTATGAGAATTCTTGGAAGAGTTATTTCAGACGTGGTTCGTTCATTGCAGTAATTGTCCGTGGAGGCCAGTAGTTTTCACAGTGTTGGTCTCAGATTAATAAACAGTGCTATGATAGGTCAATATTATCACCCAGCTGCCACAGTGAAAACCTTACAGCTGATACACGGAGATAATAGGAAGCAACATTCCAGTCCATCCGGACTCTCCGAATGATTTCCTTCCCTCAGGAAGCGAACAACCATCACTCCGAGTCCTGAGTGACAACACGATCGCTGTAATAACTGCGGCTCCAATGGCTTTAACTCTGAGGAGCAACGCCACGGAGAGACGGTTATTCCAGGAACATCAACACTTCACAGTGGGAGATGATCCATTTCATTTCCGTCTGGAATTTCATTTTTGAAATGATTTCTACATGAAGGTGGACGCGACGTCCAGCGAGGCCTCAGATTCATTTCCTTTTCACCACTGGACTCTCATGTTGTCATTAGACCCACAGTCCCGTCAGGAAATCATTTGGACGTGGTGTGGGACGCACCGGGTTTCCCAGCGACCCGTGACGCCAGGCAGCATCAGTCTGTGTGTGGAGCAGAGCCACCAGGGGGATGGATGAAGATGCCGTTTAGGGAAGAACATAGTGACAGCTTGGCATCAGCGCGGCCGTCATGCTGCGAGCGCTCCTGTGTGTCGCAGCCTCAATCTGCTGAGCAAAGACGTCAGCGTGTGAAGTTTCCTGGCACAGGAATGTGTGGTCACACCAGAGGATGCTCATCACACACACACACACACACACACATTTACACACACATATACATACACACAATTCAACACACACGCATGAAAGAGAGAAAGAAAAGGAAATAATTGTAACGACAGGACCAGAGTGAAATGATAAACTGAGGTAACAATGGCAACCAGATATTTTGTCGAGGATTCAGATCCACAGGGCGTCCCTCTGACCCCCCCACCCCCACCCCCCACCCCAACCTCACACCCATTCACAAAGGAAAACAGATTTTCTTCTTCATTATTATTATTATTATTATTATTATTATTATTATTATTATTATTATTACGCTGTCCCTGTTTCTTCATCAGACCTTTCCTTTTCTTTTTCTCATTTCAGAGCTGAATCATTTGGCACATACACACACACACACACACACACACACACACACACGCACACACGCACGCACGCACACACACACACACAGAGTCTGTGTGCAGATTCCCGTCTCCATCGTGCATCTTGTCAGACCACGCCGACACATGCACACAGAAATACACATTTTCATTTTGTAGTTCTGCGTCATCCTCTATTTCCGCCGCTCCTGTCGCCCCGTCGTGCTCAGAGTCTCCATCGCCCCTCATCCCGCGCTGCATTATTCAACATCTCTTATTCTGTGGAAAACTTCATCGCCTGGAACACAGCTCCTGGAAACGGACCACATGATGGAAACAAACTCAACCGAGGAACATGAAATATTCACAGCAGCCTGTGGAGTTTTGTGGATATGCCACCACTAGAACTGACTTCCAGTATAGAATACCTCTAATATGAAATACTTATTGTAATGATTTCATTTTTATGACGGTCCTGTTCCTAAGTGCAATGAAGTCTTGTTTTTGTCATGTTGTTAATATGAAGTCTGCAATGGAGCTTCATATCACAATGCACATTTGCAAGTGGTACATTAGTTGTGGTAGTAGTAGTCGGAGTTAGTAGTGGTAGTACTACTATCATAAAAGTAAAAATGTTATTATTGAAATGACATGCAGAAGAGTGGAATCAGAGTGATGAGTTACATTTTTGTACATTTCTGTCTTGTTGTTATTGTAATTTCATGACTCACAGTATCTTGGGAATATGTAGGCAGCAGGACTCAGGACTCCGGCCAATAGTCTTTTTCCCAGCCAACAGCTTGTGTGCTATTTTTAAAAAGGCTAACCGTTAGGCGTTTGGACGAAAGATAACGTGAAGCGAGACAGTGATGAGATGTGTGACAGGAAGTTTGGGATGTGATGAGAGGTGGACGCGTGGCCAGCACATAGATACTGTATGGTGGCTGTGGCTGAGTGGGTTTCTCCTCATCAATCAGATGAAAGCTTATCAAGTGACCACAGAGACGTCTTAACCCAATAAACAACTGGACGGGATGAAACGAACATGTGTTTACGTGTGACGCCAGCAGCCTGAGTGGAACAAAAAAAAAAAAGAAAAACTTTCCAGCTCGGGTCTGTGCCTGGAAATGAAGCAGCACTATAAAGAGATGCTGCCTCTGCGGCCATTAACGCGTCAGCGCCAATAGATGGCCGCGTGTGGAGATGGATGGCAGAGCGATGTGGTGGTCTGGCCCACCGCTGTGGAAATTTACCCTCTTTCCCTTCCCGTTTCCACACACACTACACACACACACTCCACACAGTACACACACACACAGTACACACAGTACACACAGTACGCAAAGGCAGGCGTAAACAAACACATAAGCTGTGCTGTCCTTTATCCATGCTGACAAGACACACAGGAAATGAATGGCGATGGACAGTATGTTTGTCACCTCCAGCTGACATGATGTTTTATTGAATTGATTTTATTGTCGTGATGCATTCAAAGTGAAACATGTTGAACTTCCTCTGTTGAACCATAATATTAAATTCAGTCTCATGGCTCACGGCTCTTTTCTGCAGAATCCGTGAAGCCGTCCTTGGAAGTGAATGACATTTCCGAGCGGACCTTCGGCATGTAGTGATTATGTGAATGAGAGTGCTGGATGGTCTGCAGAGTTTCTCTGTTTGAAAAAAAAAAAGAAAAATTAAAAATCCGTTACAAAGTGCTCTGAGTGCATATCAGCGTTCAATTAACAGCCTGAGATGTTTAATGCCAATTTCAGTTTCCTGGGAACAGAGACGTGTTCTGGAAGCTTTTCAAAGAAACCAGGGAAACAGTGAGGAGAACATGGTTCTTTAACACAGAGACAGGAGACTGACAACAGCCGGTACCATAAAATAATGTTATCAGTGTTGCTGCTGTGTGCAGGTGTGTCTGTTTGGTAATGACTCTGCTGTGTTTGTCTTCCAACCATAACACAACACAGCACAGCACAGCACAGTGTCCTCCTGTTCCTGCAGCCACACAGGGGGACGACCTGACAACTGATGCACACGACAATCAGCCACAACAACACACTGACAGCCTGTGAGTTCAGCCTGTGTGTGGCTCCTTCACCCGCTGTGGCGCTGCAGCAAGAAAATATGTGAGTCGACTGACTCACACACTACAGAGTAGCATCTGGGATATTTTGCATGTGCATGTGAAGGGGCACATACACACACACACACACACACACACACACACACACATATACATATATATATATGTGTGTGCACATGCAAACAGTTTCATGTGCGTGTGAATGTGCATTAATTAATTAATTAATTGGATCACTTAAAATGATCCATTTCCCGATTGAGGTGTTGTTGACGCCATATTGTTTTTTCCACTGCAGTTTGATTCTTCTTCAGAAGGTTACATCATCATCACCAACACCATCACCATCACCATCAGACATGTCTCACTGTTGACCGCCGTCAAACAGGAGGACAGAGTGTGTGAACAGAGGTGGTGGTGGTGGTGGTGGTGGTGGTCAGAGTCTGTGACGGAAAGACGACAGCTCAGCAAACAGGAAAAGCTCCACCTGACTTGTTCTCTGTATACTACGCGCTTCATCGCACATTCTGTACATCCAGGGGTTTTTTTTCCCGGTCATGGGTTTGCGCTGTTTTTCCTTCTGTGGAACCTCATACAGACAGAAGCCACAGGCAAACAAGCACAGTGACATATGTTCTCCGGAGCACAGCCGAGACACATTCCCGGGAATATGTCCTTCTCTGACGAGTGACCTTGACCTTCAGGAGGACGTCGTTCCACTGATACCAGTGCTGGTACATTATATCACTGCAGCACAAACAATACAAAGTGTACAGAACTGGCTTTTCCTTACTATGGTCAATATGAGGAAACTCCCGTCAGCCCTCCCTGTTCGGTTTCAAGAGGAGCTCATTCCCGGTCCCAGTTTTAGTGCTCCCTTTGGGATTTCCTCAGGATTCTGACGCACTTGCCCGGTTACAGCAAACCATTTCTGCTGAGGCCAGCTCCTGATAGCTCCCTGTTCGTTTGTTTGTTTGTTTGCATGCGTCGTCCTGGACATTGTATTTAAGGTTTTAAGGATTTGACTTCCTGTTTAGCGCTGCACCAATCCACACATTTTAGTGTGTGTGGACACACACAGGTAGAGACACAACCTGAAATAACACATGTACCAAAGCGGCATAAGTATATGACTAAATATGGATAGGATATAATCTTTTGTATGTCCTAACAGAAGATGATCTAGATTCTCTGTGTTGGAGCTGAACCTCTGCAGAGAAGGACTGGTGTGTTTAGTATCTGACATGCAGTCAGAGATGTACGCTGTGGTCCACAGACAGAATCATAACATTTGAACATTTTCACTTTCCAGACTCTTTTTATTCGACAAATTATATCTGCACTTTGCAGGACATTTATTGAGAATGGCTGACGTACAGTACAACGGACACGCATGCGGTGTTTGTGCAACAGCTGAGTTGCTTGTTCCCCTCATGTAGCTTCAGCAACAACAAAACCATCAAGGGGCAATTACACGGAACAGACAGCACTTCCGAGCGAGCTGGTCCACAGACACATCCAGTGCTTGGGAAATGGAGCTGACCTAGATGACGGGTTCGCAGAGGATGTTAGTGTGTAAAGGAAGAAAAGATCAACTTGAAAACAACACTAACATCACGACATTCTATGGTCCAGCTCCTTTCCGTGGAGTTTACGCTCTGGTATTTGTCTGTGGGACGATATTCCCTAATGGCAGGAAGCCAAGTCTGAAAAAAAAAAACTATAGAAAAACAGTTTTTCAGCTCTTCAGCATAACATCAGATTCCTGTCATTTAAATAAAAACATTTTTACTTGTCCAGTGAACCATCGTCTTAACCATCGTCTTTGTCTTTGTTGTTAGCTCGAGATCCATAGATTTGTTTCTTAAAAAGTAAATTTGATGCAAAAGGCAGAATCATCACAGTTGTTGTGTTGTGACTCGTGCGAATCAGCATAAAAATCTGTTCTTTGTTTTTGTCGACGTGTGTTTTCAGGTCACATTAAAACCACCGGGTGATTGTGTCCTGCAGGAACTCAGCCAGTCGGGAGTTTTTCCATCCTGCAACTCAGGTAATATCTTTTGTAAACAAACTAAAAAGTGACAACATGAGTTTGCTCCTGAATTGTAGTGTGGCTGTGTGAAATGTATGTGAGAACATAAGTCATCGTTTTTCCTTCCAGTCTTTCTTCAATGTCCACTGTCCATCACGAATAATATTCAACAAGAGTTGTGAGGTTGGCAACATGCATTTGTGTTTGTGCAGTTCTCAGGCTGTAAACTAGCATTTTGTTTCTCATTAATCTGTTAGTTAAGATTCAAGGTTCACTGTGAAACAGAGAAAAAAAAAGTTTAAAAAGCACCAATATACAGCACCCATTATGGACTATGTAAAAACAACAAGAGGTATCTCTGTCTGTGTCTGTATTTACATTGTTAACAGTGGTGTGGTAAACTCCCAGATATTGCATGTAAAAAAATAAAACTTTCACATCCTTACGTTATGTTTTGCACATATGCACCAGTGCCTTAGTGTGCAGTGCAGTGGAGTGAAACGTTGTTATGTGAATCCATCCCAGTCCTGTGACTCAGCAATGTGCCACAGTACTAAAAGCTACTGATCAGCCTTTTGTGAAGAGGAGCACAGATAAAAAATAAAAAAATTAGCCACTCACTCGGACCTTACGTGTCCACTTACAGGACTTTGTCCTCGTGTCCGTTTGTTATTGTTGTGGCAGGTAGTTTCAGCAGAAATGTGGAAATGTGGTTGACAACACAACTTTAAACCTGGTCTCACAGTGCCCCCTTTTGGTCCATCAAATTAATGTCGTCTTCTCCCAACAGAGTGCAACAAGTGTCACACGTCTGAACCCTGTTTCATCTTCCTTTCTCGGAGGTTTGATAATGCGATGCAGTCAAGATGGCGACTGCTCCAAGCCGGTCTTGTGATGATGATGATGATGATGATGCTGTGGCGGTGGCGATGGCGATGACCTCAGGAAATGTCAGCAGAGGGAGGCGCGAGGCCATGGGGGTCTTGCGAGGTCTTTACTTCCTCTTGCTGTCCAGGATAGCCCTCCAGTCGTCCAACCAGGACAGGAGTCGTCTCTGCGGGGGGGCGATGGACAGATGCTTGTTGTGGCAGGCGGTGAACAGGATGTGCTCCCATGTTGGTTTGGACTCCACGCCTGGAGACAGGTCAGACACACGTATATTTAACTGTGTGCACTGTTCCACTGCTGTGGCAGCTACTTCATACAGTGCAAATGAAGGAGTGTTGGGGATGGATGTAAATTAATATCAACACCCACATGACAGAACACAAACAGGATTATGCAATCCTTGTTCTTTAAGTACTTCTATAATCTGAAGCTGTGTCGCTGTTTGAAACTGCGTGTGTGTAAATCACACAGTGAGCGAGTTGTTTTGTTGTTATGTCAGGTTAAAAGCGGCATGTGCACACCCATCAGCACGTACTCGATACTTACCTACAATGTCAGGCTTGTCGTCTATCAGGACGTCTCCACTGATTAATGTCTTGTCCCTGGTCAGGATGACCTTCTCCAGAAAGTCATGGCCCAAATGCTTCTCCACCCAAGCATACTGGACAAACAACACACACACACACACACAGATACACGCAGCAGAGTGAGATGAGTGAGGAGCACTCATCTTTTTCTGAAGGAAACAGATTCGATGTTGATTGGCAGAGGGCCTACCTTCTCATACGGGCAGTGTTTGTACTTCTTGATAGGGCTGGTGCAAATAAAGACATCTGTGCTGTGGAAAGAGAAACATTACCAGAGGCAAAACATTAAAAACATACAAATCAGTGTTCTATTGGCGCTGCGGATGCCTGACAGCAACACTGGATATTTATAACCAGAATTAATAATTATAATCGGCACCACACGGTGGTAGATAAAAATAAAACAGAAAAAATATTAGATAACACCACAAGTAGATTTCTGTGATAAGAAAACATGTTCATTCAGGCACTGGCAAATAGAAGCTGTTCATTTCCACAGAGAGGAAACGTAAACAGTTTTCTAACTACAGTGGCTATTTTTAGATGTTATTCTGCTTTGTTGTGTCCTTTTGAGAAAGCTACAGGAAATGGCAATCACAGCCTCCTTCATGCTGACTGATAGCACATGTGCACGTAATGTTATCCAAGTCGAAGCCGATGCTTTCATCAGATGATATATATATATTTATATATATATATACATATAGTACATACAACCACCGGTGATCATAATGATGATGCATCCCAATTAGGAAAGTGAATCATTTCGTGCAAGTTCGAACAAATATAATCACATATCAGACGGGAATAGATTCCAGTGGAAAACCAGTTGCCTTGCCCTTTTTTCTTGGAACACGCATGTATAGGCAGGTTTTGCATTCAAATTCAGAGGAGGATGCAGAGTGCTGGGTGCAACGTGGTGACGGCATGCAGACATTTCTGCAGTCAAGCTACAGCTGAGCTCCCCTGTTTACATTAAAACTATTCAAATCTTCCAGGTGGTGTTGTAGTTTGGTTCCAGTCCCTGCTGTTACTACTTCAAACCACCAGATGTCACTGTGCTGCTGCAGCTGCAGAACTTCTCATCTCTAAATGTTTAAGTACAATTAAGTGAAGTATCTTCAGGACATACTTATCCATCCTGGCCATCTCCCTGACGGCCTCCACTCCTCCAGGGAGGGGCTCCAGCTCGATGAAGAAACCTCTGGACTCCCAGATGCTGCTGGCTTTCTCCTGCGGTGACAACACAACATGTGTTATCTTATCTCTGTGTGTGTGTGTGTGTGTGTGTGTGTAATACTAATAATAAGACTTGGTGTGGCACTGAGGTCATGGCCCTTACACACAGGTCGCTCCTCAGCCGGCCGTACTGCGCTGACACCCAGAACCCCCTCCTCTCCTCCAGGCTGATGTAGGGCTCCTGCGGGTACCGGGCCCGGTACTTCTGCAGAAACCCCCCCTCGAAGTCCGCCAGGACCCCGTCCATGTCGACGAGCACCCGCAGCCGCTGAGCGGAGCCAGAGGACGGCGTGTTGGAGTAAATCCTCTTACACGGCCGGAGGAGCGGAGTGGCCCCTCTTCCTGCTCCCAGGACCAGGCGTCTCAGGCGGGGCAGCGACATTGTTGACGAGGCGGCGGCAGGGGCTGCTGGCACCGGTGACCCTGAGCTGACGGAGCGGGGAGACCGCGGTTAAAGTCCGCATCAGAGTCGACACGTTCTTACCGAGAAGTGTGGCCGTGTAGCGACAGGGTTTCTTTCACTCGATGCACTGGAATTCGTCTAAGTTGCGGCTGAACTCTCTCATTGCGGGCGGGCGGCTGTTAGCTAACTTTAGCTAACGGGCTAGCGGCACCGCAGCGGGCAGGTCAGACGTGACGAGACCCGGACCGCAGCGAGCGGCACAGAGGGACTGTTTACGTCGGCCGTCATCGTGTGATCACTGGCCCGCAGGTTCTCCCACACCCACCACCGTGTCCACAGTGTCCACCGTGTCCACAGTGTCCAGCAACAGCCACAGCTGATACTGTGATACACTATGATAGAAAAGACTTAGCTAAGAGAACAAACTGTACTACAGACCCAAAGCACCGCGAAGATATGTTACACTAACAGGATGTCTCACTCCTGTACACGACCGTATTCCACGAGTCTCCTATTACTACATTATTACATTATAAAAATACATTATTATTATTATTATTATTGTTGTTGTTATTGTTGTTGTTATTGTGATGTGTTGTCTTGTAATGTAATGCGACCTATAAATTGGTTGAAAATAAAATAAGAATAAAGTGTTTTATTTTGTCTTATTTTGTGTCTTATTTTGAACATAATTATGGATGCCCAAACTAATATTTACCCAGTTAATAGAAATCAAATGATAATGACCAAAGAGTAGACGACCTGTTTTAGGAATACCAGAAGCTTTGGTGTTTACATTCAGTGGATGTTTAAAGCCATGCATACAGGAGCTCTTACATCCTATAATGTCTTTGTTCAAAGTCAATACGTACGGCATTACGTCAGTTCCTGTACTTTCTTCTTTAAAGAACAGCTTTTACGATCTGAAATAAACCCGTGATCGTAGCAACGTACAAAACAGTGACAATTAAGTTAAATTGTACCATTAATGCTCTTCTCACGTTAATCGTCTCCGAAGTGTAAGAAACACGGTTAACAAGTCGTGTATCTGGCCCTTTAAGAATCCAGCGGTCGGTTTGGAAATCTCGTTGCAGTCGTTTCTGGTCTTATCATCTCACGATAACTTCAGCTCAGTGGCGGCTGTGTGGCCCCCTGTCTCTGTCCGGACGGAGTTGTTTCTGACGTTTGAATGAAAAACAGTGCAAATTACCTCCACTTTGGACCCAGGAAATAATGGCTTCAGCCTTGGAGCAGTTTGTGAACAATGTGCGGCAGCTCTCCGCTCAAGGTAGGGTTGCTAAACTCATTCAAGTGGGGAAGTAGTAGCTAGTTAGCTAGCAGTTGCTATTCAGTGCCTTGCCGATAGCTAGGCAGCCTAACTGGTCAGAGCCCCCTTTTTGCTTTATCATGTAAACACACCGCGAAAATGACTTTGTCTGGCTGCGAGAGTTCTGTAAAGTACCACCAGAAGATGCGTTAGTGCACAGTGAAGCCGAGGATAGCGGCAAACTGGGTGGCTCATCAAACGGAATGTCATAATCATACTTTTTGTTTTTGATCTAGAAAATTATTTCTGGTGTCTGCCTACCGGTAGTCCCGCCCTCGCCCCAATGTGATTGGCTCTCTAACTGATTTGGCGAATGTTATTGGCTGAGAGTGAACTGTCAATCCCACTTGCATTACCTCTGTTGCAAGGCCTTGACAGGACACTTGACCGGGCGATGTTTACTGAAATACTGAGCCGCAGCACATTATCTCCAAATAGTTTTGAGTCAGTTTGTCCATTACATCATTACACAATGGTCCCTTTGCTGTCGTAAATGTGGTAATTGCAATTTTATCAATGATCAGACCACTCAAATAATAAAGACAATAAAAATAAGAACAGATACATCTTATCTGGAATTTTTGTCCCGCGGCGTGACTGAACTGTGTTACATATATTGAGATAGACGCCTTTCCATTGATCAATAAAGGTCAAAGTAGGAAACCTTAAAGCGGTTTATGTTGTGTCTTTTCTTCTGCCCTCCAACTTGACTCCCGCTCCTCAAAAAACATCAGGCCAGATGACTCAGCTGTGTGAGTTGATCAACAAAAGTGGGGAGCTGCTGGCCAAAAATTTGTCCCACCTGGACACGGTGCTGGGGGCTCTGGACATCCAGGAGCACTCCCTAGGCGTGCTGGCTGTGCTGTAAGTAGACTGCTGCTACACTCACTTTTTCCAGGTTTGCCGCTATTCGCTGTGGTTATCCCTGAACAAGCCTTTCTCTGTCTCTGAGGAAGTGTTGTTTTGTTGATGTGCTAATTTTGTTCCGATTCAATGCTGTCTCGACACTCCAGCCCTTTTTGTGCTTTACGCTTATGTTTGACTCTGCCTTAACTTTGTTGAGATAGTGTTTATACCTGTTAGAGGTTGTATTGTAATATTTCTTATGATCAAGAGTGAGATTGTAGGGAGGGCAGAAAGATTATTAGAATTTTATAAAGGTGACGCACAATTTTCTAAGTTGTTTATGTTGGGGAAAAAAAGACAAATGACAAAACATCCAACGATGGATTTTCTTCTGCTTTTCATATGCTACAACGTTGTTTGTTACCATTTTTTTCCTTTTTCCCCTGATCCAGATTTGTGAAGTTCTCCATGCCAAACATCCCTGACTTTGAGACGCTCTTCTCCCAAGTCCAGCTCTTCATCAGTACCTGCAACGGGGAGCACATTAGATATGCAACAGACACTTGTGAGTACTGGGTAACTGTTAACTCTCATATAAACTCCTAGATTAATGGTATAAGAATTGTATTTGTTCAAATAGTGGTAATCTAATCACTTGTTTTGGTTACATTATCTACATCAGAGTGTAGATACAATATGTCCTGTACACACTAATAATTTGAGTAGTGCATGATACCTAATCAGTCAATTGTCAGTCTGCATGGAACACACCACACTTCTTTTCTGTTTCTTTTCATAGTTGCTGGTCTCTGCCACCAGTTGACAAATGCCCTTGTAGAACGAAAACAGGTAGGACTGTGGATTCTGACAGTAGTGTGATCTCATAGTCTTTGACGGAGACTGTTGATTGGTTGGTGACGTAGGCTACTTGTCGCTAAATGACACATTTTTTTTCCTCCTTCCCCGACAGCCATTGAGGGGTGTTGCCATCCTAAAACAGGCAATAGACAAAATGCAGATGAACACAAACCAACTTACCTCAGTTCATGCAGACCTGTGTCAGGTGAGTCCCTACCACATCGTCACAATGGCTGTAATGTTAAGAGGTCTAAATTTGCTGGTTAAGGGTTGTGATAACATGTTCAAACATAAGCTCCCTATGTGTATATCCACTGTAACCTGTCGTTTAACCTGAGTATTTACCTGTCTCCGTGTAGCTGTGCTTGTTAGCAAAGTGCTTCAAGCCTGCCTTGCCCTTCTTGGAGCTGGACATGATGGACATCTGTAAGGAGGGTGGAGCCTACGACGCAAAGCACTTTTTATGTTACTACTACTATGGCGGCATGATCTACACGGGCCTCAAAAACTTTGAAAGAGCACTGTATTTTTATGAACAGGTACTTTTTATTGAAAACTGCTGACTTGTGTGACCAGTAAATCCCTCTGAGTTTCTCACTTGTACTGATGTACAGTACCAGCATGCACATTAAACTGTTCATTTATCTGTGGTGTTTCAGTAAATGATCATGTGTTTAAATATCTCTTGCCAGGCAATAACCACTCCAGCTATGGCAGTGAGCCACATCATGTTGGAAGCCTATAAGAAATACATCTTGGTGTCTCTCATTCTCCATGGCAAAGTGCAGCAGCTGCCCAAATACACCTCACAAATAGTAGGGAGGTTCATCAAGGTAAGGATTCATGGCTCGGGTTAAATAATAAGTATTTGGGATTTGCTCTTTAAAGTGAAAAGACATTTAGCAAATTTCTTAAAAAAGAAAACCTAAAATATTACACTCACATATTTAAAAGGCACTGGTCTGTCATAATAAGTTCTCATAGTTGAGAGTGCATTTATGTCTCTACCATCAGCCCCTGAGCAACGCATACCATGAGTTAGCTCAGGTTTACACCACCAACAACCCAGCAGAGCTGCGCAGCGTGGTCAACAAACACAGCGAGACCTTCGCACGGGACAACAACACAGGCCTGGTCAAACAGTGCCTCTCCTCCCTCTACAAGAAGAACATCCAGAGGCTAACAAAGGTGAGTGTTTACCTACCTGTCTGGCCTCTTTTTTTAATCTACACTCCACTGTTTGAGTAAATCAATCCATTCTGATTTAAAAAATCGGTATCTCATATTTGTTTCCCATAGACCTTCCTGACACTGTCTTTGCAAGACATGGCGAGTCGAGTGCAGCTCTCAGGCCCCCAGGAAGCAGAAAAATACGTCTTACACATGGTATGTTGGTCCGAAGCCAGGCTACATGTCATCAATATATGTGTTCTATAAAATGTTACCAATTTTAAGGACATATTGTCCATCGTGATCATTGGTTTTGTTTGTACGAACTGTATCAAACAACTAACATAAAAAATTTGTTTCTGTTCCTATCTTGTTTTACTTGTCTATCTCTCTAAAAACGGGTCCTATAAGATTTAGATGTAGATGTAGAATGCACCTTTCAGTCAGCAGTGAATTACCTCTTGTGTTCTTGTGTTCATTTTCAGATTGAAGATGGTGAGATCTACGCTAGCATTAATCAAAAGGATGGTATGGTCTGCTTCCATGACAACCCCGAAAAATACAACAACCCAGCAATGCTCCACAAAATTGACCAGGAGGTGAAGATGGCCTCTTCTATCTTAAGTGTTGTTTTCATTGCCTGACCCCTTATCACAGTGTTGTATTTGAATTCTGTGGCATGAGCTACATACTTTTTCTCTTTTCAGATGCTGAAATGTATAGAGCTGGATGAGAAATTAAAGTCTATGGATCAAGAAATCACAGTAAACCCACAATTTGTGCAGAAGGTGAGATGATATTTTCAGATATGTATCAGATATGTAAATATAAATTTTTTGGACCCTGGGCCCTTAATTGTGTTCCTGCCAATGAGCAGTAGTAGAATGATATGGATTAAAACATGACATTTTTGTGACAATTTTTCCAGAGTATGGGATCGCAGGAGGACGATGTTGGTAGCAAAACATCGAGTTACTCCTGAGGGGCCTTGGGCTGGGAGAGAACGCTGCAGCCATCCAACACGTTCTTCCCAGGATGAGTTGGATTTTTTTAAAAGAGGAAAACAAACATTCTATTGCATAAGGACATTGGTCAAGGAAATCTAATTATGTGGAATGATGATGAATTTGGTTATTCCTTCTTCACAGTGTCTAAAGGATAACAAAAGATCCTTACAGAAAAGGAAAAATGAGTACAGTTTTGTCAGTGTTTTATTTATCAATGTTCAGGTCAGAGCGCCACTGCTACGTTAACAGAAACCACAATAATAAAAACTGGACTTATTTGCTCCAAACATATGTGTGAATAATCTCACTGTTTGTTTTGGTTCTGCTGCATGATGGCCGTAACTCGAGAGCATTACATTTGAGATAAAACATCTATGGCTGACGTGGAATAAGATTGATATAGTCTTCATTTGTCAAGACTGCAGTAACCGTTTCCCTCTCCGTTTGGTTAGACTGTAGATATCACCCATAGAAAATCTGTACACATGTACATGCCTGTGACCCTTGACCAAAACCGGCACAACGGAGGAGTCGTTCACAATCTGGTGCACTGTTTTGTTGAGTTTTTTCCTTTTTTTTCGTTTTCTCCTTTTTTGTTTTTGTTTTTTAGGTCGGATCCACTAGAGGTCGCTAGAGCATTGTACAGAAACCCGTTTTGACTGCTTGTTATGACAAGAGACGTGTAGTCAGCAGATGAAACCAAACTGTCATGTCATTTGGGAGCTTGAGCTTTGCGATTGTGGATCTGTTAATAATAAATTGTTTAAGAATATAGGTCTTGGTTTCATGCCTTTGTGGAATGATGGTTGTTAATTTGACTCTGTGATGTGAATGTGAATTTCCTATCAGCGTTAATTGTCACATTGGACCAGCGTTGGCCGAAAGTGAAGCTGATTTATGTTTCAGCCAATGAGCGTCCTCATACAGGCGGATGTTGTTTGCAGGGGGAAAGCACCAATCACGACACAGCATCCACCTCGGAGAGGCGGGACGTAGGAAGTTGGTGCGCGCCAATCATGCCCAGCTCTCGCTCCTCATTGGTCCGCCGTTATGAATGAGGTGGGTCTTGACAACACTCACCGTGTAAGCTACTGTTGAAATTCCAATGCTAACCAACTTTAGCCAGCTTGCTAACATGTAATTCAGTTAATTTTAAAAGCCTCGCACGCGTCGCTGCTCTGGACGTAAACGCACTAATAACGGCCCGTTTCAAACTGGGGGACATTTTGAAAACAAAACAAAACAAAACAAAACTTAATGTTTGCTACTGCGCGTGTCCCCGTTACCGCAACCAGGACATGTCCAGTTAGCCAGGAGGCAGCAATCTGCGGATAACGAACCTGGCAGGCGAGCTAGCCAGCCAGCCCCCTCGGACTGGGTCTGCGCCGCGGGATCTGAACAGGTTTCACCGCCCAGAGGACAGGCAACCCGGATGCTGTGACTACCATGAGTCCCGCAGGCTGTCCGCACGTCAGCGGCTTCAAAGTGGACAACTGGAAGCAGAACCTGAGGGTCATTTATCAGTGTTTCGTGTGGAGCGGCTCAGCCGAGACCAGAAAACGCAAGGTAACAAGTGACACAGTGTGTGTGTGTGTGTGTGTGAGGGAGAGCTGGCGTCGCGTGCGTGGGCAGTTCCCCGCCCTTTCAAAAGCAACACAAACACCAGACAGAGACACGCGCTGATTGACAAACCACCGTGTGTCTCAGCCTGCCCACGTGCACTCTCGCGCACACACACACCTGCCTGACTCGCACCAGCACAGTGACAGCAGCGACAGCAGCAGCAGCAGCAGCAGCGGATCTGGAGACCGCATCATGATGTGATGTGCATTTGTTTTTGCACCTGACGCAGTGGCTGCACACCCCCCCCACCCCCCCCTCACTGACAACACCGCAAACACCACGCGCCCAATACCATCAGCAGAAGAATGTGTGTGTGAGTCAGTGTGTTTGTGTGTGATCTTGGTAGAAGAAGCCATATTTGCATTAGCTTTGTTGTTAAGGTTCATATGGAGTCTATATGTGTTGCCACAGTGTTGGCATGTTGTGTTTGCATCTGTGTGTCTGTCCTGTGCTCGGGGACCACCCTGCAACCCCTGTCATGTGTGCGGGGTCAGTGGGAGATGGACGTCCAGTCGGTGTGTGCGCTGGAATAAATGTTGTAAATGTTTGCAGGCTGTTCTCCTGCCGTAATGGCCCCCCACCCTACCCACAGGAGCAGGCCGGAGGGCTCCCATCCCTGCCGCGTACCACCTCCCTGCCGCGTACCACCTCCCTGCCGCGTACCACCTCCCTGCCGCGTACCACCTCCCTGCCGCGTACCACCTCCCTGTGGTCCCACATCCTTATTGATCACGGCTCAGTTTTCCGTCTGACGTCAGAAATCCCATGTCACTAATTCTCCCTGTGTGGGAGACACACTGAACGTTTCTGAAGAGTGTGATTACAGCTATTTTCAGAGTCTGATGGTGGAGCTATGTCCGTCCATGGTGCATTTTTCTGTTTCCATTTGTAGAGCCAGTGACTGGATGGTTTGTTTTTCATTTTTGTTGTGAATAGCCCTTTAAATTTAGCTGTCTAGACGTGCACTCCAGATTCAGGTCGTTGCCGTCACTGTACAAGGACGATAAAGAGAGCTGTTGCTCTTGGCTCAGCTCAACGGCGTCCACACTTTCCAGCCCATTAACCTCTCCTCCTCCTCCTCCTCCTCCTCCTCTCACATCACATCCTGCCAACAGATGACTTGTCACCGACTCCGCACCTCGGACAGATCTTGGGTTGTTTTCCGAGTGTGAGGAAAACCACAAGCCCTCAGTGAGCGAGTGGCCTTATTCAACACAACCCGGGTGATCGTTGTAAACAGCGTAGAAAGCACAACAACGTGACGGGAGCATCGCTGCACCATGAGTAATCTGTGGGCAATAGTGGCACAGGCCTGTGGATCATCTGTGGGAGGATGGAGGAGGATTTACTGTATCCTGCACAGATTCCTGCATTCAAACAACAATGTCCACAGGGCCTTGAAAAGTACACATGTGATCTGTTCCTCTGGCAGTTCTCACAATGAGTGAAGGGAGATTGTTGCATATTAATGCCCGTTCATAATTCATGTGCTGTATAAGCACTTATGCACGGGTGGGTACTGGTGTGACTGGAATAAGAATCAGCGTTTCTCACTTTTGATCCATTTTGTGTCTCTTGTCTATGTTTATGCATGAGAGGGGCTTTAAGGCGGCTGTCACTCAGGTGACATTTGTCGGGCCAATAGCCAGAAACGCTAACATCTTAATTTTAGAAAATCTTTTAAACTAGACTGATGTAACAAGAAATACTGATGTTGTGATTTCCTCTCTCTCTCTTTCTCTCTCTCTCTCTCTCTCTCTCCCTCTCTCCACCTCCTCCAGGCCAAGTCATGCATCTGCCACATGTGTGGCGCCCACCTGAACAGACTCCACTCCTGCCTCTACTGTGTCTTCTTTGCCTGCTTTGCCAAAAAACACATCCACGAACATGCCAAGAGCAAAAGGCATAACCTAGGTATGACACACACACACACACACACACACACACACACACACACAGAGGCAATACTTTATATCATGTACTCACACACACATACACACACACCATCATCAGCTTCTCTCAAAACAAAGGCTGCTAAAGGGCCTAATTATACAGCTGAGTGGATAATGAAGATGTACGTAGCACTGACAATTCATGAACACTAGAGTGTGTGTTTTGTGTGTGTGTGTGTGTGTGTGTATGTGTATTTAAGACTTGTTCACAGTTTGTATATCGGAATCTTTCACAGGCCTGACGTGTGACACGTTTGTGTTTTTGTGATGCTTTTAATCAAGCAAACACAACTGAGGGCGACACAGGTAGGCAACATAGTGCAAAACAAATAACAACACATTCTGAAGGGCTTTGAATGTCACTTGGTGATTAGTCGTCACGTAGCTCGTTACAGGCAACGTATGCATTGGTGAACATCCTAATGAATACTGAGGTCTGTGGCGACAGCTGATTAAAATGAAGCACATTGAGGCGTGGTAAAAGTCGACTTGTGTACACCTCCTCCCTGGTTCTCAGTTAGCCCCCTCCCAAACCCTGCAGTGTGTGTGTGTGTGTGTGTGTGTGTGTGTGTGTGTGTATGGTTGTGGGTTGTGTTGATAGGGTTGCACAAATATTGTCTCTGCCTTACTCTGACAGGATTATTACCCCAGATCTGAGAATATGATGGAAAACATTGCATCAGTGATAATTAGCAGCAGAGATAAAAACAAATCTTCTAGACATCTATTTTCAGAAATGCACAGCCCCTGCTGTTTCTTGCCACAGCTCACACGGAGGTCGCTTTGTTCATGGTCTGAAATGGAAAAGTTGTGTTTCAAAACTCTGAATTAAACATTTGCACCAGAGACACAATCGGGATGGATCTGAATTTAAAACAAAGGCGTGGGTGTTCGCTGAACGATGAGAACATTTGGCTGTTCTACCCTGTCCCTGCAACTCCCACAGGGACACGCGACCTGGAATAATCAAAACACAGACCTTTGCTAAATATCACCTGAACTGGCTCTTTAAAAGCGACTGTTGAAAGATCGTACAGATGTTGGTGTGAAGGATGGGAGGTATTGATATGCAAATCACTGACAAATCAATGGAAATCCAACCTTGAAAGATTCTTACATGATTTGGCATTGCAGTGATGATGTTGTGGAGCACCGTGCTTCATATTACACCACAATCAGTAGGCTGTTTGGATAAAGTGCATTACGCTGCAGTCGGTGTCAGCAGGAGAGCACTGCTGCAGCTGCAGCTGCTGCTGCTGCTGCTGCTGCTGCTGCTGCTGCTGCTGCTGCTGCTGCTGCAGAGACACACTCGGGCTTTGGCAGATGTTGAGAACCTGCTGGTTTGTTTTTATGACAGCTCTTTTGTTTTGTTTTTTTTTTGTTTTTTTCAGTGTTATCGCTCAGCTCGGGAAGACCCCCTCCTGAGTGCCTGTGTGTGTGCGTGTGCACGCGGATTTCCCGCAGAGTGTAATTGTAGGTTTAATTAGGTTAGCTGCTGAATTAAAGGCTGCAGAAAAAAAACAGTGACAAACAGACTGATACAGAGGGAGAGAAAAGATAAAAACTAAAAAAAGGGACAGATCTCAGCAGACTGATGAAGAGGTAATTAAGTCGTCTTCAACAAACCCTGTGGAATTAATCTCCATTAAGCATCGGCCCCTCCTCCTCCTCCTCCATTTCCCAGCTTCTCCTCCTCCTTTTTATTCCTCTGCCCCTCCATCTCTTTCATCGTATCATTTGATTTTATGCTTTTTCACTCTCTATTAGCCTTAATCTGTTTGCATCTTCTGTCTCCCTTTCTCTTCTCTTTTTACCCTTCTCTTGTTCCCATGGTTACCCAATGACCCTTTCGATATTCCGAATTGTCACAGGATTCCATCTAATCTCTTGTACCTCTTGTAGCTCTTGTACCATTTGCTCTTTTTTGCCCCCCATTTTCCAAGTTTTCTGTTTATTTATCAGCTCCGTAAAATTCTGTGTACTTCCTTACCTTCCTCCATCCTGTCACCCCACCCCCCCCAATACCTGCAGAGGATGACAGCCAGGAGAGGCCCACAGGCAGGTTGTCATGGCAACAGCAAACAGGTAGCTGCAGGGCTCAGAGCAGGTGAGGGGAGAGAGAGAGAGAGTGGAGGAGGAGAAGGACAGTTTTTGTCTGTGTATAGACATTTAAGTGAGCGTGACATTGAGGGATTGCAGCCGCCACCCCTCGCCTCACCTTGTGGCTCGTCGGTGTCTCTCCCGTGTTCCTGGACGGTGTTAACAGATAGCTGATAAGTCAGAGGATAAGCCCCCGCTACGCTGCGTAAGAACCACGGCAACGTGTCCTGACTAGAGAGAGAGATAAAGCAGTTAGTGGTTCACACAGCTGGCAGCACCACACGGCCCCTTATTACACTACGACCATCTGACAATGTGTGTCCTCGCATTCCGAATGAAGCAGCTCCCTGTTTCACTCCCGACTGTTTCATCCCCTCTCTGTCCTTCCAGCTATTGACCTGCTGTACGGGGGAATTTACTGCTTCATGTGCCAAGACTACATCTACGACAAAGACATGGAACAGATTGCCAAAGAGGAACAAAGGAAAGCCTGGAAAATGCAAGGTATGGGAACGTCAGAAACACAAAGCAGCCACCATACTCTGACACACACACACACAGACACACACACACACACACACACACACTCATCCCGAGCCATGTCCCCGGCGTTTAAGAGAAATTACACCCAAACAAGGAATTTCCAGACCTCTGCATGAACATGCACTTACACTTTTAGAGAAACGTACCATGAAGTGACTGGTACCAATCTTATCCCAACTATTCTGACACGTGTGTGTGTGTGTGTGTGTGTGTTCACGTGCTCCAGGCATCGGGGAAAAGTACTCAACATGGGAGCCCACCAAGAGGGAGCTGGAGCTGCTCCGGCACAACCCCAAGAGGAGGAGAATCACCTCCAACTGCACCATAGGTGTGTGTCTGTGTGTGCGTCTGTGTGTGTGTCGACCTCTCATTGTCTCTGTCCCCCCATGCAAACACACACAGAGCTGTTTTTTTCTACAAAGCTTACACAATTTCAGTTTTCTAGAGGACACTGCACTGACGCATGATGGTCGTACTGTTTACATTAGTTCTGCACAGTCTTCGGGCGGTGGGCGGGTGGGACGTGTACAGCAGCAGGAAACACTGAAATGAAGCAGTGTGTGGTAGAGAGGGGAGCAGACATAGGTTTAACACCTTGTAGCAGCCTGCAGGGATCTGCTCCAGCACCATTAACACCCCTGGCACAGTCGTAGGTGAGGGAATTACAGGCCCGACTGAACACTGCCTCCATCGCTCCGGTCCGCTCCGTTCTTCCTTTCCTCCCTCCTGTGTCCTTCCCTCCTTCCACCCTCTCTCCTGCTTTCTGTTCCCTCTCGCGTCCTCTTTGTCTGTGTGTAATCGGACAAGGGTTTACCTGCATGCAGTCCACTGTGGCCTCAGGGACATCATGGTATTACTCTGTGTGTGTGTGTGTTGTTAACAGCACTGCAGCTTAGTTCCTCTACTGAAACAGCCAAGAGTTCTTTCTCTTTGTCCTCCCTTTGTCATCATTCCTCTCCGTCTCCTCGCTCCATTTGTCTGTTCTTGTTATCATCATCATCTTCTCATTGTTATTATTCTTTCTCTGTGTTCTACCCACAGGCCTGCGTGGTCTCATTAACCTGGGCAACACGTGCTTCATGAACTGCATCGTCCAGGCGCTGACACACACGCCACTGCTGCGTGACTTCTTCCTGTCTGACCGGCACAAGTGTGAGATGCAGAGCAACTCCTGTCTGGTGTGTGAGATGTCGCAGCTCTTCCAGGAGGTACCTGTGCATGTCTTGTTTTGTTTTTGTATTCAAATAACAGAAAGTGGATATGAAAAGTTGAAGCTCACAGATACACTTTTATTCCGTAGTTCTACTCAGGTCATCGCTCGCCTCACATCCCGTTCCGCCTCCTCCACCTGGTCTGGACTCACGCCCGTCACCTGGCCGGCTACGAGCAGCAGGACGCCCACGAGTTCCTCATCGCGGCGCTGGACGTCCTGCACAGACACTGCAAAGGTCAAATGCACATTTACACACAGACACACAGACACACAGACACGATGATGTGAAGGAAGACGGAAAAGACCAGAAGTGAGAGAACAGATGACAGGGGGGTGTTTTTATTTGAGTGTAGGTAAGAGAGGAGAGCTGGGGGGAATGACTGATGACTGTATGAGTCCAGAGAGATGAAGAAAGATGAAGAGACTCTTGTTTGCCTCACTGGAGAGGGAGGCTGTGTAGTTACTGTGTGTGTGTTTGTGTACACAGATGACAATGGGAAGAAAGCCAACAACCCAAACCACTGTAACTGCATCATCGACCAAATCTTCACAGGGGGCCTGCAGTCTGACGTCACCTGTCAAGTCTGCCAGTAAGTGTGTGTGTGTGTGTGTGTGTGTTTAAAATAATTAAATATAAAAAAAAGAAAGCTCAGTGGAGATCAAGCCTTGTAAACTTTCGCAGTATCGCTGACCTAAACAAACATCAGTTCAGAAATGATGATTCACCATCCCACTGTAAGGTGACTCTCTCCTCCATCAGTCACACACTGCATCAATCCACAGCACACACACACAGGCATGCACATGCACGCACACGCAGTTTACTGCCACACTGCAGCAACAGGAAAACCCTTTCATGGCACACAGCTGAAAAGTGAACCTCTAGTTCCACCTGGTGGCCAGAGAGACTATTGGCGCTTTACGTGTTGAGTGTGTATTTTTAATACAGGACCAAGTTTTGAAAGAAAAGATAAAGGCACCTGCAGAATTTGTAGCTGTAGTCTAAGAGGTAAGCACAGTCAGAGGTTCACTGCAAACGTTGTATAAGACAAGAATGAATCAATCAGCAGCAGGGTCAACAATATTTAAAAGTATTGACGACCTTTCCCCCAGTGGACAGCCCCTGGCACTCACAGATGTTATCAGCTGATACACTTTGATATCATTGACTGCTGGTGTTAAGCTGCTGGTTGAATGGTGTTGCACAGTAATCTCCACTGCCCAGATGAACATGCGTAGCTACCAACAGTGAAAAGGTCTAAGCCCACAGCTAAGCCGATGCCAGAATGAATTTTCTCTCCCTCTTTTGTCTCCATCCCACGTTTGTCCGTCACAGTAAAGGAACCTTACAAGATGTGTGTGTGTGTCCTGTCTGACAGACATCACACAGCATTTTATTAGAAGTGTTAATTTTATTATTTTTTTTGTTTTCTGATGGAGTCACCATCTTGTTTGTGTCTCTGTCCTCCTCCTAGCGGGGTGTCAACAACCATAGACCCGTTCTGGGACATCAGCCTGGACCTGCCCGGATCCTCCACACCTTTCTGGCCCCTCAGTCCTGGAGGAGACGGATCAGCACTCAACGGGGAGAGTCACACCACTGGAGCCACAACACTCACAGACTGTCTGCGCAGGTAACTAGCATCGCAAACGTCATCAGGAAGTCAGCCTGCAGACATGTACACAGGGCACAGTGGTTTTTCAACCTACAAACATAAAAGCATAAATCCAGAGATCCTCAGACAACAGTGAGTTAACACTGCTGTTGATACTGTTGCCTGGAACGAAATCCTGTTCATCTCTAACTCACTGGAGCAGAGACATCAGGTGGCCCCAGCAGCTTTGCTTACAGCACACAGACACACACACACACACACAAACACACACACGGAGAAAATCTCATTCCCTCTCGTCTAGGTTCACCAGACCTGAGCACCTCGGCAGCAGCGCTAAGATCAAGTGCAGCGGTTGCCATAGTTACCAGGAGTCCACCAAGCAGCTGACCATGAAGAAGCTGCCCATCGTGGCCTGTTTTCACCTCAAAGTAAGTGTGTGTGTGTGATTGGTTGGTTATCGGAGCAGAGCTGTAACCCCCCAAACGTGTGTGTTGTCAGAGGTTCGAGCATTCAGCCAAACTACGGCGGAAAATCACAACGTATGTCTCCTTCCCACTGGAGCTGGACATGACGCCCTTCATGGCCTCCAGGTGAGCACAGATGCGAGAACCACGTTTCTCAAAGGGCTTTATCGAGATTTCAGTTTGTAGACACCACAGTGACTTTGTGGAATGAAGAAGCCTTTGAAACCATGTTGTTGTCATGTGCTGTGTCTGCATCTGTGCTGCCGTGCGATCCAGCAAAGAGAGCAGGATGAATGGACAGTACCAGCAGACCCTGGACCCCTTTAACAACGACAACAAGTAAGACAAACATCTCAACAAAACACTACATTTCATTTTCACTGGGGAAAATCCACAACCTTGTTTGGTGTTATATGGATTTCATTCTATTGAAATGCTAACAATACATTTTGTAAGTCACATATCTCAACTGACTTTTCATAAGCTCTGTGCCAAGGTGCATATTTAATGCAGCGAACAGCCATCACTCCTGCTGCTGTTACACTTGTTTACAGATGTTTCCGTGTAGTAGCCAGCTGTCAGTTGTAAATGATGCCTGCTGATTTCTGTCTCCCTTACTGCATCAGGTACAATCTTTTCGCTGTGGTGAACCACCAGGGGACGCTAGAGAGTGGCCATTACACCACCTTCATCCGGCAGCACAAGGACCAGTGGTTCAAGTGTGATGATGCCATCATCACCAAGGCCAGCATCAAGGATGTACTGGACAGTGAAGGGTGAGCACCGAGGATGTCGTGAGAAAGTAAAGTCAACTTTTGTTTTTCTCGTTTGACTCTGACTGCTCTTCCCTCCCCAGGTACCTTTTGTTTTACCACAAACAGTTCCTGGAGTACGAATAGATCCCTTTGTCAGTGCAGCGTGCTGGAGGGAACCAGGGACGGTGCAAGGAGGAGCTGCATGAGAACAGGTAACACAGAGCGAACAGAGAGGCAAGTCGGCCTGATTCTTTCGAAATCACAACGCTCGCTCGAACCGGAACCACACCGACTACATACTCGCCTGGTCTGTGCCACATGTGAACGGTCTGCTGCGCGGAAACGAAAGAACCGAACGAAATGCAAGAAATCTGGAAGGGAGATTTGTTCGCCCATCGTTTTCTGCTGGAATTCAGGGGATTAAAGAAGCAAACGGCTGCGATAATCTGCCATGTGAAAGAAATTACCACAACATTGGCCTGCGCCCGCTTTCAGAAAACCCACAGGAGGGGAGATTTTTTTTTTTAACTTTCTGCGGATGGTTTACATGATCACAAAATGCTGTTCTTTACCAGTGTCCTGCTTCATGCTCACACAGCTGCACATATTAACACCCAAGGGTGCTACGAAACCGAGCGTCTGAAATGATTTTCTTCTTCATCTTCTTTTTCAAACACGCGCTCCTCCAAATGACCAAATATTTTAGAAGTGGCTGTTTAATCGTGCATTTTTTGTTCCAAATGCGAAGAGCTGGGTAAAAAAAAAATCACAAAACATATGGTGTTATGAATATTGTACAGAGAGAGAGTTTATTCCATTCATTACTCGTGACTTTGTAGATGTCAGATACTTTAAGTCCACAAAGGATCTGTTGTTTTCTGCCTTGCTGCTTCCAACAGACACAGGGGCAAATAGATTACTACAGCAAATATTCTATTTTTATACATTTAAATTTTTTTTTAATGTTTTTTTCCATCTCCTATTATTCATGTTTTTTGTTCACAAAAGCAAAAAAACAAAACAAAAACAAAACTGCTGCCAATGCGGCTTTTGTTTTGTTTTGTTGAATTAGGGAGTGAAGTGTTACACAGGCATAATATCCACATTAAATACACTTTGTCCTGATGCTGTTTCAGGTAAATGGCAGAAAACAAGGAAATGAATCAAACAAGGACAAACTCGATCTTGCAGTGTTAACCGTTGGCCGCATGTTGATCTAATTCGGTGTGTTTGTATATATGTATGTATGTGCGTAATGTGTGTATGTGCCTGCGTGAGCGTGCACGTGTATGTGCCCGAGAAAGGGGAGGAAAAAACGCTCAGTGTATGTGTGTTTGTATAAAACATTATGAGGTAAAAAAAAAAAAAAGACGTGTATGTGTTCCTGTTTGTATGCACGTGTGTCGTGCGCGTGCGTATGTGCCGTATGTTTGTGTACTGAATCAGTACTTGCATTCAGCATGCCGTCTGAGCTGGGTATCACAGTTTGGTAGGATTTTTTTCCACATATCGATGACGTATGTAAAAATATCTATATATATCTATCTATATATATATATCTATACATATATAGATATATATATATGTGTGTGTACAGTTTGTATGTAAGAGACAAATGGTGAAACCTCAGAGTTGATTTTTGTTCCTCTTCACTGCTGGATCCAGCCAGGGGGTCAGAATCAGAAGAAACTTGTCTTTACCTGATCAGTCATTCCTCACACACACACACACACACACACACACACACACACACACACATGCACACGTAACTGCTGCAAGAACTGGACACAGTGATGGAAAGACACTCAAATAAAGAAAAATCTATATCTGTAAACGCGTCTGTGTTGCTCTTTAATTATATATATATATATCTAT
>JAFBJQ010001073.1:94608-111486 GCA_016785345.1 Trinectes maculatus
TAGCCATATTTCTATAGATATATATGCAGTATGAGACTTTGGCGCCTCACAGTGGTGGTTTCAGGTAAAACCTGACTTGTTATACACAGATTTGTGATGTTGCTGCTTGTTGCTTCAGGAAACCTCAGTATGCTGACGAGCTTCTCCAGTGTGTTGGGTTCCGTTAGATTTGTCTGTTCCCTTGTTCCTGTGAGACTCTGGCATTTGAAAGGGAACAAATAGACCTCATCTCAGTGCTGCCTCCTGCTGGACCTTGAAGTCCAGAGGTGTGAGGGCTCACCTCTGTCCAGAGAGGCCTGTCTTTCTGGATCTGGACACTTGGGAGGACAGTTTGCTGGTAGAAGGAGGAAGGCGCTCTCAGAGGCCTGTCACTGCCTTGGCCCAGTGCTCTCAGGTCAGGGAAACAGTGGACACAGACACACGTCTCTGTGGGACTGGACTCATCCGACGGCTCGCTTAGATCAGTGGGGGGGCTTGAACCTGCAGATAGAGAGGGCCGTGTGTGGCGGACAACCTTAACCAGATGCCAAAACACTGAAATAGTTTTGAAATTGAAAGTAGTTTCTGTGGCAGAGAACTAGAAACATCTGTTTGCAGTGGAAATGCATTGTTTGACCAGCAGGGGTCTCATTCCAACTTAACCACTCTGCTGAGCATCCAAACACAACTGACCTTTGGAGGTCTGCAGCAGGTGGCCAGCTGGCAGGCCGACATCTTTACGCGGCTGGACCGCGCGCTCTTGCTTGTGCTTTCCCATGCTGCTTCCTGGTGTGGAGGTCTTGGCCCTGGATCCCCTCAGGAAGACGGCCAGGGCTAAAGACAAGCTGGAGAACAGCAGCACCATGCTGAGGGCCAGCAGAGAGTAGAGCACGACTGTGGAATCTTCCAGGGGTATGGGCCCCAGGAGTCCTCTGGAGCTCGGCACGCGGGAGCTCACTTTAACCAGCAGCGTTGTCGTGGTCACAGGAGGTGACACCGCTGCGGACAGAGTAATCATGCGGATGAATAATTCGATCATAATAATGAAACTTTTTGTTAAGGTGTGCTCCTGTGTGGGTGTGGTGCTCACTGTGGCAGTGCTGGGAGCATCCTGCTGGATGTCTGCCACAAACCTCCGCACAGCGCACACACGTCTTCAGCAGCGTGTCGTAGTAGTGGCCAGGAAGTGCGTTGCAACGTGCAGACTCTAATGTGGGAGGACGAGTAAGCGATCAGAGTGGAGGACAGGTAGCTAATAATGTTTCTTTATTCTTCCGTGACTTTCCCCTGATGTTACCATAAACAAAACACTACCAGCTTCAGTCCTCAATGACCCTTTGACCTTGCATTGGAACCGCATGTATTCTGAGACCCGTGTGTGTGTGTGTGTGTGTGTGTGTGTGTGTGTGTGTGTGTACTCACCACAATGACGGATGCATCTGGTGGTGACATGTGCATGTGGCTGCTGGCAAACCAGGTGGCACTGTAGACACTTTTTGACCAGGGCATCTAGGTACTGACCCTCAGGGCACCTTCCAGCCATCGTCCCCGATAACTCTCCCGCTGACAAACACAAACAGACGCGCACACACACACGCAGGCTGAAAAAATTTTTTTTAGATGCTGCAAAGCAAACACAGACAATGGAGTCACTGAGGGATTATGGGCCGCGTGTCCAACTGGTAAACCTCTGTCCTCTCAGAAATCGTGTCTTTGCTCTCAGATACTGTCCCTTTTTGCTCCAGCGAGCACTGAGTCAGCGGACTGTGAAAGACACACACACACTCACACACACTCACACACAGACACACACACAGAAAGATCTGAACCCCCCTCCACCCTTTCACTCTCAGAGGAGCTGGTCTGAATTATACTCGAGTACATTATTCTTCAAGTACAGTTTGTACATGTGTTGTTGTCATCGACGCACTGTGTGCGTGTGTGTGTGTGTGTGTGCCAGCCACGGATAACCAGTCATAACAGAGATTTATTCCATGACTCTTTTTTTTCTCGTGTATATTTTTGGAGCTTCTCCCTTCATCACTCTGTTCTACAGAGAGATAGTCAGACAGACAGTCAGACAGACAGACAGACAGACAGACAGGAGTGTTGCCCGGTGTTGGATCACTCACCTTGTGTGGAGACGATCCAGCTGGAGAGAGAAGTTGCTCTGCAGATGAGAGTGAGACAGGCCCGTCTGTGTTTGACTGTAGACTGGAGGCTCATTTGAGTGTGGTGGTCTGGGACTTCCCCCTCAGAGTGATGACGACCTCCCCTCTCTCTCGCTCTTACAAACGTGGCCTCGTGGAACTGAAAAAGGCTCAATGCAACAGTTAACGCCACCAAGTCTGGAATTTTATTTTTAATTGAAATTCCCAGTTTTTTTTTCTGCCGTTAAACGACTGCAGATGGGATTTTTGCTTATCTCAGCACGCTTCAGTTCTGTTCTGAACAAACAAACAGCACGAACACTCTGAACCGACACTTCATTCAACTCGTACTCGGATGATTTTATTTTACAAGAACAAAAGATTTTTTCTCTCTTTGACCTCTAAGCCCGACGGTCTTCAGCTTAATCAGTTTAAAATTGAGTTTGGAATCTTGAACAGAAGTGGCGGCAGTGGCTTTTTATGTATTCATTTCACACAGTGTCTGTCTGCTCCGCTAACACCACCTTTAATTATTAATCCCGGCTGACGCTGTGAGAGAGTGAACAGAAAGAGAGATTTTCTCGGTGGCCTCCCAGTGCAGCTGTGAGATGCCAGCGGAAGTTTAGCAGCACTGAGTCATTAGGAGGTGTTAGTTTTGTTTTCTAACAGGCACATTTTGGTTTGGGCTGGAAACAGCTGCTTATTGGAGATGAGAATCTGGATATAAAGGGTTGATGCTGCGACCAATCAGGAGAAACGAATCATTCGATACACACTGTAAATTAATAAATGATGATTTTTGTGATGCTACAAATTGGGTGCAAACGTTTACCACTTGTGATTTTAAGGAAGCACTGTTTAAAAAAAAGCAAAACATGGCTGCACTAAAACGGAAGTATAGGAAAATATATTACCAGGCAAAAGACTTATATGTGCTGCTGCGTAGCTCATCAAAAACGCCAGATGGAGGAAGTAAATGACAGACTTATCAAATTTACAGGAAGAGGAAGGCAGATGCATCTGTTCTGATTACTCATATCAGGCTGTGATTAAAACCGATGATTTACGCACAGGTGCAGAAAATACAGGAGCCACAAAACGACATGATGTAAAGTGAGAGCAGAGATAAAACTCTCGTGTCACCTGGATCCCACCTACGACCAAACAGCCGCCCTCAGAAACCAGAGCTCACCCAGAATAGATGCAGTGCAGATGGGCAGTCAAATTTCAGATGTTTGAAAGAAGCATGAAAAAGCATAAAGAGGAAGCCAGCTCACGTGAAACGTGTTTATGTGGAAAGGAAGCGCCGATTAGTGAAATTTATAGAAACATTTATAGAAACTATTTATTTTTAAAATGACAAATTGATTTTTCCTGTAGTTTTCTTTTTGAGGGTCATTCGGTAACAATCGTACTCACGATGCAAATTCAAATCTCTTAAACTGCACATTGACTCAGACAACTAAAATTGACCAGTAGGTGGAGACAACCAGCAGGATATGGAACAAAAAACAGCCCAAGTGCAGGATTAAGCGTAATTAACGTGTTAATTGGTTGTAACATGATTGTAAACCCTATTTCACATCACATTAGAAAAAAATATAATTTCTGTAACTAATAACTAGAAGACATGCTGAGTGTTTGACCATGTGCTGTATGATCAGAGGATCAGTGATCACATGCTGTGCAGCGTGCGCCCCTGAAATTTCCACCAGCTCCACCTGGACAGCATCTCCACCCACTTGGAAACGTTTGCTAGGTCGTAAACTCCCACGGGTCTTTTCCTCAAGGTCAGTCTGACCAGACCAGCAGACCAGCAGACCAGCGTCTGAAAAGCCAGGCTGTGCTACAACACAACCAGGTGCGGGTTGGTGGAAAATGGAGAGACGTGTGACGCGGTGCTTTTTGTCGCTCTCATCTCGTTCCGCTTGAGCGAACAGGCTGCTGTCGTTTGACCCTGTTGGTCAAGAGGAAGCCATTTGTTCTTCATGCGTTACCTGCTGTTAAATAATGATACTACTGAACCCAGTCAGCAGGTCACATGACGACACTGAACAGCGTACTGTATGTGGGGTTTCACTTTCAGGTCTGGCACTACGTCAGAATGTTCGATTACAGATTCTGTCAAGTTGTAGTTGAAGTTGTGGTCTTCCAGTTGAGGGGCTGTTAGAATGTCTGAGTGCTCAGTTGAGAGGATGGTATCAGGGGGTCTCATTATAAGAAGGTTTTAGTGGTCCTGGAAGTTCTCTAGTAGTTTTTTAAGGATCTTTTGTTGGGTTTTAGATCATTGAGAAAGTTTTACCTGTAGTTTTATAAGCTATAGTTTCCAATGACGTGGTTCTCGGGGTACTTTTCAAGGTTCAGGATGCATGTTAGGTGGTTGCACCGACCATTGGCTGCAGGAACCTTTTCAGTTTAACCTCCTTGTCTTTGCTTTGTCCATATTACGCAACAGTTATTAAAAAGGTTGTGGATGGATCAGTCAATCCAGATTAGAATAAATCTCTCGTTGAGGCCAGTGGGAGAACGGAGGCTGCGTTGATTGACATTTCTGACCCTGGCATTCAAACCTGACTACAGGAGGATGTAGACAATTTACTGTCGTCTCTGTGTTTTTAATGGTTGTTTTTAGCCTCTCGTCTGCCAGCCGCCACAAATAAACCCCCCAGCAGCCGAATAGATTATTTGTTATTGGCGCTGGAATTGAGACGTCAGCAGTGCAGACTGCGTTTCGAGTCGTTTGCAGGCGACTCAGGCGTGAGAGAAAATGAGAGGTGATATGAGGGAATGTTGTTGCAAGCAGACTCACTCATGGGTGAAACCGTTTAAATGGACCCTCACCTCCTCCGAGCATCAGGGGATGTTTCAACAAATCCACATTAACAACAGCCGACACGCACGAACAAGGGATTCGAGCAAAAGGCTCATCAGCGTGCTAAACTGATTACACACTAATGATTAGCATGATTACGTTTATCATGGCTGCCATATTCGTTTAGCGCATTTGCATGCAAATATCCACTTTATTAGCACTAATCTCACGTTGAAGCTAAATGCCCAAACACATTCACGGTCACGCAGGGATGTAAGCGTCCAGGCGTTGTTGTCTGTGCTTTCAAACCACCAGATTTCACAAAGTATGAATCGAATCAGTCTCTGATTTCATTTGCTTCACTTGTAAGGTGTAATGGAGAGTCGATGTGTTTCAGGAGCCACTGAGAATGTTTTTCAATCGGAAATTCAGGAAGGGATGTCAGATTCCTGGAACAGTCTGATATACAGAGGAAACGTGTGTAGACATACAGGTACATATATACATAGACATGGATATATACATATATACATATACAGGTATATATATGTACGTATATGCACATTCAGTGAATCACAAATAGACAGGTTTGACCATGAGAGCAGAAAGCGCTTCGCATTTTAATTGCAGAGACGAGGACAGTCGCGTCCGTTACAATCAATGATCACATCGTCACCTATGCAACAGTAAAGAGTCACTAATAAACATCAGCTCTGGACAGTATATCGCACAAACATCAGCTCTATGCAAGCAAGGGGAAAACGTATACACAGCAGGTTATGAACACGTCTGTACAACACCGAGGCCTTTGGTTGTTTGGCTTTCGAAAAGAAACGTGGTAAAATCTTGTTCTTCTGTACATCGATGTCATAACGTGATATTCTCATTACACTTCAGTTTCAAGGCACATAGAAAAAGTAACTGCACAGAAAAGTACATCACTGTGTCTGCAGGAGGGTGAAAGAGAGCATGGAAAGCTGTGTAAGAAACACTTCCATGTTTTTATTCCTGAAAATAAATCACTAATCACAGCAGGTTGATATCCAATTTGAATAATTAACAATATTCAACAGGTGAGATTTATAGAATGAATTTGTAATTTGAACTTGATTGCTACTCTGAGAGGAATCATATCATATCTTTTGGACACGTGGGACCTGGGATCATACGCATCCCAAAAAAAAAGTTTAAATGCAAATTTTACATGTCAGCATTAAATCTCCCTTTCAGTACCATGGACAGCACCACCTGGCCAGGTGTGCCAAAGCGCTTGGTCAAAATAAATAAGCTTTTGTTGCATTGATTCGTACAAAAAAAAAGGTTGGTTAGGTGACGGGAGGGGTGGGGTTGGTTGTGTGTGTGTGTGGGGGGGGGTTATGTAACCATCCCCATGCGCGAACAAGCAAAGGATATGACAAATACACAAAGTTAATATTGAACAGTGCATCCTCAGGAGCGCACGTTCTAGCCCTTCACAAATAAACGTGTGTTTTTCGGAAACAGTGCACGGAGGCAGAGGTTTTAGCGCCCCCCTGCTTCGGCTTCTTGTCTGTACACTGCAGAAATCCAGACAGACTTTTTTTTACTATTTTTTTTTTTTGAGCCACAGAATACCGATATGGACCAGGAGATCAGCTTCTTCATGCACCGTCTCATTTCCACCTCACTTCGTCCCTTTAGAGCTACATTTACACTGGTTCTGGCACAAACTGTGTTATGTGCATCGATGAACCATCAGAACGTTGTCAATGAGAACATAGCTGTTGGACTTCAGGCTTGAAGATGCTAAATACCTTGACTGTAATGGGTGACTGTGTGTAATGAGTTTCTTACTGTGAGACACAATCAGAAATACATGAAAACAGCTTCTGCGCATCAGGATTACTGTCAGCCGTGGGTGTCCCTCACACAAAAACCAGTGTTCTTCGGCGTGTTCTTTACACGTACACAAACACGGTGGTCAGTTAGGTCGCCATGACGCCCTGATGCACAACCGCTTCTCGCCTTCTTCTGCATTATTCAGATGAGACGGCAACGCTCTGTCGTCTGTGTGACGCGTTGAGATCAACACGGCTGGACAGTGTTATGTCACATGAAGCTGTGCCTTCTGACGTGTGTCTGTGTGTCTGTGTCTGTGTGTGTGTGTGTGTGTGTGTGTCTGTGTGTGTGTGTGTGACCTCAGACTTGACCGCCATGCTCTGACTCGATGTGCATGTGAGTGCAGTCACGCAGGATTAATACGGCAAGAAGTTTTACACATTCGGGTTATTGTGACAAGTCACCATCAGTTCCCCGTCTGTGTACACAAAACACTGAGGTAGATGCTACATGGCTAATATGCCTTTTGTCCTGTTTGATTTGCCATTGTCACTGAACTGGTGAAAGACGTGTCGGTTATAGCGTTGAGTGGTATCCATGGAAACTAGCGTCGTTGGGTCCCCTAGCAACGGCGGCAAACGCGGATGTGTGTTGTTTATGACCTCTTTTACGAGTCCGACTGTTTTGGTAGTGTCTCTCCTGGGAATCCATAAATTAGTCATTGATACAATATGTGTAGTTATTTTTCCTGATGATCTGTGGCCACAGCAAAAGTTGGACGATCGTCTCTCGGAGAAGAAAGTGAAGTCGTTAGGCCTTGATGAGGGAAAGTGTGGTCTGTGAATGTGGGGCCAGTGTCAGAATCTGGTTGCCAGTTGCCGCCAGTTTGTCGTGCAGATTAATGTGAGTAGTAAGAAATGTATGAAGCCATCACTCGCTGTTGCCCACGACCAGGTGAAGTCCAGTGCAACCAGCGTGTGACAGTAACGTGCTGAGAATAAAATGCAATGTAGCATATCTCGCCCATCAACACACACACACACACACTTTCATTTCCTCTTTTCACATACAGTCATTGGGCCAACTGTAATATCCCAGGCTTCATTTCGCTTCCTCTCTCAGTATATTATGTCTTATATGACGTACATTAATTTCACACTGCTTTTGTGTCCACATCGATACATAGATACAACGGCTGTGAGATTTACGCATCTTTTTAAAGCGTGAGGCCACCGACCTTTCACCTTGAAATCATGACATTATCATTTGACATTTAGCATTTTGCCAGTGGGACTGGGATCTTTACAGCTGCATCAGTGTAAATGACTCATTATGGGTTTCGTTTCAACATCGTTTCAAAGCCGTTTTGGATTCATATCACAACAACGCAGAGTTCTACAGGAAGTGTTTCCTTTTCAAATTTGTTTTCAAAGACCTGAATTTGTGTATGCGTGTACCCCCACCCCCACCCCCACCCCCACCCCCCGTCGAGAGGTTTGACGTTTCCTATATACAAAGCCACTCTCTCTGCTTTAAAGTAAGGTCAGAGCTGCTTCCAAGATGTTTCCCATCCTGAACTATTTATGAGCTTTGGCTACATAGATTTTTTTTTTCTTTCAAACATTAGGCTGACATCTCCAACAGTATCTCTACTGTCGGGAACACTCCATCTCTAAAAGTCATCAATGGAGTTCAGCCACCTTGGTATTTCTCCAGTGGGTCCACAGCAGTCCGTCTGCAGTCTGACAGCAGTGCTGTTTCTGTTTGATTTACAACATCACTTGCATTTAAAATCATGTCATTGTGCTTTCACTGACATGTGGAGAAACCCTCAAGGAACAGGTCATGAGTCTGGAAGTGGCTGCGGCACCTTTACCCTCAGATGCTCGTCTGCAGCTCGCAGTTGAGGAGGGCGGCGTTGTGAGTCTCCAAGTTGGCGTTGATGATGACGGCATCGTGAACCATCCTGCTCCTGTCCGCCCTGCTGTCACTGCGCTCCATCTCATCCAGGCCTGCCACCTTCTTCAGGCACAGGACGTTCTGAAAGCTCTTCTTGAAGTTGTCCGACAGGAAGGCGTACAGGATGGGGTTAGCGCAGCTGTTGGCGTAGCCGAGCACCACCACAAAGTCAAAGGTGCTCTTCACCGCAGAGGTGGGGCTTATGGAGCCGGTGACAGACGTGACGTTGAAGATGTAGAAAGGCAGCCAGCAGAGCACGAACACCGCCACCACGATGGACACCATCCGCGTCACCTTACGCTCTGACCGCTTGCGTTTGCTGGAACCCACTCTCATACCGGACGACTTCACCTGGCGTAAGAACGGACTGTCAGTGACTTATAAGCACATGGCAACAATCTAAAGAAATAGCACGACTTGTTTATATCATATGTGTTGTTGGTTTTTTTCTTTCTTTTGTGATACTAAATGCATGCATGTATTCTGCAGTCTTCTGACCCCTGGTGACTGGCAGCAGAATAGCGGTTAAACCCAGCCCCTTGGTGTGGGTGGACGTGGGCTACTAATGGTGGTAAATGGCTGTGCACGTGCAGAGAGTGTCTCTTACCTTGACTATAATAAGCAGGTAGCACAGACAGATGACTGCAAGAGGCAGGAAGAAGCCAATGAAAAAGGTGTAGAATATGAAGGCTGTGTAGTAGACGTCCTGGGGCTCCGGCCACACGATGCCACACACTGGCACCTTGTCCAGGCCACTGAAGATCATAGTAGGCAGGATGACTAACAGCGACACACCCCAGACTGTCAGGTTAATTAGCTTGGCTACGTGGGGCTTCCGCCATTTGGTGGATTTAATAGGGTGGACCACAGCCAGGTACCGATCGATGCTCATCACCATCAGACAGAAGATGCTGGTGAACTGATTGAGAGAGTCTGGGGGGGCGGAGAGAGGGATAAAGGTGAGGCGAGGTTGTGTATTACGTAATCTCTACAGCTCAATAAATGAAGCAAGCGGTGATTAGAAATACACTTCAAAAGAATGTACGATTTAAAGTGAGAGTGTTGTCAGTAAAGACTTCTGTATGTTGAAACACGTATGTACAAGCAAACAGCAGAGATGTTTTTCTTTAAGTGGGTTGTGAACGCGTGTTTTGGTTTCATGGAGTGCAGCAGATGTCTTCTGTTCAATACTCACCGACAGTCATGATCACTCTGCACAAAGCCGCTCCAAAGGGCCAGTGCACCAGCGCCAGCTGCAGGGCAATGAACGGCAGGCTCATCATGCACAGAACGTCCGCCACCGCCAAGTTCAGGATGTAAATGTTGGTCACCGTCTTCATCTTGGCATAACGCAGGATGACGTAGATGACCAGGGCGTTGCCGCAGAGCCCCACTGCGCATACCACAAAGTAGATGAAGGTGATGACCACAGAGCTGGTCTTGTCCTGGTGATGCTCTGTAGTCGCCGAGATGTTCAGGTCCAGGTCGGAAATGTTCCCTTGCATGTAGCTGTCATACTGAAAGGGCTCCATGGTGGAGGTGTTTGGGGGAGTGGAAAGAAAGGGCCCCTGATCGAAGGCCATGATGGCTAAAGTATAACGGGAATTTAAAGGTACGAGTCTAAAAAACCCATGAAGTGTTAAGATGTAATAGTCTGGAGGAGTTTGGAGATGGTTGGATGGATTTGGTTTTGAGTTACATGGTTAAAGGTTTGTCTTTAATGCGAAGGACGAGAGGAGTTCAGTTCAGAGATAATCCAAACTGCTGTTTAAGACTTCGGCTCTTGTGGCTCTTGTGTCTCTTGGAGGACCGAGGTTTTAATGCTGAAGGAACCATGCAGACGTGTCACATCACAGATGCAGGGAAATGGATAAAGAGCTGGATCAATCTGTGGAAGAAGAAACCAGAGTGAATAATAGTCCTTTAAGAACCATGGCAACGGTTGTCGACATTGCTGCTGTTTCTCCTTCATGGACATATTATACACATTTAGCTCTCCGTCTCCTGGATTATGCTCACGTCAGCAGATACCAAGACCCGGCAGACACGTCTAATTCCACCCAGGTCCAGTTTTTACAAGATGTGCAGTTTTCTAAAAATAACTTTTGTCCATTTTCTCCTCCATTAGAGAAACAGTGCAGAGGCAGGGATAGAACTGAGTCACAGGTGAGACGGATAACAAACCTGGTGAGGAACCTGGAATCTTGAGAAAAGCTTCGCCTCTAAACTCACCACAATGTCGCTTTGTGGTTCAAACTCCGGATTCAGCGTAAACATGAGCTCAGATCAGATCTCAAACTCTGTCCCGACCATAAAGCCCCGCCCCCCCGCCCGGCCCCCTCTCTCTGTGGTTCAAACTCCGGATTCAGCGTAAACATGAGCTCAGATCAGATCTCAAACTCTGTCCCGACCATAAAGCCCCGCCCCCCCGCCCGGCCCCCTCTCTCTTGCTACACTGACCCCAACTAGTCCAGTTCAGGTGTGTGCATGTATGTGTATGCACCATGTATGCATACATGCAAAAAGCTGCGCCTGAGCGGACGAACGGCGAGGTTCACCTCGCTGCCAAAGGCAAATGTTTATTCAATTGATCTTTGGGACAAACAGCTCTGACACTGTGGTGGGATCACTCACTCCATCCCTGCAGTGGCAGCAGTTCACCCAACTGTGACTGACGACCGACACGCGCCGCGGCCATGTGCTAATGAGCGGCGTGGCGATGAAAGGGCGGGCACCAGTAGCTGCAGTAGATGAGGGACGCGTGTCCCTGGAGATCACAGATATTTTTCAGTGTTATTTCCCTTCATTAAAAAAATCAACAAAGTTATAAAATGTCAAAGACAAATGTTCATCTTTGATTAGTGCGTCAAAAGCTGGTGTCATTCAGTGGGATTCATATTTCCAGTCGCTTTCTCTTCCTGTCGTGACCTTTACCCCTGACCCGGGGGAGTTGTGTTCAGTTTTACATCACGCGTTTGTTTCACGCCAAGCGGCTGCTTTTACCTCCAGTGTCAATAACCTGAAGCGCGAAGCCGCTAGCAGAGCTGTTTGTTCTTTTCTAATGAAGTGATGCTAACATGATCGTCATGTCTCATTTTATTTTTTTATTCAATAAATTTACAAATAGAGTCTAACTTGATAGTTACGAAACTTGATGTTCGGTGCTGGATGATAGGGCGACACCTGTGGTTATTAGAGGTTACGACAGGTGCAGGAATAACTGACAATTAAAAAAAAACTACAGTAATAGATTGAATGTTAATAATATAAATATATATTAATATAAATTATTATTTCTGGAAGACAAATCCATAATTGAATGAAAACCTTAGGAATGTTCCAGTAAAATGAAATTCAATAAATAAACAGCCTTAAATAACAGGGAGTCGAGGAGCCACATTACAGACTGCGTGTGTGTTGGGGGGGGGGGGGGGGCGCCGGGGGGGGGGTTAGGAATGTTCCAGTAAAATGAAATTCAATAAATAAACAGCCTTAAATAACAGGGAGTCGAGGAGCCACATTACAGACTGCGTGTGTGTTGGGGGGGTGAGGGGGGGCGCAGCGTAGTGATTTATGGTACCGGAGTGTTTTCATGATAAAATAAAATAAAATAAAATAAAATAAAATAAAATAAAATAAAACTTTGAATCAAAGGGAAATACCAACAGATGAACACGATTCAAACAAAACTCTTGCTTCTTTTTTTTTCCACAAAGCTTCACTTACTCTTCATCGTGGTTCCTCTCCAGAGGCGCCGCGTCCCTCAGCTCTGCAGCCGGAGTCCAGCCGCTCCGCAGCCGCTGCAACGCCGCGTGCCTCCAGCCTCTCCATCCATCCACCTGCCCGCGGGGCGCACGGCGCTCGCGCCGCTCAGCCGGAGCCCGCTGCGGATCTCAGGTCATTCTCCTCCCGGGGAATATTCCCAGTTTGTGGACGGAAACTTTGATGATGGAAATTTGGGAAAAAGAGTAAAGAAAAGAGCTGGAAAAATCGCCGGTGTGCGCTCGGAGAGCTGCGTGCGTCTTGGCACAGAGAGCGCAGAGACAGAGACAGAGACAGAGACAGCGGCAGGACGCACGACTGCGCCGCAGAGAGAGACACAGAGAGAGAGAGAGAGAGAGACAGAGAGAGAGAGGGAGACTGAGTGAGAGAGAGAGGGAGCGTCAGAGTGCGTCGTGTCCACAGTTGGTGGTTCTGAGTCCAGCCTGTGATTCGTCTCTGCTCAGACCTGTCGTCATCCTCTCCTCTGCTGCAAAGTGAACCGCAGCCCACTGAGCCACTGATGATGGTGATGGTGGTGAAGGTTCCTGCTGCTCCCACCTGGACCTCAGCTAAAAGATGGTGCAGATGTCTCCTCCCGCCTCACTCACCAGCATCTCTCCACATCTTCACATCTCCACGTCTGATGGATGGGTGAAGACCATCCAGCCGCCTCCAGCCCGGCTCCTTATCAAGGAGGAGATGTGCACTCCAGTGCAGATGGGGGCGTCATCCACGACCTCTCTCATCGTGCAGCTCCATGAGAAGATGTCCTGAAAACACGACAGAAGCTCAGAAGTGCTGCTATTATTAGCAGCTGTTGTCCCCTCCGAGAAGAACATGATGGCAGGTTGCTCAGAGGAGGAGGAGGAGGAGGAGGAGGAGGAGGCATCACGAGGGACATGTGTGCCGGGTTCATGTGTGGACTTGTTGAGAGCAGAAATCCCTGACCACAGAAATCAGGGTCCAGTCATCTGCTGTGTGTTTGCTGTAGTTTGAGGTCAGCAGGTTCTCCACCAACCACTGAAACTTCTCTTAGTCTGGATCAACTCCGTGTTGACTGATGATGAGTAAATAGTTGGATTATTGATTGTTGAGGAGACACCACAGACTGAGTTCTGCCCTGACAGGCCGGTCCGCTGAAGGTCATCTGAGGTCATCAGCCTGATAAGATGATTGCAGATGCAGATTCATGCAGGCTGATATTTTCCTCTGCGGAGAACCAGACCCTGCCTCTTAACAATAAGCTAAGATAACCAGAAAACTGTATTCATCCATCCGACTCCTCTGAAAAGGAAAAAGTCTATTTCCCAAAAGGCCACAGTCATTTTAGGGATGAAAGGAAATTTGATGACGATTTAGACAAATAGCAGCAGTGAAAATAACACAATCTCTCTCCCCCTGTTTTATTATCATCACCATCATTATTATTAGTATTATTGTTGTTGTTGTTGTTTTTATTATTATTAGTCGTAGTAGTAGTAGCCATGTTTATAGAGTGGCAGTGTGGAGTGCGTGTGATCAGTGAAATGTCCCTGTTGCTAATTGAGTCTCCTGCTGCAGCGCCCCACAGAGGATCCTGCTGGAACACAAATCATTTGAAACGGTCAGTGCTGGAGCGTTCCTGCATCGTGTGCTGCTGCCGGGCCTCAGACTCACTGGGCCACATTAATGTTTAACACGCAGTAAATGGCCGATACGCAGTTTAACGAATCTGACTTCTCCTCTCAGCGCGCACACACACACACACACACACAGACATACGGCCTGTAATGTCATTGCTCAACACGTCTCTACTTGGCCTTCAACTCTGACACGCGTCAAAATCAACACGGAGCCACGTTTGAAGGGCAAAGGTCCACTCGTGATAAAAAAAAGGATCAAAAACCCTAGTTGCTGACACTTTTGTGTTCATGTCAACACACACACACGCACGCACACACAAACGGTTTTCGCCGAGAGGCTTTGTTTCACGTTCAGGTGCGTGACGGATTGGACGCCGCTGTGAGCCGCACAGCCTCGACACCCTGGTTGTGGGTGAAAGTGAGCATTCGCTTTGTGACATGATATATATCTGCTGTTTATCACCTTGACTCCTGGTGAGAGTGTAGCACCGCGGCACATAGCATCACGCTCCACGTGACGCCCAACGCCACCCGCAGCCAGTCCCAAGGTGCTTGGCGTCAGCAAGACAAACAAAAACATCGACTGGCCGTCGAGGTCACAGAGCTCCTGATATTTACACGATGAGACACGATGAGGGACAAAGCTCTTTTTTTCGTTTTTTTTGCCTGCATAAAAATTTCATCCATTTCAATATTTTAGTGAAGTGCACTGGGTGTCAGTGGTCGTCAGCGTCACGCTAGGTGAGTGCAGACTATACCTCGCCAAATCTGTTGTACCTGGAGCCTCGGATCCCATGGGCCCCTGGGGGGCCCTTCATGGCCGAGCTCACAGTCTGCCAGCGTCTCTTTACAAAACAAAAATAATAATAATCAGCAGACTCTGACCCCAGATGACCTTCATCCCGTTCTCCTCTCTCCTCCTCCACCTGCTCAGAGTCAGACGTGCTCAGGAGGAGAAGGTGGCGTCTTCTCCCAAAACAGCTTTCAAGCTTTTAGCGCCCTCTGTGATGACCTCAGAGTGAAACAACACAATCTCCTGCAAACCCAACTCTGTGGTTACAGCTTACAAAAATAAACCAGCTGTCAGATGTTCCAGCGACTTGGTGGTCGTGGTGGTGTTGTTTTCTGTGTGTATATTTGTCGTTTAATGTGGCTCTCGTTTGGTAAAGAAGCATCATGGTAGCGATCCCAGTTGTTTGTTTTTGTCTTTGTAGTCTGATTGTCAATATGTCAATAGGAGTTTAAAAGCTGTTAATGAATGTATCACTTTAATTTGGTGTTTTTTTGTACAATTTGTGTGAAAAATGCTGAGATTAAAACACAAAACTAAGCGAATGGCTCCTGTATGTTATTTGGGGGAACATGTTGTTCTCACAGTGGGTCACATATAGCTCGTCTATATTTACGTTCCTATCTGATTGTTCTCTGGACAGCTGTAAACATGTGTGTTTTTTGCTCTCTGTGTTTAGATTTAGACAAACGTCACTTATCTCTGTGAGAGTCGGCCCATCATCACGTCCCCACCACCTAAAAACAGCTCATTGATAAACCTCATTTGCTCCCATGTTCTGCCCCGTGCGCGACCCTGGGCCCGCTTCCAATGGGAATTCTGATGATGCCGTTTCCCCTGGAGGAACGCACATCCTGATGGATGGCTTGTTGTGTTTTTAGATGATTTGAGTGAAAAAAGAAAACATCCACAAACGAGGATGGATTTTCTTTAGTCAGTCAGTACACAGATGTTTTTCTTTTATAATGTTACATTAACCTGAAAAGCAACTGTCTGCTGGACCAGAGCCTCACGGGCATCTTCTCTGGATGCTGATCATCGTAACCATTACAACGGAATAATTCACAGGAGTTTCATTTCTCGCATTGAGCTCGTTAAAGAATTTGCGATGATGGTTTTTGTTACTGCACTGTCACCGCTGGGCAGATGTCAGCTTCAGCTGGAAGGCCTCGAGAACCACCATGTTTTCACCCACATGCTTTCCAGAAACAAATCACAAGTTGATCGTAAACGCTGTTCCCTGAAACGCCTGCCTCAGCAGCAGCACGGTGTGGTCTTTGTCATGAAATCGCACATTTTGGCTCTCTGCTTTGTTCTGTTGTTGCACAATCTGAGCTGAAACAGGCAGAAGAGATTTCAGGTCTGAGGCTGAGAGGAACGCAGGAGAAAGAGCAGTGAGACACACAGAGAGAGAGACACAGAGACACAGAGAGAGAGAGACACAGAGAGAGAGAGAGAGAGAGCATAACTTGACAGCTAGTGGACTTTATAAATGTGCTAATTAACTCTTATTGATCAGTACCTTTAATCATGTCACTGACTCTCTCTCTCTCTCTCTCTCTCTCTCTCTCTCTCTCTCTCTCTCTCTCTCTCTCTCTCTCTCTGGGGTCCCATCAATATTCCCGACTGAGAAACCTGGCAGGCGTCTTGCATCTGGTCTTAATTTCACGTCGGGTGTGAGGGATGTATCGGTCTGACTTAAGAGGACCAATGAAAATAACTCCCGTCTGCCAGTGTTTTAATTACCACCTCACACACACACGCACACGCACAAGTGAGACACACAGAGAGAGAGAGAGACACAGAGAGAGAGAGAGAGACACAGAGAGAGAGAGACACAGAGAGAGAGAGAGAGAGCATAACTCGACAGCTAGTGGACTTTATAAATGTGCTAATTAACTCTTATTGATCAGTACCTTTAATCATGTCACTGACTGACTCTCTCTCTCTCTCTCTCTCTCTCTCTCTCTCTCTCTCTCTCTCTCT
>JAFBJQ010001073.1:111498-215708 GCA_016785345.1 Trinectes maculatus
CTCTCTCTCTCTCTCTCTCTCTCTCTCTCTCTCTCTCACTCTCTCTCTCTCTCTCTCCCTCTCTGGGGTCCCATCAATATTCCCGACTGAGAAACCTGGCAGGCGTCTTGCATCTGGTCTTAATTTCACGTCGGGTGTGAGGGATGTATCGGTCTGACTTAAGAGGACCAATGAAAATAACTCCCGTCTGCCAGTGTTTTAATTACCACCTCACACACACACGCACACGCACACGCACACACACACACACACACACACAGAGTCCAGACCTTTTAATTGGTCTGGCCCTGTGGACTCTTGCAGTGAGTGGAGCTTGATTAAGCGAGTCACTTCAGCGTTTGTGGAATGGTTTGTTTGTTTGGTCCTAAACGAGCAGCTAACTTCTGCTTAGGTTGATCTGTTGTAGTGTGTAGTGTAGTGTGTAGTGTAGTGTGTTGTGTGTAGTGTAGTGTGTAGTGTAGTGTGTAGTGTTGTTCCTCTGTCTTGTGTCTGGCATTAGAGTCACAGAAACAAGCTATAGTTTTAAGTGCTGCTGCGCAGTCAGGGTTAGGGTCAAAGGTCAAGGGGTTAGGATTAGGGGGTGAGCCTCAGTAACCTTTGCACAGAGTGAGGCTGTTTGCAGTATCTGATAGGAGCCTGGTGTCATTTCACCCCGCAGACCCCCAGAAAGCAAATATGTATATTTTACCCCCAAATGATAGTGGAACTATTCCTTTAAACTGACCCTCATGAGTGGGTCTGTCACTGAGTCAATGGCGTCCAGCGTCTTCAGGTGGCCGCCACAGAGCTGCAGGCAGCGTCTGGTTGTGTCCAGTTCTTTCAGGCAGCTCTGGTTCAAAGTTCAGCCGCGGTGGAGACAGTGGTGTTATGACACATTGTAGTACGACCCCCCCCTGCCCCCCCCTGCCCCCTCCCCTCCTGAACTCCACCACCTCGCTGCACCACCGTGTGCAGAGACTGATACCGTGACCTCAGATCCAATGTCCCCCCCTCTGAGCGTGGATCAGGTGAAACCCTGTCGTGTCCAGTGACACAGTAACTGCTGCAGTCAGGTCGTATCTGTCGACACAGATCTGAGATCAGCTGCGATTGACCCTCAGGGGCCAGTTTACACTTTGCTTTACATTTCACCTATATAGCTGAGAGATGCAGCAGCGGTACGTTAACCTCAGGTAAAAGTACATCGCTTTAGATATTTCACTGAATCATTTAAAAAAAAACAAACAGTATGTAACAAATGTAGCCGTAGTAGCAAAACCTTTGGATGCTAAATACATATTGACACATATGTAAACACATTCAACCTGGACCACATCGCCCATTAATGCCAACAAACTATTCCACACTGTTCCATGACGTCATCTCCTGCTCTGCACGTTAGCGTCTGTCACATTTCCTCTTCGCCGTTGGCACCTGAGCGTCTTTAAAAGTGCGGCGAGGTTTATGAGCTCTTTTAGGAACGGAGCAGCAGACAGGAGTGAGACCTGACATTCACAGGACGCCCTCTGGGGGGGACGCGTGAGCAGACTGTTTGGCAAACCAAAGGAAAAAATCCCCAGACCATTTCAGTATCATTTAAAAATATATATATTTATTGACAAAACACGTAACACGTCCATGATACAGAGTAGTAATGATGAGTAATATGAAGTGATATATGTGTCATACATATTTACATCACTGATTGTTGACAGAAAACATCTGTGTTGACAGTCCACCTCTGCACGCGTCGCCCGTTTCCTGTTTGTGTGCAAACATGTCCGATATTTTATGTGCTTGTCAAACTTCCTGCCGCCCAGGATGTCTGCTCATTCCATTGATAACAGGGCTCGGGAACGCCACGCCACTGAAGTGAATGAAAGTTACGCAACAGATGTGTGTACACAAAGGTTGTGTACAGATGCATGGACAAGGCCACCCAGGCACGCACACACACACACACACACGTGCTGTCCTACACTTGAAGCCGCGAGGACATCGTCCAGCTGTGGTAGTCGAGGGGCTCGTGTGCGTTTGTCTTTCGGCCAAAGGCATGTGACGTGTGCGACGCTGTTTACGCTCCACCTGACTGCACCTCAAGCCTCTTGAGTCAGACAGAGCAGGAGGTGTCTGCGCCTCGGCCTCAAAGTCACATGTCCAATTTTTATTCTTCACTTTTATTTAACAACCCCCCCCCCCCCCCCCCCCCCCCCCCCCCCCCCGTTCTGTTTCGTTTCTGAATAAGGAAAAAAACAAAACATAACGATCTCATGCAAAATATTTACAACTTCATTCATGGAGGCAAATGATGTGTGTGTGTGTGTTTGCGTGTGTGTGTGTGTGTGTGTGTGTGTGTTTCTGAGTTCAGATGAATAAAATAAAGACGCCTGTTAGGTTTAAGGAGTAAATAAGCAGAATTATTTTGTATAACAGTTTGATTTCTCCTCTCTAGGCCAGGACGGTGACATCACGCACCCCGGTGTCGTTTAAGTCATACCGTTCAGTGTTGCACTGCATGCTGGGAGATGACTTGTCTGCAGGGCAGAGGAGGGTGCGAAAGTGCCTGCGGAAGGTGTCGGAGAGGCAGGCGTACAGGATGGGGTTAGCGCAGCTCCACGAGTACGACAGCAGCACCACAAACTCAAAGGCTCTGGTGAACGTCAGGACCAGGCCGTTCTGGTACAAGGAGCAGAAGTTGAAGGTGTAGAACGGCAGCCAGCAGATGCCAAACACAACCACCACCGCCAGCACCATTTTGGTGACCTGGCGCTCCACCCGGTGGCCGTCGTGGTTCGGCGTAGAGGCTCGGAGACGCTGGGACCGCAGGGTGAGCAGCAGCGCGGCGTAGAACGCCGTCATTACTGTGAACGGCAGAGCAAAGCCCATGACGAAGGTGTAACAGAGGACGCCGAGCCACCAGGCCTCCGAGACGACCTCTGGTATGCACAGGCCTCTGTCGGCCGAGAAGTGAAGAGCCATGGGGAGAATGGTGAAGAGCGAGAAGAGCCACAGGAACGCCGAGACGATCTTGGCGCAGCGTGGTGTTCTCCAGCGAGCAAACCGAAGAGGGTTGGCCAGCGCCATGTAGCGGTCGATGCTCATCACCGTCAGGCAGAAGACGCTGGTGAACTGGTTGATGCCGTCCAGCACCATGACCACCTTGCACGCCGTGTCGCCAAACATCCAGTAGTTCTGGAAGTTCTGGCTCGCTATAAAAGGCAGGCCGACCATGAAGAGTCCGTCAGCCAGGGCCAGGTTGAGGATGTACACCGTCGTGGAAGACGACATTTTGTCCAGTTTCAATATGGTGACGATGACGAGGGCGTTCCCAGCGAGTCCCAGGATGCAAACCACCAGGTAGAGAATCGCCATGGCGATGGCGAAAGCGTCAACGTGGTCGTCGATGTAAAAATGCTCCTCCACATAGGTGTGGTTGTAGTCGATGTCTGACGGAGGTGAGGGCTCCATTCTTCATGAAGTGACTGATGAAGAGGAGAAGGACAAAAACCACCAGCACTTGACTCTCTGTTAGAAACAAAACAAAGTTCTCCGCTGGGTGGAAAATTTTTAAAAAAGAAAAGCAACCTGCTGACAGGTTGAAGAGCAGCCAGGCGTCAGCAGCTCCTCAGACCTCCTCACTCGCTCGCCTCCTCCGTTTATCTCCTGTCACGCTGCTGCTCTCTGACACCGGCCTGCACCTTCACGCTGGTGTCAACACGCTGGTGGAAACACGCTGAGCGGCGGCGGAGCGGAGCAGAGCGCAGTGGAAACGAGCAGGACGGCCGCTCGGACACTCGCCTGAGCCTCTCTCTCTCCCTGGGAGCCCTCTTATATCTCTTCCCCCCACAGAGCGTCTGCTCCTGTGTGTGTGTGTGTGTGTGTGTGTGTGTGGGGGGGGGGGGTAACCTTCCACTCTCCAGAGATTGTGATAAACTCCAGCTTGGCTCACGCCCCCTCTGAGCGTCTCTCCCCCAGTTCCTCTAACTCTAACTCTGTTTCCAAGGTAAACCCCCCCCTCAAACCCCCATCCTCACCCCCCCATCCTCACCCCCCCACCCCCTCATCTGCTACAATACTTTTGTTTCCATAACTTTCTCTCCCCACTCGTCCTTCGTCTTCTGTTTACTTCAACCCACCCCCCGCCTCCTGCACTGCTTCACAGGGAGGTGGGAGTGTGTGTTGTACAACTAAACCCAATAACACACACACACACACACACGCGTATAATATCAGTGTCTGCGGGGGCCACCCACCTTTACACCAGCCAGAGGAAATCTGCCAGAGTTAAAGTCCCACCTCTGTTTTCTCAAGGTTTCTCTTTTCTGACATTTGACATGCAACGCTGTTGGCTTCTTCTCCTCCGTCCATCCATCCATCCATCTGTCCACTCTCCTCCTCCACAGCCCCGTCCACTCTGCCCCCCCCCCACTTCATCTATCACAAAGAGAGGAGGCGAACAGTGAAAAAAAAAGACAGAAGAGTAGAGAGGAGAAAGAGGAGAAAGCGTGGGGGAGGGGGTGGCGGGTTGTTGGTGAAGATTGAAAACCCTGGATAAGTGATGACCTCCATCCTGTTGCTGCTCTGACACGCATAGCTGGAATACCCCAGGAAATTCCCCCGGAATAACTTCCAGCTTGTTCCACCACCCACCGACAACACAGCCGGCAGAGGTCAGTCCAGACTGGTCCTTTACGCCGAACCCGTCCAGTCGGTCCAGCTCGTCTCACAGACTCTGAATCTGACCCCACACGTGTCCTTCGATCCACCATCGTCCTGACCTTAACTGGCTCCAACTCCTTTGTCGTCTTGAACTCACGACGAGCTCCAGTTTCACGTCCCCCCGGGGACCAGCACCACCTCATACGATGAGGCCCACGTCTCCACCCCAACCCCCGCCCCCCACCCCCCCGTCGTAAAAACATCACAGGCAGGAACATCTCCGCTTTGTCGCGTTGCACCGGCAGTATTTCACCTCCGCGCTCAGGTAAACATGTCAGCATCCGTGTCCGCGTGCCGCAGCGAGGAGCAGGAGAGACACGTGGAACATCATGCACGTTGTCTTCAGACTCGAAGCTCAGGGCCACATCACTGTTTATCAGAAGAGAAGCTTTCAATAAAACCTCATACAATGAGGCCCACGTCTCCACCCCAACCCCCGTCCCCCCACCTCCTGTTGTAAAAACATCACAGGAACATCTCCGCTTTGTCGCGTTGCACCGGCAGTATTTCACCTCCGCGCTCAGGTAAACATGTCAGCATCCGTGTCCGCGTGCCGCAGCGAGGAGCAGGAGAGACACGTGGAACATCATGCACGTTGTCTTCAGACTCGAAGCTCAGGGCCACATCACTGTTTATCAGAAGAGAAGCTTTCAATAAAACCCATCAGCTTGGGTCTCATACCGGCTTCAGAAGTCCATTCAGACCTTCAGATAACGCTGGTTACTGATGAGAGGGGGTTTGAAGCACCACCTTTCCTCTCCTCCCGTATGTTGATACGAGTTAGATCGCATTCGATGAGACTGAGATGACGACTGGCCTCATAAGTGGAAAACCAAACATTTGTAAAGGGACCAGAAGAGAACAGAGGCGTCGTCCAGTCGCTGAACCCAGCCACGCACCCCCCCAACCTGACGTTGCCATCCCTAAGGTTTGCGTTTGATGGCAGGTGGTGGAGCAGCGTTACCACCAATAAAGCTACGCTGCGAAAATACAGTTTAAAAAAAAAAAAAAAGCCCCGGATAGAACAGAGCCCATCTGCAGCCTGTGTGGAATCAAACACAATAATTATTCCAGCAGGAATGAATCAGCCAGTGTGACAGTAGCTTTCATACATTTGTTTCATAACAGTCCACGTTCAGGAAACAGCACATATGGAAAGGCAGGGAAAAAAAAAAACAGAAAAGTCCACCCAGCTTATTATCTTGTTTATTGTTTCTGGGCGTCTGCTTATTTTCCTGGCCCTTTTGTTTCCCAGCAACACTCTCCATAAAGCCAGAGTCACTCATGACTAATGCAAATATTGCTTCCTGCAAACGCATCATAGAAATATCAAGTATATAAGGCAACAAACCAAACTGCATTTTAACATCTGTGTCTCATTAATAAGATGAATAAAGTTGCTGTTACTGGATCTTAAAGCATCAGCGGATGGATTTATTGTGTTCAATGGGGCGTGTGCGGGTTTGTGCTCGCTAATGCTTGTTGATTTTAACATGTGTTTTAAAATAAGGCATGTGGAAGGGGGAAAAAAAACTGGATACGTTTTTTTTTCTTTACTTGTGCATGCCTGCCACTATCATGCAAATCTGCCTGACCTAATATGCTGCGTGATTTTTTTGAAGTTGCATGAATATGAAAGGAGAGAGATCAATCGCATCGGAGGTAAACATCAGAGCGGGCTCTTCTTTCTTTCGCCGCCCTGTTTCACAGATGTTGGACGACCCTGCAAAGACACATTCTTCAGAGAAGAGATGGACAAAGAGCTGCTTAGGTTTCAAAACACGACAACGCGTCGCACGTCCGGAGGAGATGTTGCACAACAAGAAGAGAATTTAACAGCTGGTGAAGATGGTTTCATGTTGAATAGACAAAATGTAATAAAATCCCTCTTTTTTGTTTGTACATAGGATGATATGCTAACGACGGCTGAGAGGCCTGGATGCAGTGCTTCCATGTAAATTGAATAATTTACAATTGACAGTTTTCTGGTTTGTTTTCATAAATTGCTAATAAATAAATAATGAAAGGATTACCGGAAAATCGTGATTAGTCACTCTCTGTGGAAACAAGATGCTTGAAATACCTGAACCCCCAGATTGCTCTGCTGTTGGTTTGAGCTGACGACTGAAACGCTGTGAACTTAAATCACCATCAGATGTGTTGCAGCAGCATTTTGAAGGTGGTGTCGGGAAAAAAATTCCAGATTCCAGAGATGAATGGTCAGGAAACTTTGCAAACATGCAATGATGATCGGTTTACAGGTCAGAGGTCAACCTGTGCAGGAATTATGACATGGAGTTGAGTGGGAGCAGCAATCCTGGAAATTTCCACTTGGAAGAAAAAAAAATCATCACAGCAACATCTCCAGGATCTGTTTCCCGTTAAAACACGCACACATACATATAAATAGTATTTTAGTGAAATGATAGTGGAATTACCACTGTGTTACTTAATTTAAAATAATTTAATGTAATTATCAAAATAAATAAATATACATGTTTGTAAATGTATGCATATATTTATATATTACATTATTATAATTTATATTATAATATTATTACATTATTTATGTATACATGTAATATCACATACGTGTACATTCAGTAGTGCGGCTGTCAAAGTTATTGACCAATACCGTGCGAGGAGAGGCGGGGCTTCGGCTGTCGTAGACACGTGTACTAGGAAGTAGGAAGTAAATACAAAGGAGGCGAACCGCCACTGGAAACAAGTGAGTAAATCTAAAACTCGTAGCTAAAATGACCGTTTACGTGGCGGAATGGCGAAAACACACAAAGCCGAATGAAAGAGTGTTGTTTCCTGACAACACTTTAAACGCCAAAGTGAGACTTGGTGTCGTTGTTTAATAACACAATGCAAACAGGCGATGAAACGTAGCTGGCTCCATATCATTTCACACGTCGGTACGTCACGCAGCTGCAAACATCATGCTGTGTGTGTCTGTTTGTGTTACTATACGACAACCACTTACTAAATCTACACTCATAACCGTATTACTATCTTTTAATATGCTTCTCGCTCCATATCAATAAACTGTATATCAGCACCAGTCTGTGATATTCGCCATACGAAGTAGACGCACCTGTGGCTGATTACTTTGTGCAACATGGTTTTCAATGAATTTGTCAGGAAAATGATTCACTTATTTACTTTTGTGTGCAAATTCACTCAAAACAGACGTGGGAGTATTGTGTAGATTCGTAGTATCCCATAGAAAATGTTGATTCTGGAACGAAACACAAGGTTTTGTGACAAATCTGTTGGGGTGTACTCATTCACGCTGAGCACTGTATATGTCCCTTACATGAGAATGTAGATGGCTGGTTAAAGTTACTTTAAAGTAAACCAATTTATTTTTTCATGGAAGTAAAAAAAAAACCAAACTTCTTTCCATTGTAAAGATAAATGAATAAGAATTACATTTCATTAATGGATAATTGCTCATTTACTTACTTCCCTGAAGTCAATATTTTACTTATACTGTTTACTTTTTTACATATTTTGCGCTGTATTATCTGTTGACTGACGTCAAAATCCAGGATATTAGGAACCTGAGCAAACAGGATTTTAAAGTCGTTTGCTGTGCGGCGTGTTGAACCAAACCCAGTCACTGTGTGTCAGACTGTCAGTGTTATTGATTTAAGACGAGTCAGTTAAAACACACTTGCTCCTCTTCTCTCCTCTGTTGTTTGCTCTTCCGACAGCCTTGTTGATTCAAGGTCATCGAATCCATGAGCTTCTTCAAAGTGTTGTGGTTGTGTTGTAGGTGATGTATTACTTCAGACTTGTAGGAGTAAATTAAGGCAGAGCAGATATGATATCACTTGAAACCTCTGTAAAATGTGAATAAATCAGGATAAGTGTGTTTGTGTGTTGTGTGTACAGCTGTGGCACTATGCTGGAAGGCTACAGCCCCGTGACCCAGGCCCTGCTGGGAACTCTGTTCACCTGGGGTCTGACCGCTGCTGGAGCCGCCCTGGTGTTCGTCTTCTCCAGTCGACAGGTACCGACTGTCCCTCTGATCTGCAGGAAACACCTCACACTTTGTTTTAACGTGACATCTTTACACAGCGGTGAATGCATCTGCTATTGTTGTGGTTATATTCAAAGTGATGCATGAATAAAAAGAAAATGAAATCCCCTATATAATAACAAACATTTCACATATCAGTGGTAGAACATCCATCCCCCTGATGTGAACAGCACGTAAATAAATGTCATGTTCGTAATGTCAATGTAATTAGCTGTCACACACTCTAAGCTGTTCAGGTTTTTTTTGGCTGTGCTTTATTATAACGCTTCCAGTACATCACATCACATCATTCCCCTCAGCCGATAGCAATACTGTGCTTTATTTGTTGTTCTTTGAACCTCCAACTCCCGAACATGTTGTGTGTTTGCCAGATAAGTCCACAGTCGGTAATATACGGAAGGATGAGCTGTTACACCGTCTGTTTGAGGACATTGATTTGACGTCTATGTTTCTGCTTTTTGCAGAAACGCATCTTGGATGGGAGTTTAGGTTTTGCAGCCGGGGTGAGTCAGCACGCGTGCACCCCCCCACACACACACACACATACACGTCTTTCAACCAACTCAGAAGGTTAACCGAGATGTTTCAATCTGTAGGCCATAAAACCAAAAACAATTAGCTGAAAGACAAGGGCAGTTGCAGCATCAAGTGATATTTATGTGTTGTTGTTTTTTTGAACCATGAGCCACTATAATCTTTCAAATGACACACAACTTTAAATCCATGGTTTATATTAATAAGCTTTAAAGAATTTAAAGCCTTGTGCCATAAAAAATGTACCGTGACAAATGGATCGCAGTAATTTAAAGCTCTGAGAGTAGATTAGCAGAGAGGAGCCTGCCAACACTGTCAAAACACTGAACCCGTTTTATTATAGCCAGCCGGGGCTTGTTGATATTAAGCTCTTAGCTCGTGTTTTTCTTAATCAGCTGTTTTAGCTTGACAGTTGTAGGTACAGTGGTGGATTCATTTGTTATGAGCTCCTCCTTGCTGGTACCATCAGTTTTTATGTTTCCCTTTTAGTCGTTATGGAAAGTGTATCGGAGAGAAAACTACTGATTGGATTTGACTGTCCTCATAGACAGAGAGTTAACATCTTTAGAAAAGACCTTTTGTGTCTTGACTATCGGAAGATTGTTTGTAGGCCTGGTTGGAAAATTAATTGAAATTCCCACTGCGGCATCTGAGGTAATCTGAGATAATTACTGGCTCTGATGGGTGAGTTGATAAAGATTGTCCCTTTTCCTCAAAGAACGGGGAAGGAAAGATTTTATCTCTAATCTCCATCTGCTCTGATATCAGTTTCCTTTAGTTTAGTCCTAACAGCTTTTCAATTATACCCGCCAGTGTAGGTGCTTTTTAATTTTACATAAAAATATGAGTAGTAACTGAATGTGAAATTTGTTATCTTTGGAAAAAAAAACAAATATAGGGAATGAATGTGAAATAAGAAAATATTCTGTTGTCCCTCGAAATATTATTTGGCTGGAGGAAGGCTCTTTCACTGAAAGCTGCCAAATAATGCACTGTCCTTGTTGTTGAATGCGGAGTGCGGCCCTCTAATAAACAGCGGCCCCTCACAGTGTCTGATCCGCTGTTTAGATCAGGCAGAAGTGGCAGGTTTGCTGATCTGTTTGGCTTTTATATGGGACAAACTCAGCAATTTAGCCCTATCAGTTTCTGTGAGAAATAAACACCTCAAGGGGTTTTAGTGGAGGGAGGAAGATTGGATTTCTGCTCCCATAGCATTTTAAGCGAGGAATCTCCCATCCTGCTGTGGGATTGCTTTTCGGTTGCAGACAGAAAGTGAAAGGGCCTCTGAGAGTCGGCAGGAGGTGTTGTTAGACAGTACGAAGTGATAGGGACTTTTTTTTTTGTCCTGGAAAATGGTCTGCAGACGCAGAAGTACCTGTTATCATTCTCGTAACCTTTTTCTGCCCCTTTGCTCGATAATTTCTCTTTTTTTTACTGCGGCAAGTACAGTGATCACAGATATACTCTTACGCAGTTTCAAAATTTATTATCTCATATATCCGGAAATCTCCAAGGCCAGGGAGAGTTATGAAGTCAGAGTATTTTCCCAAAATTAAATGTCTCTTTAGCAGAAATTTGCAGTGTTCATAATGGTTTGGAGAAGTGATGTTTTATCTGCAGTGCTGCGATGGCCCTGAGCCTCACGACACTACACTGCTACTCTCAGTCTTTAATGTGCAGGATGTTAGTGTGCGGGACTGAGTCTGAGTGTGTTAGCTCTCTAAGAGGCAGTTAAGTTTTTGTTTTTTTTTGATGCCAGCAGCCAAGAAAAGCACAGAGCGTTCACACCTGAGTAACAGTAAAAGTGGAAAAGAAACTCAATTGGCGTCATTTCAGTGGCGTCTGTGGATGAAAACCATGGCAACACTGTGACAGTGGAAACATGGAGACATGACACTCGCCTTTAGTATCAAACACAATCTAATCGACACTACATTTTCATGCCATTACTGTCACCTTTCCCTATTATTATTGCATTTAACTTTATTCTTTCCTTTCTTTCTTTTTTTCCTGTGCGGACAAGTTCGTAGAAAATATAGCGACAGCAAAAATGGTAAAAGCTTTCACAAATTGAAGTGTGCAGACGTAAAGAGCCTGCAGCTTTTTCTTTTTTATGACATTATAGCGCATTTTTAAAAATATCTACAGTGATGTGGTGTTTGAGTGGATAAGTCCTCATTCGTTTATTACCACATGACAGCTATAACACATATTCTTAGTGTACATGCAGTATAGCTGCTTATCTGCATGTCAAACTGAATATTCCCATTATATTTGTATTTTTGCATCTGCATTATAAACATAGGTTGTTATGTGAGTCGGTCTGTTGACAGATGTTCATCAGTCACAGGGAGAAGTCTGGAGGTGACTGGTGAGGGTGAGGACACTGTCTGCTCGTACAGTGCGTGTGGACAGTTGCAGTAGACTGCATTGCAGCAGACTTTGTCACAGCTCATCTCAGGGACAGAGCTATGTGTGATGCACCGTACACTGTGTTACCATGGCAAGAAAAAGACACACGTGGAAACCAACACAATTGATTGAACAGAAATCTGTAAATTGAACATTCTGTATTGTGTCTTTGGAATCGCCTGTGTGTGAACACATCATGTTTTAAGATGGGCTTTTGCTTAGTGGATGATGATGGTGACCTGACTGTCGCACATTTATGTATAAAGGCAGGTAATTCAAAACTATACACTTAGGTTTTCTTGCACCAATATTCGCACCCTTGCACATTGGAGAGTTGTGCACTCAAGTCGAACTGCTGTCACAAAACATCTCCCATCAGGACCAACATCCTCATTTCCAGAACAACGATTTTCCAACATACAAAAAAGAAAAAATCAATGGTGTGTGCATCCGTGCGTTGTGTGCATGTGTGTGTGAGAGCTGCATGTGTCATGCTTCTTGCGTTTCATGTGATTCAGATGCCCTCCTGTTCCTCATGCTTTGCATCAGCTGTTACCCTGCCTCACAACACCCTGAATCCAACACATGCAGTGTCACACACACATACATACATACAGATGGACACACACACACGCACACACACTCACTTCCGGGCATTTTTCCATATTCTGCTGCCGTGCTGCTGCCACACCCAGCACGTGTTGAATGACTGTTGGCATCCAGAGATGTAGACAGTACATCATGTCAGGAATACGTAACAAGTGGCCTGCATCTTCTGAACAGCGAGTCTGTTCCTGTTCCTCAGTCCCGCCCCCAACAATCAGCATCACCCCCCCATCCTCCGTCTGTGCCTATAGAGACTTTTAAACAGTTCTCTTTTTTTATTTTAGCCATCCTTCCACCTTCCCATTACAAATGCCTCTCACATTCCACTGAGATGATTTGAATTCGCCAGTCAGTGTTGGGGGGCAGGGTTGAGTGGCTATGTAGTACATGTAAATGGAGATTGAATGAGATCTTAAGGTGTCCAGGAAATACAAGAAGCAGCGGCGAGATGCTGGCACTAAAGTGTGCAATTGTATGGACAAGGTTCTTAAGGTTGTCTTATACTCGAGGTGCAGGGTGTGTTGTGTTGGGTGGTAATTCTTCCTTATTTGTCTTTCTGTTTGTCTTTGGCAAAGTAGTTTCTCTACAAGTTAAAGACAGTGTAAAGTTTTAGGATTTATTCTGATAAATTATTAAGGACATTTATTTTAATTAATGGAAAATTAACAAAATTATCCGCAATAGACAGAGATTGAAGCACCAGTTCACTAAGCATGTAAGTATGACAGTGAGATTTCAGCAGTTGTGGACAGAATTTTCTTATTATTCCTGCCTGGATAAGCAGTCTACACACACACACACACACACACACACACATATATATATATATATATATTTCTTGTCACGGCCGAATGAAAATCAAACTAATGGATTGTAGGAATGCCTGATATATGATGCACCAGAAAGAAGAAGAGAACCACTCTAAAGTCGGTGAACGTCGACTTCATGCTGTCTTGCTGTACAAACAGCTTTAAGTCCAACTGGAGACATTATTTTATCCTTGAGTGATGCAGAGCCGCGGGCTGTCTTTCAGTATACTTAAACAGCCCTGCAGCTTCATGTTCTCCAACTGGAAAATTGGATGAATGTCACTGATCAAATTAGCATTCAGAGATAGGCACTAATCCATACTCCCCCTTAGCAAGAGTGTGGCTGTAAGAACGGCAGCGCAGCTTTTGGAGACTACTCTCTTGGCTGACTTTAACCTGCTTGTGTTCATCTTTGCCATCTGTGTAATAGGTGTGTGCTCTCAAGGCTAACACCTTTGCACCCAAGCAAGCTGCTGGCTGAAAAGAAGAAGATGAGCTTTGGAGTGAAGGTTTCAGCTCGAAAACTGTGAGGTTGGGTGACAAAAGCCAGGACCATCTCCCCTGACCAATGCAACCAGTGGATATGCCCTTTGCGAGAGGTGTATCATTCCTAGTTGTAGGGGAGTTGTTTACTAGCAGGTAACTGGACTGCAGTGAAGAACCGCTGGACCTGTTGCTATACACTGTTGTAATTCTTGGTCCTCATAGGATGAATCTTGATGGTCTTATGATTCCCCTGACTTTGTCTCTGCTCTAACATGCTAATGTTACCATGTTGCACAAAGCAACATTCTTGTGTTTTTATCCTTGCTTTCATTGTGGAACACATACAGTATTGAACTGTGTGAAGGTTTTCAGCTAAGTGCTTTAAATGCAAATTAACCTGACCGACAAGTACTTTACTGTGACCTCTCCAGGAAGAGATGTCTTGGTTGCCTATTAGTCAGTCTAACTATAGAAACGCAAAACATGCGGCAGCATATATTGTCCCAACTACACAGATTTACCTTGTTTTGCAGTTTAAGTGTTTATTGTGGAAATATAGGTCTGCAACATGTGCTGCACCCGGGTTTGAATCCTTTGATTACAGGGTAACGTTTCCTGAAGCGGTTTTGTAATGCATGACTTTCACTGTGGCTTGAGACCTGATAGTGATGAGTTTGGTGAACAGCCATACATTGCTGTGGAAAGACTGTGTCAAGCTTACTAGCAAAATGGATAACACAGTTTCTCTTTACACTTTAATCTCAGCAGGGACAAGTCCTATTTAATGGATACCTTTAGAAGCCACACAGGATGCTGCCTCCTCAGGGTTGTAGGACTGGAGAACAGATTGGTTAATGTTTGTCAGATTGTGTGATGCTTCTTCTTCCTCCATCCTGGAAGCAAAGCTTTGACGCCTGTGTTAATTGATTAATTTGAGTAGACAGTCCTTTTTTAAGGAAATGTTTTAAGTATAATGGATAATGAATAGTGGTAAACCTATTTTATATCAAATAACCATCAGTAGCAAAACATCAATGTGCATCATTGTTTTCTTTTCTGTTATTGACATTCATTGCTCACATCGAACCTCTAAACTCTGCAGGGTAATGAATGATTGAAGGACTGCTTATGCTGCAGCATAATTCCACAGGGTCTAGAGGATGGACCTTCATGATGCAAGCATTTTATGAAAGTCCCGATAGAAGAATGATATAAAGCTGAAACTCGTATCATGTTTTATTTCCTGTGTGCACTAGATCAATGTTATTAGAATAGAAAAAACAATCTTATAGTCCTTTGTTAGGAGGGTTAAACCATGTACTGGAGAGGTCCTATTGATCGAGTAAGAGGATAACTTCTTTCAGTTGTATAATTTGTAGGTTTACGCGATTAAAGGTCTTGAGATGATCACGTGTGTGGCTGTACACAATTTGTTGCTTATTATGGATTACTGGAGGTCACGGCCACACAGCTCACTGTTTGTTGAGGATGTGTCAGGTAAACACATGTCTGCTTTTCACAGTCCTCCTGTGAAAGTAAGACAATGCATGTAGACGAAATTCCAGCTTTGTTTGCCTGTTTGTATGATAACAAGAATGTATCTGAGGCAGAAAGCTCCATATCTCCTCCTCACACATTTTCGCAGGAGAGGCTTAGTATTTGTTCGCGATAGAAATAACAGAGCCGTAATTGGGTGCCACCATGACTGTTAGACAGGTGTTTCAATAGCGGCGAAACCCTGAATGCAGGTTTATTGACAGTGACTGGAGATTATGGAGTTGACCTGGAGATGAAAATGAGACAAAGGGAACATAAAGGAAAGAACGATCAGCTGATAGCGATAACCGGAAAAGGGAGATGTAGGAAGATATCAGTAATGGAAGTCACAGAAAAACGGAGGAATGGTATTGAATGGATGATATTTGGAATGGATGATATTTTTATTGTGTTTCTGTTCCTTTTGCACCAAGGTCAAACTGTTTTTCTCAGGTTGAAAATCGTGCTCCATATTTTCCCAGAATTCATGTCAGACACATGCGTCTCATAGTTTGAGAGTCCCATTGGTGCATTTACACGTCTACTCTGTGCACATATTGGCAGCTGTAACCGCACTCTGTCAAAGTGCTAATGTATTGATTGCTGGTACTAAACATGTAAACAGCCCTCACTTTGACTCAATTGGCACGGAAATGCATGATGTTCAACAGTGGAATGTGGAAGTGGAATGATGGGTAGAGCGCTTCAATCAGCTCAGCACTTCAGATCCTTCTTCTTTTATACTTAGGAGCGCATAACAGGCTTTCGCCTTTGGCACAACATATGGCCAAGACGAGAGGACGTATAGCGGCTGCCATGGCACCTTATGTCTGCAAAGATGGTCCCTGTTCACTCTTTGAAGAAATAGGGACCTGGACCTGAAACACACAACGCTGTGTCAAATAACACAAATCTAACTATTCATTCATTAAATTTAATATAAAAGGTGTTATACTGAATCTGACATGACCTTTATCTGGGTGTGAGATATTGGTCATATCACGCGGATCCAACGTTGTTTCATAATTACCATTCTCACACAGTGTGATCGTTATTGAACAGAAGACACTGAAGTTAGAGTTTTTTTTTTTTTTATCTCAGTATTATACTTGTATCTTGTGCAGCCATCAGGGGATTCAATTTGAGCGATTCAATTGTAGATTGTTTTGACTGCGACCATGAAACCTACCCACACTGAGGTGAATAGCTTTGTGCCAGCCTTTTGCAGTTCCACCCAAAAAGTAAAGGAACAAAACTGCTGTGTTAACTTATAATTGGAAAGGTTTTATTTTGGCATAACGAATTAGGTGCAATCAGCGTTGTGTTGTTAAACTCAGAGTGGCTGACAAAGTCATCTGGCTTCCATATCAGCGGTTTATCACGTTTGAATACCGGAGCATGCCTCCATCTGTCCCTTAATGTCTTTTGATTGGCAGGAGAAGCCGTCACTGTGTCGGGAAGCAGCATGAGAGGAACTACATGAGCACAAACACAATAAATACTGGCCTGATGCAACTTTTTGGTGATAAACAACAGAAGCTGCAGATGTTTGTGTGCGTGAATGTAGCAATAAAAGACTCTCTATATCTCTGATCTCTGATATCACTGCAGGCACATTGAAAAATGAATTGGTCACTAGAAACACACCCGTCAACTTTAACATTGATCGCAGGGCTGTTGAGAAAGCGATCTCAGTGCTGTGTGGGAGAACGGATCAATACTTGCTGAAGTGTAGGGGCTCAGCCAGAGAGGGACTGTCCCTCTGGCTATCGTACTTATTTCTCTAAAATTACTGAATCACTTCATAAATCTGTTTCTGGTTGGAGTATTGACATCATCAAATTGGGCATTTACAGTTTTTATAACTCGTTACATATGTAGTTTAATGGACATGAGGCTACAGTGTCTCTGCTAGTCCATTTCTGCAAATGTTTTTTGTGCTCATCAAACTTCTGTTTCTTTCACTCCTGCCTCTTTCAGGTAATGTTGGCTGCTTCCTATTGGTCGCTACTTGCACCTGCGATTGACATGGCGGAGGATTCTGGGAAATACGGCTCGTTTGCTTTCGTTCCTGTGGCTGTTGGATTCACACTTGGGGCGGCGTTTGTTTATTTTGCTGATCTGGCAATGCCACTGCTGGTAAGAACCTCACACATACAGTTTATATGAATTACAAGGATATTTAATCTTTTCAGATTTTCTGTGCTCAGTATTTAACTTGAATATTTTGGAAATCTGAGTAGCACATATTCTGAACGAGCAATGTTGATTTGCTAACAAAAGAGGAATGATTGTGAAAGAGTATTTGTACAATTGAGAATATTTTTATTTCATTATTTCATCATGAATCCACTGAGAGCAGTGTTCAATTTGACCTTGCTGAAAAGAGTCAATGTGTTTTTGTGGTCTATATTATCTGATAAAAATTCAAAATGCCTTGGTACTAAATCGCTAAAGTCACATTTAACCTTTTGGCAATTTTTTTTTCAATAGTCCAATTTGGTGAAAAGCAGGAAAGGAAAATGACAGGAAATCCACTATTGTGATTGTGATTGAATTAGTTGAATTAGACTTCATTCAGTCTTTCCTTTGATTTTTCTTGCTATAATTAGATTTTTTGTCCTGAAGCTTGTTTAGTCTGTGTGGTAGGGCATAATTACAAGGACATTTTTGGAGACTTTCTCAGACGTTCCTTTGACAAGGAAATACTAGGGAATCTCGGCTCTGGAAACTAAAAATATGAACCTCAAATTATTACAGAAGATGTCTTAGTAAATTATGGTGTCTTTTTTGTATCCGTCAGATTCGCTTTGCCACCTTTTTTCAAAAAGTGATAAAAGTTTACAATACGTTTTGTAGTTCTTTTTTCATAGCTGTATTTGGCTGCTTTACGTGTAAATGCTGCCGGGGCTACACTCTGTATGTTCCCTGTCTCAGGATGTTCCTGTTATTTTCCTCTCAGACCTCTCCGGGATGTTTTGAGTCTGACTCTCTTGGTCTATGTTCCTGCTTTTGACAAATGACAGTGATGTGGCACCACCAACCTTACGGTTATTTTCTTATAGCGATGTAATGATACAAGTTTAGCTGATTTCACAGAATTCCTGTGTGATGACGTACAGTGTGCAATGACCAGAACTCAAGTCTTAAAAGTGTTGGCAGGATCTCTGAACTTCATCATACTGGAGATAAAGATGTTAATGTGTGAACTGGTAGCTTGCTACAGTCAAATAATAATAATAGTCATTTTTCAAGCTGTTTCAAATGATGAATATTTGCTGCTTTTTCAAATTTGGGAACATATTAAATATTCAATTTTAATGGCCTGTTCAAATGAAAATGATATTGGCTGTAGGGGCAACAGACCATCTGTATGGCAGAGTACGGGTTGCATTTTAATTCATTTAAATAAATTAGCAGTCTGCATGCTTTCTAAGACAGAAGCCCTGGCTGCCTCTGGTATAAATGTGAATAAATCATGTTTTGTGGAATAAGAAGGTACAGAAAGGAGCTTTGTGATCAGGGAATTTGTAGTCTGCTTGTGCAGCCTTGAAACGCTGATGCTATTTCAGTCTTTTGTTCGGCCCAGGTAATAGGTTGTACTCATCACAGGTACGTGCCAAGCTGTTGTGTTGACATCACTTGTTGCTGTGATCAGCAAAGAGGACTAGGATGAACATTTATCGTGTGGCATACTGAAAGAGAAAGGCACCTTCTCTCCTGCAGCTGCACTGACAAACTCGCTCTTCTCTCACCTCAAGCTGCTTTCAGCAGTTATTTCCCACCTATTTTCTCCACTCAGTGGGGGCTAATTGGGCAGCTGACCTTCCAAGCCTAAACCCACCCATGCAGCTGTTGTCTCGCTCGTCTCTGGCAGGGGAGATGAACTGAACTTTCTTCGACAGAGATCTGTATTGTGGCAAAACAAGGCTGTTGTTAAGCCTTTAACTGTTTGGCCGTTTGTGGTGGAAATTGGTATCACTTTTCAAGGTTTGATGGCTTTTTCTTGAGGAACGTTCTGGTCAGAAGCACCTAGAAATCTGTTTGTTGTAATTTGTACAACAAATCAGCCTTGACTGATTTTCAGTTTCCCCTTGCCCTATTTATGGAATCTTAGGTGAGTTGAAGCAAATGACGAGGCAAAGCAATGGCAACAGTTGTGACTCTTGAGTAAATGTAACAGACAATAAAAAGTAGAACCCAAGGCAGCTGTCGGAGTGAGAGAATCCTTTCATAAGATTTTTCCTGCTCCTTGTTTTCATGTTGTTCTAGTACATACTTTACTATTTTAATAGAAATTGTGATTCAGAGGAACATGCATCTTTCCAAGTTCAACCATGAGTGGTTCTTGCATAAGGACCTGGATGTTTGGCTACATATCCATCACTTAGGAGGCACTTCCCCTCCTCATACAGTATTTTCATCCAACTGAAGTTCCTTTGCCTAAATGACATGCTCCCTCATTGACTTCTTTTCTTTCGACATCATTTATACATATATCACTTAATCCTTCATGCCTTTTGTCTTTTGCAAGACATTTCCTCCCCCACATCTCTGGTTCCTCCTGATATTCCACCTCTCCTTCGTCTTCGTCTGCCCCCTCCTTTCTGGGTGCCATGGTGACAGCAGTGGAAATATTGGACTGTGATAATAGCCGCAAGAAATCAACTACGAACACCTCCTACCCCACCCAAGCCCCAACACACATAGAGACACACACACAGTGGGGGGCCATCAGTGTTTGGACAGCTGCTGATTCCACTTTTACTGGTTCCTCAGCAAACACTGCAGCTGAATGAGAGGGAAGATGGAGGGAGGGCAAGATGGACTGAGGGAGGACTGGGGTTGACAGGGAGGGAAGGGCGGCAGTGATAAGGTAATGGACGGAATTTCTTAGATGAGGGCTGAAGAAGTCAGGCATGGTTGGGGTCCTTTGACTGATTGTTAAATTCTCAAGCTGTTTGCTCCCTTGTTTTTCTTTCATTTTTGTGTGTTTATTTTGGTAGTTATGTTCAATCCAGAAAGAAAGATATAAAACACTGTAGGAACTCAGACCACCTCAGATTCTTCCATTTGCTCATTGGTCACAGGCTTGAAGAGGATGGATGACAAGGGCACACGCTTTAGCAGAATAGCTGCGGTGATAGAAAGACGAATGAAAGCGATGGAGATTAATGTTTCTGTTTTTTAAGTTTTCTCTCCTTTCATGTGAAAATGCCTTGTAAGCGCATATTTGCAGACTCAGATAAACCTTTACATCCTGTGTCCCACCATACTAACCATCACCATAACAACACATAGTGGATCAGGGCAAAGAAAGTGGGTTGGCATTCCTGGATGGGAGCATTGCATCATGGTAGAGTAAATCACCACAATCGACGATTTCCCATCCACAGTATACAGGAGGCAGTTAGCCAAGTGCACAGCGGTAACCATGACCAGAGTACAGCAAACACATGACATCACTGTTTGCTGTGTCGGGGGTATAGCTGTCCTACTGAGGTGACTGAAGGAGATGTTTATTCTTGGTTACCCAGGATGAAGTCTGGTACTTCGCATGTTTTGACATAGCCTTTTTAAACTATGCAACGTTTGTCTTGATGAGTCACATTCCTCTCCTCTAAGCCTTCAGAAGATCTTCACATAGATTCCTTTAACTCTTACCTGGTTGTTTAACCTTACCTGTACCTTCTGTAGAGAAAGAAAATGTTGTGTGAATGCAAGCGAATCCCCAGGTCTAAAGTATGTTTCCTCTAATGGAAGGACGCTTGCTCCTCTTAACCCACCAAGCAGGAGGCTAGCAGCACGACTCCAGAGCTGTGACCGCGTTCAGTAGGTGGCAGGTTTTTCTGCTGATGGTGTGCCGCTGGTCAAAGTGCAGGACAAAGTGAGAATTCAGAGAGAGTCTGTGTCGTTGCCTCGATTGAAATACGGCAATGTGTAGTGTGTGATGGACCTTTATTTTCTAACCTTGTACGACAAGAGTGTCTATGATTCAATATGTCATCTGTACAATTTCGGAGGACATGACATGATATGTTGCAATAGTTGTAATTGATCGTGTTCCAGTTCAAACATTGTTGCCACCCGGGAATCCGTCTTTACAGTGCACAGACAAATCCCTCTGTCTGTTTGCGTTTCTCTCTGTCGAAAACAAATTGGAGAAGAGCGTTGACCGGACACGTCCTCATTACATTTCCTTGTCACTTCCTTCCCACCTCTGCTGTCAAATAGGTTTCCTCTATAGCAGAGGGTCCCAGTCGTTGTTCTGACAGATCACTGCTCAGTCTTACGCCTCCACACAAACGAGCCTAGCTGACTTCCTTACATGATTTTACTTCCATAAGGAGATATAATGGGAATCTGCCCTCTGCTTCTTCACTTTGCGCTTTTCTCCCCCTGCATAATGAAAGGAACGTGGTGGGGGGGAGAATCAAGGTTCCGGCATGTGGTTTTTGTAGCCCTGCTGGCTACGCTTTAAGCACTTCACCCGAGTAACGACTCATGATTGAAAGTGATCAGGAGACACGTTTTGTGTGTGTTTGACTGTGGTTATTGCTCACTGTGTTTCCAACAGACTAGACAGACAAGTGTGCCTTCTGAAAAGCCAATAATACATTAAAAATATCCACATTGTCATTCTCAAAAAGTATTTAACCTTTGTCTTAGAACAAAGTACCTCATCATTACAGTCCTTGTTTCGTGTGGTGCCGTCTTATTCACTGTCGGGCTTTGCCATTTAAGCGGCATGATGCCCCTTGAGAAAGTGAAGCTGCATGCTGTTTTACTTTGTGCATAATGGGTATGAAACTCCATTCACTCCTCTGTGCTGCTGCTGCCTGACATTTTTCCTGTTATTTTTTGTTAAAGATAGCTTTTTGAAAGTTACTCTGAAATTTCCTTTCTGATAGCACAGTGAATATTTTCTGCCGTAACGTGTGAACCTTTGTGGCCTCCATGACTTTTAGTTTTGTAGTTTTTAGTTTACAGCCTCCTATGCTGCTATCAAACATTACTCTGTGTGCAGTGACTGTCGTGAGAGCATATTTATGTATTTTTCGACTTGTGATTTACGTCCTCTTTCTACTCCTGGAGGGTTTTAGTGACGCTCTGTGTAGTCAGATAAATGACTATGTCAGTGCCCAAATTGAAATTTCCTCAATAAAGTTAATGTCGTCTCATTTGGGATGGGATCACCTCGTTGGAATTTAGAGTGAGGGACTGGTGGTCCGTAAAATATTTTAACCAAAGACGTTAATCCAAACAAGCCTGACAACCCTGTGACCTGAAGGGGGTGATGCTTTATCACCATCTGGGTTTTTAGCATCGTTTTCCTCATCCTTACAGGCTGCAGGCAGCTCCTCAGTCTGACTGTCAAATGGCCGACCTGTGGGTAAATCAGTCGAGGCTAAACACACGAATGGGGGAAAGGGAACGTTTATATAATTTGGATTGGACACAGGTGACTTTGACCAAGTTTGGCTGATGTAATTTCAACAACAGTATAGAATGGACTCAGTTTGAAACAGGAGCAAACAGCCTTGAATGAAGAATCCACCGCTGTGGTTTCCTGTTTGTTTACTCTTTAATCTCTGTGTGGCACTTATGCCTTTGTATATCAGTGAATTCTTTTTGTGAGACGTTTGCGACCGTGCTCCCAGGAATAATGACAGCACCGCTCGTCTCAGCACATCTGGAAACGGCATTAACTCCCTGAGTGTTTTACTCGAAAAACCAGGCTTCTTCGAGGTAGTTCCTGAATTTTCTCCGAAACCAAAACCTCAGATCTTCATTGCATGGATTTCAAAAGACTCTTATGAAGATACAGGAAACGCTGCCGTACCAGCTCTCGTTCTGTCACATATAAATGTGTTCGATCGCATTCCGATCACACGGCTGCCCACTGAAGGTTTTCACGTCTTGGTTATTATGGGAAATTGTCCGTATCGGTGGTTCACACCACACAGATGTACCTATTTGCATTAATTCATTTACACAGTTTGTAACCAAGAAGGATGGCACCGGTGGGAAAACCTCTCTGCTTAATCACTGATTGCACATGGCTTAGACAAATGTACACACACACACACGCACACACACACACACACACATGCACGCACATACACACACGATAGAATCAAATACCATCAGAGCTCTTTATTTTTTGGGTCATATATTTATTCTTGCCGTGGAGGCTGTCGTCTTTTTCCTGGGCTTATGTTTATGTTTCATTCAGAGAAGTTCTCACCGCCTGTTGCTCTCTGACTCACTCTTTCACCTGCCTTTTTGAAGTGTAGTCGGTGTGATTGCTGCTTTGAACTGTCATTAGTCTACGCTGACCCTTCATACGCCGCGCCTCTCCAGGCTTCCAGCACGCCGCATCATCCAGCATGGTGACCGCTTAATGAGTACAGCTCGTCTGTCTCCGTCTCGCTGCTCTGTCTGGTTGGTTTGTTATGGTCTGCGTGTTATGGAGATTTATGTTGGTCTGTGAATAAATAATGTCTCCTTTATCCGAGGCGTCTGGCTGAACTGTAGGACCGCTCCCTCCCTGTGTGTATGTTTATTGAATGATGCTGGTGGAACACTGATACGGCTATCTTGTGAAAGGGAGACTTCGGGACGCTGGGATGTTTTTCAGAGACGTTTTATTGCATCAGACAACACAGACAGATTTAAAAAGGAGTTCTGCTTTGTGTACGTGTCCCACAGGAAAGCTGCTTGTTTTCCCGAGTTTGTTGTTGCCTTCCTCCAAAGTCTGGAGAACAGAATGTGTCATTCTTCTGTCCTTTAGGAGCAACACGAGGAGATCCGCCTCTACGTGGCTCTTGTGATGCGCTGTTTCAAGTGTGAGGTCTAGTCCTCTTTCCCCACTTTCCATTGTCCCCATGCCAAAGTGTCTTTAAGCAAGGCAGTGAACCACAGCTTGTTGCTTTGCTGCGATTGGCTGAACCAAAGGGCAAATTGTCAAGTGGATGAAAGCACTGATGGTACTTGGGAGCTTGATTATTCATCTCTGGAGTTATGGGACGCACTTGAATAACCAACGCTGTGCACGTTTGTGTGACATTTGAAAGTTAATTACAATTGAACTAAGCCTGCTGCACCACACAAGTCTTACACACAAACAAGGATGATTCCTAGGTTTTTTTTTTCGATATCAAAAAAGAAAAACTAATTTAAAAAATGCTAAATACCCCCATTTAATTTCAAACTACTTATACTTAGCTGTAAGGATTAAGTCTGCATGGAAAACGATAAAATACAGTTTCTCTCTTTTTAATGCCCTGTACCTGGTGTATACGGACTCTGTTAAGACTGACAGGAAGCGGGTGCAGCGGGTTGTCACCCTGGGCATTGTGCAGTCATACATTGACTACCTGCCTAGGCATGGCGAGCTAATCCATTCATTATGTGTGCACACGTGTGTCTCCCAACTGTGTTGCTTATTCCCTGTTGCTGTGCGTCTATCGATCAGGTAGGCCACCTGTTTCACTTCCTCTGGGGTGTTTCTATTCTGGTCTCATTCTAACCCCCCGTTTCCACATCTTCCTGTTCCTTCCTCCCCCTGCGCGTCAGAACAGCATGGAGCACATAAACGAAAAGACATTCTGTAGTTACGTACTCGAAAAACACGCTTTGTTACCCGGACAGATTTTGTTTTTTTTGCTGACACAAAAGAGCCTTTTGAATCGATAGCGGTTATTAGATGCAAGAGGATGACTCGTGGGAGTGAGGGGATAATCATATACAGAGAATAGAAAGTAATGACTATAGTTACTTTTTCACTTGTCGGGTATCGATTTTAAACTGGAATTGAGAAACGTATTCATAAACCCCTCAATAACCCGGAGCAATTAGGTGTCAGGTGGCAACAGTAGCTCTGGTTACAATGGAAACTCATCCCCTCTCAGAGCAACACGTAGCAAGGTACAATTGCTGAGATTGATGTTCTCCTGGTACGACAACAATATTGGCAAAATCATGGAAACAGAGGTATTATTATTTTTTCAGTGTATTATTCTTCCTCGTCCGATTCTGACATTGACGTTCCCCACAGTGCGAGTTGACTTGATTTATTCAACTGTACATATTTCTATGTTAATGTAATCGGGCGCCTCTGGCAGAGAGAGGTCTGCTGAATTTATTCATTACTAACTCCAAGACAGTTTCTTTTCTCACGTTTATCAGACCTGAGCAGTAGATTTCCCACGACCACCCCGTTGTCTTACATGCATGTGGGTCCACATTTAGGTACCCGAGATTGCAGCCACTGTCTCTCCACTTGCACTCAGCGTGCCTGTAATCAGCATCTGATTTGCTGTGGCAGAAGCTAATTATGCAATCAGCGCCTGGGACTGCCTGTGCCACGGCTGATTACTGAGGCTTAAGGATACAGTGCAGTCACAGTTGTTAGACAAGTCAAATGTGCTTTGATTGTTTTATTGACTTTGCAAACCATTTAAGCGGATGTCACATCCCGGCTTAAAAAGATCACACGTGCAGTGTCAAGTACTCTTTTCACGTCCGCACACCCAATTACTATGCTTAATATTCAGTGTCAAGTTGGGTCACGCAAAACATACTGGTCGTTTCCCGTACTATTGCTGTTGTCAAGGTGATACGCAGGTAATCAGAAAAGATGAAAAGGGGAAATATGCATCTATTCAAATTTGTGCAAAGCTTTACAAAGAAAAGAAATCTTCGCCCAGGATGTGCAGGATCGTCATTTCCAGGAATTCATTTCAGCATGATGACAGAGGAGATGCACATCATGTGTTTGAGATGAGGCACACAAAGCTTATTGAAGTGTTGTCCTGTTGCTGTCGGGGTGAGAGTGTGCGTCAGTGGAGGCCGATGCCAGTCACTGCATTAGTAATGGCCCTGTGCTTTACATGTAGACCACCTCTCAGCGTGCTCACGTCATTAGACAGTGGTGCTTATCTCCTGCTGTGCCTGTGTGCGCGCGTCCGTGTGTGTCTGTGTGCGATGGATCGGCTGAGCAAGGAAGACAAGTTTTTAATTTGCCTCTTTCCACATACCGGTTTCATCGACATTCTCAGGGGAAGCAGTGGGGACAAATGATGCTGATAAAGATTAGTTTTCAGTGGCTGTAACGTGATTTTAATTATTTCAAAGTGGCTCAAATAAGGCAATGAAATCAGTCAATTTAATAAACACATCCTCCAAATTCTATTAAAATGATTGAGAAACATTGCTTCCTGTAAATATAATATGTGCATGGTTTGATAATTGGAAGAATGAGAAAGTGTAGAGGTTGTTTGACTGATGAAATAGATAGATAGATTTGTGTAATGAATTAAAACTGTATTTAATTAAATTATTTAATTGCTGAGGGAGTAAGCACACGGTTCTTCATTGTCAAACGTGTCCTGTGATTGTGTATGGAAAGATGAAAAGCAATAATTTAAGTCAAACCGGTAATGAGGAGCTTCAGATCCTCTCGTTGGCCTGTACTGTGAATAAATCAGCTTATTGATCTGTTTGAACGGGAACATGATGAGGCTTTAATCCCACTTGACTTGAGGTTTGAAACGTGCCGCTGGAGAATGAGACTGTAGAACCTGCAGCATCAGCAGCCCTCACTGATTATACAGTGTGGATAATGTGCGCTCAATGGGTGTCGTCAGTCACTCCCCAGGGCTGCCATGAATGTGTGCGTGTGCCGTTTTGTGTATATTCTGGAGCAGTAGTGTTGTTGTAGCACTTTGACCCTGACAGGCTCTTTGCAAGTTGTGAATGTCCAACGGAGCCCAGTGATTCATGCAGCCAGCAGCGGTTCCCCACCTTTATTTATGCACCACACGGAGACAGAGCTCATGCTCCGTGCTGAATATCACATGACAAAAGGTGCTCTCGCCCCGTGTGTGTATTTGTGTGTGAGTGTGAGTGTGTGTGCGGCGGTACGTGTGTTTTTCCTGCTGCTCACCGATGAATAATCATTCTCCTCTGAAATGTCACCTTCCAAACTCAGTTGCCTCAGTGGGCTCCTGTCTAGCATGTGTGTGTGTGTGTGTGTGTGTGTGTGTCTCTGTGAGTTTACAGTAGTTGAGTAGGAGGAAGTCCATTAGTGGTTTTAGAACTGTTCCTCTTCCTCCGAGTTACAAACTCATCACAAACTCCGGACGTTGCCTGATCAGAACTCGGCCGCAGCAGGAGACACTGTCCTTCAGTCTAATCCCACACTGCACCCAGCTTTCCACGCTAAAAGCATTGGAATGGCTTTTTAAATTATACAAATAAATCGTTCACATGCAGCTAAGACAAAAGAGACACCCTGAGTCCTAACGTTGAGGACACTCTGATGTGACTCTTGCGGGCTGGTCTTTGCTGTGGTTAACGTTCAGTGCCACGAAGTGCTTTGTTAGTCTGAAAGCGTTGATGGCCTTGACTGTTATTTCCTTGTCACGGATAATGCACCCGGTGCCATTACTATCAGTTCTCCCCACTGTTTATGCAAAAGTGTTCACCTCCAGACAGCTGGCAGATTAATGCCGCACTGATGTCGGGACAGGGTAGTTCAGTTATATGGCTCGAGGCATGACTATAAGTTAGTTTGCATGCTTTTTACACCTCGTCACTACTCCACACACGCACACACCAGCACAATGCTCTTAATTGACGCTGTGGGCGCTGCTTTGATGGGAAGGTAATGTCTGATCAAAGTGGTCCTCAAGGTCTGCTCGCTCAGGGAACATTTGCCCCTGTCCTCAAACACGTTATCTTTGATCTGACAAAATGACCAACGCGTCACTGAGTAGAGAGACTCGCTGAAAGCTGGGCACAGAGGTGGTAAATGCCACGTGTCAGTCGGCTTCACAGGACGACATGTTCCTGCTGGTAAGCGCTCAGACACAAGGTGCCGCACGCACACACACACACACACACACACGTACTCATCTGCAGTCCGTTTCTTTCTAAGCTTCCCGTATCAGCATAAAAGATGCACAATGTGTCCCCATAATTTTTCAGACTTGCCCAGCCGTCACCGACGCTGCGCACGGGAATGATCGGAGCTGCATCCGAGTTACGGTGATTGAGCTGCTGACACTGATCTGTCTTAAGCCTCAGTTGTAGTCCCTCCACGGACAGATGCTGACGCCACGGCCGTGCTCATGCTGCTTTTCAGAGCTTATCCCCTGTTGCTTAATAGCAGTTGCCAAACATCTTTTAGGTGTATTACCACCACGCATGCTGCTTCCTCTGGTGATGAAAGATACATCACATAGACTAGTATGAATAATCATGGAATGCATTGGTTTATGTTGCTGCACCATCCAAAAAAAATGGTATTCTTCTTTTGACCATTAGATAACAGTTCAATTGAATTTTCATTCAATTTGGAGAAATAGTTAATATTTTACATATATTTGAAAAAGAGGACATTATACTACAGATACATTAATATGAACCACTTTACAACACTGTACAAAGCGCACCGATATTCTTCCCTATCAGTGTGTTGGAAAGGGTCAGAGAATGATAAACATGGCAGGTTATCTAAATTCACACAAAGCAATGTACCAGTTTCTTTGGTTTGGGTGTAAACAAGCCAAGGCCACATACCAAGGAGTCTTCTTCATGGCCATGTTGCAGGATCTTGACATAAAAGCGTTTTTTTGTCATTTGTACTTGTATTGGAACTGTGTGGGAGTCGAGCGATGTTGTGTGACCCATACAAATTGCATAAAAGGAGAAATGCTGGGTTTCTTTCAGCTTCTACAATAATAACCTTTAACTCTATTAACCATTCATTCGACACCAGCTGGTATCATTGCCCCGTCTGACTCATACTGTTAAACCAGCCTGCTGCTGGTGCTTTTCCCCCTGTAGCAGCGAGAATGCAGGTGAATAATGAAACGAGGCTCCACATTGTAAAATATTCCAAGAATCCCTCAGCTACGTGAAAGTTAAAGTCGGAAAAGCATGTAGTGCACACAGTCCAGTCTGCATGGACAAACGCATCATGATGCATGAGGCGTCTGACACCAAGTCAACTCTCTCCATAACACTTTGCAGCATGAGCAGCAACGATGTCAACGCTTTTCCCACAGTGGGTGGAAAACAGACAGGACTCCCTGGAAACATGTGTCTTCCTGCTTGGAGCATGTGACACAGACAGCAGATAAACGTGCGTGTGGAAGATATGACTCTATTGGGCTGGGACCCCCATGATTTGTTCCTTTTACACACACTCATTAAGTCCATTAATTATTCCAACCGGCATTCCTCTAATTACCCCTGTCAGCTGGATTCCTGATGACTGTTTGCGTCATGTGACGCGTGTGTCTGTTAATCGACTGGACTTCCTTTGATTCCCTCAAGGCTGTTCTTATAATCACTCTCCAGTTTCTCCCCGGAATCAGCTGAAATAGTTTTTTTTAGGTGGCAAATCAAAGAGATGAATGAGCTTGACTTCAGCATCTTGACCTTTCGTCTGCGCTTTTCATTTCTGTGTTGTTTTCCTTTTCGTATCGCCTCTCTCTCTCTCTGGCTGGAGTTTCTTTGGTGTTACCTTGTCAGATGTTCACTTTGCCACCAGCGTCTCTGTGCGGCGCTGCACCGTTCCAAGTCATTAAACATCCCCACCTTGTTTGGCTGCAGTGAAATGATGCAGATGTCCACTCTGGACTTAATTCTTACACTTTTTTTCATCGGTTATTTCTACCTCAGTGACTTCTTTCACTAAAATGCTTCCTGTCTTTTCTTTTCCCTTGGGCACTGTGTCAGGCTGCAGGTTTGACATCATCGTCCTTATCACCAGCGCCGCTCAGGTACCAACATGATCCACAGATTCACACATACGTTAAACACAGTTTTAGTATTTGCGGGAAACGCAAATTAATCAATAATGACACATCTGTGTTTTCTGAAAAGCCACTTTCGTGTGTTTGTGTGTGTGGTAATGATGTGGAGTACAGATTTTCTATGGGAGGCCACTTACCCTGTCATTCACTGCTGTTTTCTGTTATACTAATAACTAACAATTACACACAATCTCACACACACAAAAAAACAATTCACACTGTTAAATGGACATGAGAAATTATGACATCTGTCACTCTCCTAATGCACATATAATACACATATTTGCATTGGTACATTGCATAACTATTTAAATATAGCAATATTCACTTTAACCTGCAGGTAATGTAGTGTTGATGCCAGTTTTTGTTCTTTTAATCTTGGAAACGTCTGCAGCAAACACGTCGCTGTTTGGGCACAAAGCCAATTGATTTGTGGAAGATCTGCCTGGCTTGTTCCCCCGTCACGCAACCTCCCCTGCGATGCTCCGACCTGTCAGGGGAGATGAACAGCGTGAGTGGAGCACTGAGCTGCAGGAGGGTCATCTGTCCTCCGTGCTTCAATGCTAACAGCTCCGTCTTTGTCTTAATGATAGCTGAAGCCACCCCAAAAGGGTTCATCTGTCAGTTTTAATTTTTTTTTTCTCCCCCCTGTTAGGGGTTGGTCCTTTGGGGAGTGAAGCTAAATGGGGTGGTACATCAATGGTCACAGATCCTGCTTTAAAGCTGGATTTGTTGCAGCTTCCTGAAACAGTATACAGTGTTTCAATGCACCAGTGTCATGTAATTGCACCCTGATGTGCTAAATGCTACCAAGGTTGAAGGTAACAGGGAGAAAAAAAAGCCAGCTGTCTCATTTTATTTGTCCACTTGATTATTTCTAAATGTCAGCTGTTGAGTCGGGGCAGAAAAGGCCAGGGAGCGGTTTCGCCTCTATGAACAGCATCATTGGCTAAAGTGTCCATCAGCGAGGAGGATGACAGAGTGCTGGGTAAATTGCTGAGGAACAAAACAAAGCCGTGTTCAACATTGAGATGCAAATGAAATCACCAAAAAGGGAAATGAAAGCGACAACTGCATTAAAGCTCACTGCCCTTAATCATCATACAGGATGCGTTTACTTTAATCGCTTTGTGAATGAAGAGATGCTTGTTTGTGGTGATTACAGCGTCGGGGTCGTCTAATCACAGTCCTGGTGACCTCCACGTCACGTGACAGCAGGTGTCATCTGGACACATTTACATTAGACAAAGGCCGGTTTGAAAAGGGCAATGACACACGGCGCCACTGTGGGTTAAAAGCAAATAAATAACACTGGGATTTGTACTAGCTTGAGTCGAAAACTAATGGCGTTCCCGTTTTTCAGAGGTGGGAATTGTAAAACTCACGAGTGATCAGATTGCCGCATCAGGGGTCATAAATGCAACCTGATCCCAGTTCCTCCGACAAGAAATGAAAATGCCACTTTGTAAATGAGTCTGTGCTGGAGATCCTCAGCTGGCAACAGGGGACTGCATCGCCAGAAATACAGCCTGGTTAATTATGCATAATAAGCTGCGATTCGGTTTTTCATGTTTCGTCTCTCGGCACCTGCAAAGCCGAGAGTATCAGTATCATTACAGAGAAGCTGCTGTGGGCATTTAGAACCTGTAGCTTTTTTTACAGGTGGTAGTTGGCAACGTGGGCGAGTCTGAGCTAACTTGTTTTACTTTAATTATCCAGGCCGGTCCGAAACACATTATCTTCTGTTGGTGACGCGTTCCTCACATGCAGGTGGATTTGGCCATTTGATGTAGATTTGGTTAAACAGGAGTAGAAGTTTGAAATTGCGATCAGTAAACAACTTTCGCATCATGTGCCACCTGTGGTGATGTTTTATGAGTCCTCTTTTAACACTGCCGCCTGCAAAATATAAATTCAATTCATAGAAATTCTTTTCGTCTCCCTGACAGAGAATAATAAAGCTTTTTTCAGGGTTTTCTTTTCCCCAGTTTTCAGTGAGAACAAGTTTAGATGCTCTTGAAATACCTGGTGACCGTGATCACATTGACGAGGATCTGTCTATAGCCTGAAGTGGAGATGTCAGGGTTGTATATGTCAGAGCACACAAATCATCGAGACAGTGTCACCGCGCGTGTGTGTCTGTGTGTGTATGACAGTGTGAGAGTGTATTTGATGGGAGTTTCCAATCAGACTCCTGCCTTCCTTGTCAAACTGTGCAACCCGTCCCCTGACATGCCTCTGCCGCCGCAGCCTTCACACAGAATGCATCACGTAAACATCAGACGGCTGGAACACTTTCACACAACGTCCACACGTCAGTACACCAGCATCTGCACTGCAGACATCAGCCAGCACAAATCTTACATCTTCAGCAATCTGAGTTTAAAACGTATTCATACAAACAGTTTAAAGAGCTGCCAGTGAAAATGCATTGGTTTTAAGCCAGTGAGCCTCCAGCACCAACACCTCCAGCTGGGACTGTGTCCAAATCTGCACTTTGAACGGTCCAGCGATGTGTGTTATTGCTCACATTATCATGCCACTGCCTAAAACAAATCAGGCTCTAATCTGCATCTGATACCAAGGATATTTGTGCAGGTCTGAAAATGCATACACGCTGGTTCGACATGATAAAATCAGTGGGCATTATAAGTGCACAAAGATGAACATGGTATGTTTTTCATATTTCATAATAAACACAGTAATTCATGCACTTTTATTCACAGCAGCGTCTCTCATGTGAAAGTAAACAAAGCCAGAACTCTGCCAGAACAAGTCTCATTTTTATATTTTTGTTTTACTATATTAAAACCAACACACACACAAAATGTATGATAAATTATGCAAAGCACAAAGCAGCTGAATCTAAATAGTTTTTGTTGCCGCAGTGACTTTATAGACATTAAAAAAATATTTTTTCTATAAACATTGGCATAATAATAAAAATACTACTACTACTACTACTAATAATAATAATAATAATAATAATAATAATAATAATGATAATAATAATAACAATGATAATAATAATAATGATAATAATGTTTTTTTTTGTGTACTAATCCTAATTAGCTGACGTCTGTCATGTCGTGCGCTGCCATCAAACAGCACGTTTGCATTGTTCCTGTTGCACCTGCAGGTTCTGAAGCTTTTTGTTTGAAAGCAGAGGTAAAGAGGAGGAAGAGGTGATATCCAGTCATCAGCAGAGCTGCACTGCTGGAAGTGTTTCAGTGCTGAAGCTCATACAGTACCCGCTGATGAGATTGCGTTATGGGTCATCACCAAAAGCCACTGTGGGTTAATAACATCCCCCGAGAGTGTATGAAGTGTCATGTTGTGACAGACACACACACACCTAATTTCAGCTGAACACACACTTCCTCGGCTGTGCCCAGACACTTATAAAAACAATGATCATAAAAAAAAACATCCTGGAGGTTTTTCTCCTGATGCAGCTCCAGGATCAGTGCAGATAGTAAATAAATTAGTTATTAGAATGTTAGTATATTATAAGTTATGCAGTTATCTTGCAGGAAATTAGGAGGAAATTGCTAGTGTTAAATTTGAGTGGAAACTTCATTGATGCAAATTGATCTCGCTGGGCCATCACATTGTCTCTGCTTAGTTCTTTCAGAAAATATTATTGTATGAATACCGTAGTTTGTTTTCAGCGTCTCCAGAGTCAATAACTTTGGCTGCATTTAGAAACACAACTAATGATTCATTTCCTGTCAAACGTCGACACCCTGACAGGTTCATAGTCTGTAAAGGCTGTGTGACACTGCAGGTAGCAAACAGGGCGATTATAAAGACTGTCACTTCTCCGTTTTATTTCTCTCCGCACAACCCGTTGCTGGAACAGTGAAGATGTGATCCCATCGCGCTCTGTAGAAAATCCATTTACCATCTGAAGAGTCTGTGCTGTACACATTAATCCATTCAGGTTGAAATAAGTTTAATGTGATAGAGATTAAAATTTCCACTGTGCTGAGCAACACCGCCTGTCACAGAGGAGTGTTTTTGATGCAATATAATGCGTTGCAGTTTAAATTTGATCCAGAACGTTAAAATCCATCAAACGTTCTTGACTTTTTGTCATACAATCAGTTCACGGCCGTAAGCGCTGATGACTGACTGAGTTTTGTGTATTGCTTCCTGCCCCTGTAGGTTCTCAATGAGGCATCATTTGCATTTAAATTGCTTTTACATACTGTAAGAGTGTGAACTCATCTGGTTAAATATCTCATAACGTTAACTGTCTAATTGACAATAAACCCACTCAGTCGGTTTCTGTTCGCACAAACCCTGAACCGATCTAATCCAGACTTTGTGTCTTTGTTTTTGTCCTTCATCCGCAGGGTGTCGGTGCTGACCCCCACACTGCCTTGGCTCTGTCCCCCGACTGCAAACTGGCCAAAGAGGAAGCAGAGCGGCCCTCGTTCCAGCTCCTGGACTCGGAGGAGATGACCATCAGGATAGGTAGAGCTGGACCCCTCTCAGGCAAGCCTCCCTTCATATACCCACATCAGGTGTCACGGGGTCATTGTCGACCATCAGTGCAGTGGCCGCCATTGTAAACCCTCACATGGAGCTTCTCTGATGGCTTCTGTTCACCTGTCTTTCAGCCTTCATCCTTCTTCTTCATCTGTATTAATCCTATGGTTTCTCTCTGTCTTTAAATCATGATAGCTCTTTAGACAAGAAGCATCCTTTGTGGCCACTAACACACACACAGACACACACACACAATATTAAATGACATCAAAAGCAGCATAAACAAGATGGTGGAAGTTTTAAAGAACAACTGAATCCATATAGCTTTTATCATCGTATTTATTATTTATCTTCCTCTCCGGGACAAAGAGCTCAGGATATAAGTTTCAGCGTTTGTGTCTCTCAGTCCAGCGGATTTCATGAACAGCTAAAAACATGAATATGAAAGCGGCGTTGTAAATCAGAATATTACCAGAGGGAGCGTTTTTCCTCTGTGTGACTCTGGCTTTTAATGAGCCAGAGCACAAAGAGTGGGCCAACGGCTCAATAGACCTCTTTTCTTACACAAGTTATCTTTGAATGGAGGACAAACTTCACAGTGTAAATCCCTAATATTTGTGGTTTTTAAATGGATTAAAAAGAAGAAGGTTTGCTATATTAAATTCCGGTAAGGCACAATAATCCTGGATTGTTTACACCTTCAATAAGCGGCGGTCATTGTGTTTGTACATGAGTAATGAAACAGGCCGCTGACCTGCGTGTCTTATTCTGGATTTAGAGGATAAGAGAACAAGAGCATGTTTAAATAGGGTTTGATAAAAATACTTGCAGGCGACTGTGACTGGACTCGACGTCAGCGCGCAGGAAACCAATCTGTCCATGTGTCATGGTTCTGACGTGCAGCTCCACTCATGTAGATCTCACCACAAAGCCCCTGCTTCTTATTTCACTCGACAAAGATTAAAGATTGATAGAATTCTTTCTTCATAACACAAAAGAACACAAGTGACCCTTGTTAGATGTTCTCGGAGTTGCACTCAGCTGACATCTAATTAACTATTCCAGCTGTAGTTTTTCTTTTTTAGTGCTGTTGTTATACAGACAAAAGTAGATAATGACCTTTTTACGTTTTTTTGTGACTTTGTTTGCCACATGTCTGAGTCATTTTATCTCCCTCACTCACTCACTCTTTATTTCCATCATGGTCACAATGAGCCCTTGTGTACTTAACGCTGAGATTTTATGATTTTTATGGCGGTATGTGACATTTTCTTTGTCACAGGGAATTGTTTATCAGGAAATCTGTTTACCGGTGTCAGGAAAGATTTATAGAAAGTGCCATAGTTAAGCCGGAGGAGCTCGACAACAATAACGTGTTCAAGTCTGAAGATCATTGAGTCTGTACGCAAAAGGAATAACAATCATACTCGTGTGCAGAAACCATTGGTTAATCAATTACTGTTTTTAAAAACGCGTTTCCAGTCACACGTTCACCTCTAGTTATGTTCATGGCTCTTTTCCTGCAGCTCTCAACTCCACAGGGATCATTTGGAAATTCATTAGATTTCTATACTTTGCCTGGAGGCAGCCAAAGCCAGTCAGGACCTTCAGCGAAAACCATTACCTTAAGTCAGTGCATGTTTGACTGTGCCAGTCAGAGTGTGGCCCATTCAGCCTCCTTCGATATGCAGCCGATTGTTAAAATAAGGAACACTGTGCCCTGTGGCCTCGTCAGTGCAGTTTTAGACTTCAACAAGAGAGAGCAATTTATCGAGGAGAGGCTGTTTTCCCATATCGCTGCCCTGTGGAAGGCAATTCAACAAAAAGAAAATGAATTGTAATAAATACTACAGAGAAACCACATGAATGCATGATGCAGATTAATGGCAGCCACATAAGCTTAGAAAGACTTTTCATTGTCTTTAATTTGAATTATTATTCTTTTTTATCATCACCCCCGAAAAAGCAAAACCAAAAAAGCAACACGCTACATGATATTGATTTTTACAGATTATGTTTTGCAGTAACTTAATTTTTAAGTTTTTATTGTCATCGTCCAAAACAGCAAAACATTGACAAAAACAGGCTGACATCTAGTCGTTGCTCATCGACATGACAGACTCTGTATTCCAGCGTAGTGGCGACACAAAGAGAGGAGATGTTCATTACAGCCTCGGGGTTTATGCTGCCGCCTCTCAGTTAAACCCGGAGGCTGAATTTTCAATCCCTCTCTCTCTCTCTCTATCTGTGTGTGTGTGTGTGTGTGTGAGAACAGAGAGGAGGAGATGGAGGAGAGGATGAAATAGCATCATGCAGAGTGCTGTAAATACTCTGTGCTGCAATCACAATATACATGAGGCTCAGAGAGGATGTTCGAGTCCGGAGACGAGATGTTGGCTGGGTCTTATGGTTTTTACCAGTGATCGTACGAGATATGACGACGTGAGGGAGTTTGAGATTCACACTCACACATATGCACAGTTACATGAACCCACACACACACACACTTTTCCTGCCTTTCTCTGTCTTCACACTCCCTTTTGACGTCTTTAAGGGTTTACCACGGTGACTGGTGGTGGTTGTTTCTTTTCCCTCTGTAGTTACCTGGTCGATTTGAGGTCTGTCTCCTCTTGTCTCTGGCTTCATATTAAATCTGGTTTGTTCTCTCAAGTGGCTCCTTGCTTTCAGTCACTACCTGTGCAGCCATCACAGAAGATAGAACACAGCGAAACATCTTGTTGGGCCCTTTTTGATGTGTGGTATATGACTGTGGATGGTATGCATTGCCATTTGTGCTCTCCTCTCATCCCTGCAACAGGATGTTAGCTGTTTGAAATTGCCTTTCATCTCAGACATCTCTTGAGAAGAATGAATTGATTTTCTGTTCTTAAAATAGAGCTATATGAGGCTCCACTCTCGTAAGTGGCTCGGCACAATCGATGGAACAGAGTCCTGAGAAGAAAAAAAACCTTGAAGTGTTGTTTAATTTGAAAGCCTTCGCCGCACTGCAGCCAATCCTAAATGCGTGTACACGGAAGGGATTGAGGCGTCGTATCATTAGGTCATAAATATCACAAACTTTCCAAGTCCAATGAATGTCTGTAAATGGTCAAAGTGTGTGTAGATGGAAGAGGGTACATGCATCAGTGAGCTGTTAGAGACCTGTTGGGTGTTGTAGTGATGGTGATTAAGCTTCAGGCGCATCGCACACTCATGTTAAGTGTTTGTGTATGTGTGGAGATACTGACACAACCTGACTGTCAGTGAATTGAGTGTGTAGTTAAAACAGGTTCATCCCCTGACTGAAGAAGTCGTGCCGTGTGTTTAATAGACCAGTGCTTTGCTTCCCGCTGTTCTGCAGGTATTTGAAGTGGCAGGAAGCCGCTTGGAAGAACGTGCCCAATCGAGGATGCATGCATACACATACACACAGTATACACACACTGTACACGCACAGAACTCTTGCAGTTCCCTCTCATACTCAATGCACGGCTTCCTAAATAATTCAGTAGGAGAAATCACAGTCTGCCTCGTGGTCTTTTCTGTTTATATAGGTCGTCCAGATGAATTTTGGAATGTACAATATGAAATGACAAGTGGGATCAGAATGCAGTTTCTCTGCATATATGCCTCACAGTACATACTGTGCAGAATATGTAGAGGCGATGCTGTAGTTGTAGCTTCCGTCTGGGCAACGCGAAGGCAAACAATGCTCTTGTTTGATCTTTAATTTATACTCCGATCACAAAAGCGAATGGATCTCTGCCTGCTGGATTTTTATACTCGCGTACAGAATATAAAAGAATTATGCCAGATTTCATCAAACTCTCCGAGGAGCCAGGGGAGCTGCTCTTTAGAGTTTTGAAAATAGCGATTAGCAAACAGCTTATACAGCAGAAAGTTGTGTTTATAGCACCCACTAACTTGCTTGCATACACACTTTGTCTTTGTTGTAACTGTGCTGAGGGAGTGATAATTTAATGATTTCTCATTACAGCGGTACCTTCAGTGGAAACTACTGCATGAGTAGAAGAGAGGGTACATAGTACATTGTATACATAGTATAATAAATGTGCAGTATAATGTAGATGTACATAATATAATAAGATGCTTGCACGAGTAACCTGTGGGTCACTCGTGCAAGCATCTTATTATGAGTCACAGTTATGTTTCATTGTCAGGAGACGTCAGGTGGGTGAAGGAGTTATGATGGAGGCAAAGGAGACGGTTAAGTCATGCAGTATGTTAGCTGCGTCCACAGCCTTCAGTGGACCATTATCAGTGACACTGTGTTGGCACAGTGACGATCAGAGCTTGAATCACAGTTTTTCCTGCATTTAATATGCAGTCAGTGTGGAAGAGAGGAGATTGATCGCATTTATGGCTGCTGCTACATGACAGTAATACATGTCCAGAGCAAACTGTGCTTTTCATTCAGACTACACACTGAACGTGATGCTGTGAACATGTGCTCAGAGCCAGGATGAGGCTGTTTACATGTTCACTGGTCTCAAATGCATGTCTTATTTGACTGTAGGAAAATGCAATGTTGCATCTAAATGAGTATGGATTTCATGTGAGGCCTGTTCAATACCAGACGAGGGTTGGTGAATTGGATGGTGGGTGATTTTTTCTCCACAGTGAGTCTGATTGACCAGGCTGTTTATGGCTTCTCTCAGCTGACAAGCAATATCAAAAGAAAGAAAAAGACACTGTTTGTTTCCTGTGTATTTGCTTTTTTTCTTTTTTTTATGTGGTGCTCAAATAATAATACTGCACAGCTTTTTCCATTTATTCGTTTGCTGTTCGACGGGAGGCCCATTTGTATTTTATGTACATTGCTTCGTTCATAGCACTGCACAGGACAGAGTAAAAGTTATTTCTTCGCCCCTGCTTTTTGAATCAGACATGAAGGGCAGATTTTTAAACTTTCCATCAAACTTGAGTAATCAGACTCAAACGTGTGGCGTTGTCAGCACACCGGCGTCTCCCTGACAGGTGCAACAAAAGCCAAACAGTAGATCTTATGGTTCCTGAAAGATATTATAGGGGAAAAAATAGGAAATCACAAACTGAAACGATACAGTGAAATACATGGAATTGGACTGAACATCACAGATGATGCTATAACTGATTCTATAAAAAAAGTCACTGTGAGAAATCAGCAGAATCTGTACATTTGCTGTTTGTTGGCTTGTGTGCGTTCATTTTAATTATAACAATCGTAATTATAATTATTGCAGCTGTTTTTCACAGACAGTGTCAGAGCAGAAAATAATAAAATTAATGACGGCTGAAATTCCATTTACCTGCTTGTTTTGCACATGTGGCTGGTTGTCATGGCTCGTTGGGCTTGAACATCAGGGAGTAATGGTTAATATAATCAGCAACACCTGCACTTATCCGACTCTGGCGACTAATAACGTCTGCGGAGAAAAATAAGTGATCTGCATTTGGCTGATCAGTGGGCAGTGCTGCAGGGCCTGCCTTTAACCCTGGGCATGGAAAAACAGATGAAGGCAGATGAACGGAGGCACAGACAGATGGAGGGCCAGGCAGGTGGGACTTCGCTGCAGATGACTTTTTCTGAAGCTGTGACTCTAGAAATGACTCTTCCAACTTTAGATTAATCGTGTTTTCTGCTGCTCGTGAGACTCATGGGGAACAAATGCACGTGATGCCATGCATCGTGCTGTAAGAGGATTCATGATGCAAACATTAGGAACATGCAGATGTCGGTGTCTCCTGTGCTTCCTGCCTCTGGTACTCCCAACTCTGAACATGACACATTTAGTTACTGGATAATCCTCACATGCAGTTAAGCAGCCAATCAGCTAATAATTACCATGCTACCTGCTAACATAGCAACACTGTCCCATTAGTTAGACGGTATCATTTGTTATGTTAATGAGACGAGGGAGTGTATACGGGATCGATTGATATTGATGGCCGAGAGGTTTCTAAGGAGACAAGGGGGAAGGTGGCACTTTTGAACCTCGTTGGATTAATGGCCGCTGCGACACGGTGTCTCTCTGCATCCCCCTGCTCCCACGACTAGTTTTAACAAATGAAGATATATAGAAGTCAGTGAAGGTGCGTGTGGCCTTTTCAGTGTGGCAAAGTTAACGGTTTGATCAATTATCTATTACGAACCCATGTGCGCACGTCGGGGTGAGTTGCCTAGCAACAGTACCCAACAGATGCACGCGAGTCCACTTGTTTAGTCCTCCACTACCATTTCACTCCATTTCTTCTTCCTGTTATCGCTTCCTGGTATCGCTGTTGTTGTGACTGTCTGTCTCGCACACTCTGAGCGCACAGTTGGAAACAGTTATTGGCATAAATTTGAATTGGATGAGAAGAAGCTGACGTTTACAGTACATGCAGTGAGTAAGGAGGTGACTGTGGAGGCACACGACCATATAGGACTGACCTTTACCTCTCTGATGTCTGGTCCCGGCTGCGCTGGATTTGATGATGAGATAACAGCCATTGAAACGAGAACAAAATGAGACTGAGCGTGGAGAATGGTCCTCATCTCATTCAGGCCACTTATGCCTGCTCACATGGTGGATCTGAATTGGATTTTTTTTTTCAGCCAGACATGGCTGCACCATGTCCTAATGACACAGCAGAGATTTAATGTCGTGGTGAAGAGGAGCAGAAATTCACAAGCCGCCTAGTGTTTCACCGTGTGTTTGTTTTGGACTCCAAGATGGAGAAAAAAAGCAACACAAATGGCCTGAGTTGGAAAAAAGTTTGAGTCTGGGACAATGCTTGAACAAATGGCCCTTCAGGAACAGCATGGGCCGGGCTTTGTCCAGCTGCCATTCGCCTCAGTGGATGGATGCAGGAACTTTTGTGTTTGTGGGTTTTGTGGATTTTCGCACCAGGCAGGATAAATTTGTCTGCGCTGGTTTCTTAGTCACGTTGTTGGACAGTTAATCAAAATAGTGAGGTGGCTTGGTTTTAGTTTTACTTGTGAGGGATCACATAGGAATGCAGTACAGTATTTTGGCTCGTGAGATTGTGACCTTTGCTGACCCTTGTATACTTTTTTGCGTTGTCGATTGGGGAATTTTTGTTTTGTTTCATTTTCTGCCTCCCTCCTCATTATTTCTCTCTCCCACTGACCCACACCGCTTCCGCCTCTCTTTAATTTACTTTTAAAATCCATCGTCTTGCCTTTTTTTCCGGCCTCGCAGCCTTTTATTCTTCAAAGCTATTTGTCACTCTGTGATCATGCTTTAACTGACCGAATCTGCCACAGCACCACCCGGACCACGCAAAGATCCATTAGCTTCTACCCTTAATTACAGCACTAATCACTGCCGCCCACCAGCTGGCTAAGTATAAGAAATGGTGCTCGGCAAAAAATCCCTGGAGTGACTCATTTTTCACTCATCCTCCTTTTTGTCATTCATCTATGTGAATTCAGCACCATTTTTAAATCCACATAGTCAGAACTGTGAGCTTTCCACAGGTGTTGGTGAGGTGACTAGATGAGGAGTGACCTTGCACATGACTCCTGTGCCTTTGACCCCCTTTGACCCTCAGGTGGATGATTCAGTCAGGTTAAAACACAGATGTTGTGTTGCAGCATGAAAAGGCAGAGGAATATTACTATTATACTACTGTTTTCACCCATGTTGTAAGATGTGATCTATTGTATGGCACAAGGAAATGTGAGTGTTTGAAGCAGATGTGTGTTGTTGAGATAGCTTTCATTTGTCGACATTAGCTACTGAAGTCCACACAAACGTTTAATCAGAGCTCACACTTCACTTTGGAAACAATATCCGCTGAGGGAAGTCTCCCTTAGTGGAGGAAATTTCCTCAGTTGTCATGGTGATAAACCAAGTCATCTTCACTTGACCTAACAAATAATGCCATGATGACTGACTGAACGCAGCGCGATGAAGAAGGCTGTGAGACCTGGCTGAAAAAGCTCTGGCTGAAACCTCCCACTTTGAGGCCTCTGAAAGAAGATTTAGATGAAGAGACATTCTTCTTCGTCCTCGTTTGATTTAAAGCAGCTGCAGTTCCTCATCAGCAGCATCACTCAGCGATTGAGAGCGATCCAAACCATCAGAGCTGAAAACAATAAGCCGACAGACGAGGAGATGCTTCGCTGAGCTGAAGATAATTGCAGCGTAAGATGATAATTCTGTGTTAGTTCGTCCCTGTTATTGACCCATTTCACCACACACATACTAATCTGACGGAGTGTCGCAATCAAAATATTGATTTCAGCTGTAGAGGAATCCGCCACGAGTTTTGCTCCTAATTATGTACCAACAGGGGAAAATAAAAGCAAACAATGAGTGACGAGCCTCTGAATTTAAAGTCGAGCTCATACTTATCAGTGTGCAGGCAAAGTAGAAATTTTGACCCACATACAGGAGCTAATAACACTGCGGTCTGAAGCAGTAACACTGCTTCAGACCGTCTGTTGTGTGGGAAGGTCAATTCAGTTCAATTCAATTCAATTCAATTCAATTCAATTCAATTCAATTCAATTCAATTCAATTCAATTTGAAAAACTTAGTTTGTGCCCAAATTCTTCTGCTTCAGTGTCCCTGTGTTTTGCCAAATGTACCCGTGGTTGTCATGGTAACAGCACGGCAGCTGAGGCCGATGTGAGTGGCTAGTTTGTTCCTGTTTGTAACTGTGTATAATGTAATTGTAATAAATCAGTCACGGCTAACGCGGTTTGTAGTCTATTAGCAGAGTGATGTTTGCGACGGTTGCTGCTAAAGGCGACTCCCGGTGATGAACGGCACCAGGTGGAGGATGAGGCTGTGTGAAAGAGGTGTGCATTATCTGGTGTGTTAGTGGGTGGGAGTGTGAATCTGTGCAAGGTGGCTAATAAACACCCCGACACCAACGCCACGGGGATTTTTCTTTTTTTTAAATGGCCTCTGAATTCAAAACTACTGCATCATATATAAACTGTACGTCCACAAACAGTAAGGAAACCTTTATGTTTTAGAAGAATCATCTTTGATTCAAAGCCACCATCTGTGATAGAATTCCTTAATTATACTAAAAAACACAGTTACAAGCCACTTTCAAACAGTAATCGTAGCGTCATCATGCTGTTATTCACTTAGAGCAAGTACGGAGCTGCTAAGGTGATGGAGAAGAAGATGAGGAGGGTGATTACTGACAGGCAGTGGGGAATAGAAGAAGATTTAGCAACTCATTGCCAAGCAAAGGGAGGAAGTTTTATTTTGGCGGGGGCTCCAAAGGTCGAAATCACCAACAGCATGAAGAGATGGAGGATGCTGAGGAGATAGGACACAGTTTATGTGTGTGTAAAGAGCAGTCTGTTAGTAATTCAGGATGGCCATTATTTTTCCAGTCATGAAAATCTCCCCCATGTTTATTCTTACCTATAAAAACACGGTCATCAAACAGATCATTTTACATGAATACAGGATATTAACGATGTGACCATTACACTGGATAACAACCTCTTTTACATCCAGAATCCTTTAGTGGCAAAGTGAAAAGTGACTAGTGGCCGGAATGTGAATGTGGTTCATTGTGACATCACAGTTTGATGATACCACACCGACCCAATAGAGAGCATGTGATGTGAGAAAGATGAGTATGTTACTGACTTTTCCTAAGGCAGATCACTAACATATTGGAATTCCGATCCTGTGGGCAGGTTCAACTTGACACGTCACGTCCTGTCAGGCTGTTCCCTCCAGTAATGTCACGTTGTGGTTTTATTCTCATGTTATTCTCTTTGTCATATTTGTGTCCTGATTTGTTTGTATTGTCCTGTAGACAAAACTAGAGTTGTTTTGTTTTTCCACCAATCATGCATGTTCCGGTCACAGCAATAACACAATTCCAGTAGCTTTGCACCAGATAAAATATGAGCAAAATATATCATCAGATAAAATATATCATCTTAAAATGCATTGGGGGGAAAAAGAAAACTCAAAATGAAATCATTCTAATTTTCACTGTACCACTTCGGGTTTTCTGCTGATCAGAAGACAAGCTCCGTGCAGCTATGTTGCTACGAGACCATCAACACTCAAGTGTTTTCAGGTGCTTCAAGTGGCACATCTGAAATGCCCGTCCAACAGTCCTGAAACGTAGCTGTCTTCACTCCTACGTATGTTCCAGTGCTCTGAAAACATGCAGCGTCTGTATTAAATCAGTATGTCTCCACGTGCCTGTGAATATTCTCATCCATCCAGGTCATAGTTATCTCAAGGAGATTGAATCGAACGCAACTGGATTTTTGGTTTTTGCCTTTTTGAAGACGTTTCACCTCTCATCCAAGAGGCTTCATCAGTTCATGCTCGCTGACTAGGCTGAGACTAGTCCCAGCCTAGTCCCAGCCTAGTCAATGCAATTATTGGTTTGTGCTTGTGGTGCATGTGCACGGGGTCCTTAGCCATAATTGAATGGTTTGGGAATTTCAGTCAAAGATGAATGGTCTCTGGGTTTTTGGCCTTTGAAAACATTTGACCTTTACAAAGCCGATATTTCCAATTTAAACCCACCCGCATGGCAAAGAGAGACGCTTGCAGGCCGCTAATAGATGTCAATTACCTGTGTCTGAGAAATGTATGTGAGAGGGAGGAGAGAGATGGCAGCAGACTGGTCAGAGTATGGGGAATCTGGACTGTGTTTAGTTATTTAATGAGTAATGTAGTAAAGTAATTCTTAATTGATCAAATATACATTTAAATTATTCCATGAGTTGATGGAAAAGAGTACTTTCTTACCCACAAATTCTACTGAGATAAAAAGTGAAATACTGTGATGCTCATGATGAATTTACCCATAACTTCGGTTTTGTAATGTTGTCATCATGTCATATGTCAAAGAAACAGTGTCTGTGTGAACTCCAGCAGAGAGTTAGTGCTAATTAGACATGTTTTTGACGATTAACTTTGTGTGTATGACATTAGACAGATTGCAGTGCTCATCATGATGATGCTGGCAAAGAGATGAACGCAGGACATTTTTCGTTGTTGACGAGGAAGTCAGCTCCGAGCCCCTCAGGCTAACGACATGAAGCCGGAGACAGACCCCTTCATCAGGCTTGAGGCAGCTGTAACAGGCTGTTTTTGTCTTCCATCATGGAACTGACACTTCAGTGTATGTTAGGGAAGTTGTATGTGTGTGTGTTTGTGTGCTTCTGGTACCTGATGATATTCAGGCCATATTAGTCACTAATTAGCCTGATTGATGAAGTTTGGAGTGTCTCTTGACACATTTCCTCTATTGCAGTAGCTTTTGTCTGTACAATCACATCTGATGAACAAAGTATTATTTCTAGTTGAGAATAGAAGCTGATTGTTGGGTTGGGTTTATCATATTATTCTGCTCCATCCCACAGATAAAATGGAGAACGGTGATGTTCACCAGAGGAGGAGAGGACAACATCCTGGCAACTCAGATGGACAGGAAACAGGAAGTAAGCCACAGGAAGAGGTTGGAAAGAGCGGAAGTAGCTGGAGACGCATTCTTCTCCTCATCCTCGCCATCACCATCCACAACATTCCTGGTGAGAAGAGGTCACATGACACTGTGGTCGCCATGTTTTATCCATCTCACCGCCTCTCACACACAGAGAGGAGCATGTTCAGATGCGAATATGTCAACAACGATTAGATAACATCCAATAACTTTGTGCAGACGTTGGAGTAGCACTCGATTTACAAGTAAACAACTCACTGAAAGCCTGAGTGTTAATGCAGCCTCACAAAGCTGTTGGCCATTAGCACCATAAGCCTCAGTGAGACAGGATTTCATTCCGGGAGTGAAGTGATTTTAACATTACCGGCTCCACTCAGTGCATTTAATTGCGTGTAGACGTTGTTGTGTGGGCTTTTTATCACCACAATCCCACTGGTAATTGTTAATGAAATATAAAAATGTCCCACTGTTTTCAGATGGACCTGTTTGTTTGTCTGTCTGTTTTTGTTTTTTTGAAGCCATTTATTGTGAAATGTGACTTTTCACATGAAAGTGGTTAAAAAAAACCATTGTCGCCTGCGTTTTTGTTCATGTGACAGATGGAAACGTGCCAGTATAACATCTGAAAAGACACCACCAGGAGGTGGAGGTCAGAGGTCAGCTCCCCTGCGCCCGCTCAGGAGGCTCTCAGCTCGGTTCTGTCGGGTTTTACTCACCACATCCTATAATTTCCCGTTAAAAATATAACTGGAACAATGAGTGGAATCACAGTGTCCCATCTATCAACTCGGAAGAATTAGCTTGAGGAAATGAAGACGAAACAACAGTGGAGCTTTTAACAGGAATTGATGACTATTTCCAGGAGCTGACAGCGAAACACTTCCAACACAATTAGCAGCAGAAATTCACTGGTCAGAGTTATAACAGAGAGCAGGAATCGATGCAGGCCTGTAAAGACCATTCAGACGGTGTGTGTCTGCGCCGTAATCGCCTGTCGATCTGCCACGTTCCCTTAACCCCCATTCTTCTCCCTAAATGCAGCTTCGGAATATTCCTGAACCTGTGGTATTTCTTTTCTGTGGAGAAACGCACTCGGCACATTGTTTGTCCCAGTTTTTCTGAGGAGCTTTTCACAATAGTGGCACCATCCCCCCTTGTTGTGTACTAGTGTTATTTGTAGTTGTGTTAGGCTTCTTTGAAGTGCAGCTTCACCGATAATCATGTAATTTTACCTCCGCTACAAATGATAAGGACCTCACATCCTTCACATCCGTCCTCGAGGCCGCACTCTGTGATAATCCCATTGTGTGATTGAAGAGCTCTGTTTCATATGAAAATCCAGCCACTGTACTCGTGTTGAGCAGGAGCTTGATGCATCATGCGCGGCAGAAGGGAAATCAGAGGGTTTTATCCCAGGCTGTGATAAGAACCCTTATTTTTCACACCTATCGTTCGCAGTGCATCGTATGGCTCTTCTTGAACAACACAAACACAGGCAGCGAGCCTCAAAGAGCTGCTCCACGTGGTGGAGGCCGTGACGGGAGTTTGGTGATGGTCCATCAAACTGTGCAGGAGATTGATGGATGTTCTCCCTCCCTCCACCATTTGACTTGATCCTTGTTAGTGTAATGGATGAAGCAGGGTTATTGACAGATGCTGCTGACACGAGGCAACCAGGACGATCAAAACATACACGCACTGCATTCATAGTACTATTATGAATGAGTGAACAATGACACAGTGAGACCAGGCTGTTGGATGAAGACTGTGATAAGCTGTTTGGTATATTGTATATATATTCTTGTCGAGATAATATTGACTTAGCAGTAATAACTGTGGCTCACGGTCAGATGTCAGAGGTCATGATGTCACATCCACTGTCAAATGCATCATGGTAGAAATGTCATTGATTTCTGATACTGAGTATCAGTATACTGAGAAATGTGATCACTGACAGTCAGGTAAATGACAGGAGGAGACGGCAGGAGACGTTTTCATAAAGCTAAACTGCAGCAGGAAGACAAACTCACAGAGAGACACAGAGAGAGAGAGGGAGAGGGAGGTGCAGTGATGGCCGACTCGGAGAGGAGAGAGGAGATTAAAGGAGATGTGTGATGGGAATGAGTGGCTGCTGTGACAATGGCCTGTCAGCAGCACCATCTTCACAGCCACTTAGAAGAGCATAAAACATTAAGGAGGAATCAGATACTGCACACACAGACACACACTGTTGCCCCAAATTCCTCTAAAGTTTTCTCCAAGGAAACAAGAACGAATGAACACAGGTATTTATTGAATTAAATAAAAAAACATCTGTTTCTTCCCGCAGAGAAAACGTCGACTCTCATCGTTACGTCTCATCTTAACCAGCTGTCACTGTTTGTCTTTGACACTCACTGGGGTTCGTCCAGACTCTGAAGGTGATACAAAGAAGAACTAGCAACGATTTCATGGTTCTGGGGCTTTTGTCACTTTGCACTTTTACAGTCTGGTTAGACGTTGATGTAAATACCAGCTACAAGCGCCTCAGTAAGGCTTTGGGGCGGCGGGGTGAACTTTTCTCAGGAATATATCCGTTTATCAAAGGAAAACACGTCCATCAGCAACAGCTGTATTTAGAATCCGTAAACGTGCGGCTGGATTTGGTCTGGGTCAGGATTTGTGGTCTCTGAGCATCATAGAAGCTGCCTGGTTGAGCCGACTCCTGCTGGAGAAGTGGATGTCCAGGTCTGATTTTGTTCAGTGACAGCTCTGTGGTTGTTTAGTGCTCCCTCGCTAAGCCAGAAATATGTTTTGGAACGACTTGTAGCATAGTGGACTTGAAACAGTCCCGACTTCCGAGCTCACATTCCCAGCTGTGCAGATGAGCAGCTGTTGGAAAACCCTTCTCCTTTATCCCGATCAGGTCCATCAGCAGTGACAGTCTCAGTGTCTTTAATCTGTGGTACCATGTGGCTCTTTCTCAGCGTGTCCCTGGACCTTTGAGATAAGAAAAGAAAGGAACAGTGACTGTTGGGGTGCATCTGTCTTTGCCCCTGGCTTTTTTCCATCGGTGCCAAACAACAAACGTTCAAACTTCCTCAGACTGAGCTCATATTTTATTCAAACTCATCGGAGGCTTTTCCGGAGCACACAGACTGGCCTTGTGGCATTTCACGCTGGAACCAGGAGCCACAGTGCTTTTGTCCAAAGTGTCAGTGCAGTATGTGCTGCGGTAACAGGCTGGGAGGGTGTTGATTAGAACCACTGTGCAGTGTTATCAGATGTAATCAAAGGCATTGGCTTGTGATGAAGTGGGCATCGGGATACTGATCTCTTACTCTCGCTTTCATCTCTTAAGCTCTGTCGCTTGTTCTTAGTTTGAGGCGGTGGAGCTTGATCTGGGCTATAAATATTGCAGCGAGAGAGAGAGAGAGAACGAGAGACTAGAAAACTAGAAAGTAGTATTTATTTTGGTTTCCGTGATGGTGCCCGTAGGTGGCACGGTGGTCGCGTGGTACGGTGGTGCTCACAGCGAGAGGCTTCTGGATTTGCGTATTCTCCGGATGGGTTTCCTCCAGGTACTCCAGCTTCCTGGATAAATGGTGCCCTCAAGATCTGCCATAATACAACAGTTACTTCTCTACATGGTTGGAGGAGGTGTGATTCAGTTCCCTTGTTTCTTTGCATTGAAAAAGAGCCTGTAGCTTTGGCCACACACACACACACACACATACACACAATACACTCCACTGCATATCGCACAGTGACCTTTTCATGCATCAGTTTGAATGGTGTCTACGTTTGCGTGACAGGCACAGTGAATGAGACAAATGTCATCAGATGAGAGCGATGCTGCTCAGAGTGTGCAGAGTGTATGGGAACAGAGGGATCAGCTGTCCAACATGAGAACCCTCTCTCATGCCTCTGTTCAAACAGGGATGTGTCAGTACGCTGATCTCCTGCGACTCTCTGTTGTACTGTCTTCACACATCAAATACTGAGGAAAAAAAACGTCCCTCCTCTTGACCGATGTCACCTTCGTCGTCTCTTCCCTGGCAGACGTGGACGACAGTTCGCTCTTGAACGTCCTCTGTTAGTAGGTTCGAGCTGGAAAAGCAATTTTAGGCCACTGAACTCGTTTATTCTGTCAAAATGTTTGAAGTGGTTCCAAAATTGATGGTTGTCAAACCAGAAAAGACTCTCTTGTGTATTGTTAGAGGAGAGAAATCAAAACAAATTCACCATGTAGTTGGTAGGAAGTAAAAGACTTTCACAGTATATAGTATATTTCCATTGTCAACATTTCTTCTCCCTCTTTTGTTAAAGTGCTGTTATTTGTTTCAGAGAAGACGACGACACATAGTTCATACTTCTTACCTCTTTGTGTTTTTCCCCACAGAGGGTTTGGCTGTGGGAGTTGGATTCGGAGCCATTGGAAAGACTCCATCTGCAACTTTTGAGCGTGCCAGGTGAGATTAGTATCAGGCAAAGAAACGTTCCAACATGTCTTCTTAATTAATGCTAATTAATGACGGCACGGGCTACAGACAAGTGAAAAACAGCAGACGCTGCACAGCATCACCGCGGCTCAGAGAACAACAGATCCTCACATCATGTGATTTGTGTTGTTTCCTAAAGCAGGTATAGTTAGTGGCTGTAAGATAAAAATGGTAAATGTCAGTTAAAATAGTTAAAATACTTGGTTCTGAATCAAGATAGAAAATGATAGGATTTGGAAAAATTGCGATTGGCGATTGGCTTTCAAACTGTGTTGTGTGCTGCTGACATCTGGTGGTTATGTTGTGGTAGTGCAGCGAGAAGTGCACCGTCCCCCCGTCTTTTCCCACTAAATCACCTCAGTGCATGCTGAAAGCCTTGAGTCTGACTGTATTGTTTTCTGACTCCCACAGAAATCTGGCCATCGGTATTGGCATCCAGAATTTCCCAGAGGGACTGGCGGTGAGCCTGCCGCTCCGGGGCTCGGGAGTCTCAACATGGACAGCCTTCTTGTAGGACAACACGTCTGTACAAACACTGCACAGATTGTGCAAATAAAGTCCAGATAATGTAACCTGTCACTTTTGTTTCCCTCTCAGTTATGGCCAGTTAAGCGGCATGGTGGAGCCTGTTGCTGGGTTGCTGGGTGCTGTTGCTGTCGTTTTGGCAGAACCTCTGTTGCCATATGCGCTGGCATTCGCTGCCGGGGCGATGGTCTACGTGGTGGTGGATGACATCATACCAGAGGCCCAAGTCAGGTAAAAGAGAGGATGGGTGAAAGCAGCAGAGGTGATGAAGAACAACCGTGCACTTCAACAGCTTTGTTTTTTCCCGTCTTGGTGTCAACAGTGGAAACGGGAAACTGGCGTCCTGGACGTCCATCCTGGGCTTCGTTGTGATGATGTCATTAGACGTGGGTTTGGGCTGATGTCACCGACATGACAGAACCGTCAGTAGCCGTGATGATGGCCTCAGTTGTGACAAAGGGACCAAATGACATGTTGAGATTACTGTTGTGTTTGAATTGTTGATACTTCAGTAACAGACACACAGTGTGTTGAACAGCATGTCCGGATGGCTGTACTTGAACTGTTATCTTTAATGTGTGGCTGAGATCTCATCTGGTAATGACTTTATAAATCGTAATGAGTTTACTTCTGATTCAGAGCGTATGAATGTTATATGAGGGGACGCAGATGAGATTGTTTGAACTATAATTTTTTTTTTTAAGTTAGCTTCCTTAACTCTTTTATTTGCTGATGATGGCAATACTTGAAGTCCGGTGTTTGATTGGTTCATTTGTTAAACCATGATTGAAAACTAATATTTAGCATATTTCACTGTGTAAGGCTCACTGTCCTTATGGTAAACTGACATTTAGAACTTCACTCGGGGATCATGTGTTCTGTCCTGTTTCAATGTAATCTATAAGGATCACTTACAGTTATTACTTGACTTATTCTAATGTCACATTTGACATTATGGACTTTGTTCACTTTAAACCTCTGCAACAAAATCTAAACAACCATCTCTCTTTCACCGTCTCTTCTAATCTAAAGGTCAGTGTGAAAAATCATATGTTCTGGTTTATGTCATCAAAATACTGAAGAAATACTTAAGTTATTGCTGAATAACATCTGAACTATTTATGTAATTAAACAAAAAAATGAAAAAAAAAGAATGCCACTCTGTATATTTTTAATCCATCTGCCTTTTTACAGACCTTATGGACCAGTGTTTATGATTTAGCATCATCTAGTGGTGAAGGAGAGGACTGCTTGCAGCAGAGTGTATAGAACATACAGTGGCTTCTAGATAACGTAAACACATGGATGATCTTCTCTACCCACTCCTGATGTAGATATGAGTTCTTCAAAGGTAAAACAAAAATTCTTAAATCTTTTTTTTCAAACAATTAATCAACGTGTGATCAACATGTGACTCAGCAATGTGCAAGAAAATAGCTGCAGAATTAAATGCTAACAACAAAACAGTAACTCACTCTTGGTATGTTCTTCACATTTAAGGTATTAACACATCAGCCTTAACAGGACAGCACATGGAGTGATTTTTTTTAAAAAAAAGAGAGAGAGATCTGGTCCATAATCTGGAAATAAAACATAATCTTCAGATAAAGCACAGTTAGCTACAGAGCAATAGCAGGAGCAGGTTTGTATTGCAGGAAGTTGATGAGACTTGTTGGCATCTCCAGCTGATCAATACAGTGGATTCTGTTGATCTTCTTGAGGTGACTCCTGACAGCAAGTCGACACTGTGAAGTCAGAGCTTTTGGATTTCCTGAAAGCACAAACACACGGGTTATGGCACAGGTGACAGGTATGACATCACACGTGGTTGTGGTTATATGTTCTTCACCTCTTTCCTGCAGGAGCAGCTCCACGGCCTCGTTCTGCTTCGTGGACTTCTCGATGATCAGCGTCGGGAGGTAGACGTTTGCGCCGAAATCGATGAGGAGCTGGATGTACTCCATGCCACAGCCGTGCCTCAGGCACATCTCCAGCACGGTCTTCGGCTGCTTGTCGGAGCTCAGCAGCTTTGCGTCTGTGCAGTTGTAGTCTGGATCTGCCCCGTAGAGGAGCAGCAGTTTGAAACACTCCATGTGTCCATAAACGGCAGCCAGATACAGCGGCCCGCTCGACACCCTGGCACCGGAGGTCCACAGCAGCACTTTAGATCGGGAGTTCACCTCAGCACCATGTTTAAGCAGTTCCTTCAATATCTCCACATCCCCCTCCCGAGCAGCTGTGAGGACGGGGGAGCAGTAGTTGGATGAGTTTCCATTGGGGTCGGCGCCTGCTCTGAGGAGCGCTAAGACACAGTCCAGGTATTTCCCACGAACAGCTGCGAAGAGCGGCGTCTGAGCCTTGATGTCCACACAGTCGACCAGAGCACCGTGGGCTACCAGCACCTGCAGACAGCTCAGATGTCCTTTAGACACAGCGGCGTGCAGAGGCGTGCGTGCGATGCCCCAACCACCTCGGCAGTTGATGACTTTCTTGAAGATTTCCTGGCAGAGCATCTCATCGAGGAGTCTGTCATTGTCCTGTAAAACGGCTTGTCTGAGCTGGGAAATTTCACAGCTCCTTTCTTCTTCTTCAGATGTTCTTAATCTGATCATAGCAGCTGCTGAGAGGTGAAAACACAAGACAGACATGAGAAACGGTCACCTTGTTGTTCTTGTTCTTGTTACAGCCTCATTTTCATCCTTACAAAACATCAACACATACGTTACCTCCATTATGTACAATGAGGCAGGGATCTATCTATCTATCTATCTATCTATCTATCTATCTATCTATCTATATATATATAGATATAGATATATATATACACATGTACGTACACACACATACACATTCAGCAACACAACGTCATGTATCTGTTCCTCTGTGTGTTTCCCTGCAGGACGGATTTATCCAACATCCAGCTAAAACAACGATTTTTACATTCATCGAGGAGTCTGTCATTGTCCTGTAAAACGGCTTGTCTGAGCTGGGATATTTCACAGCTCCTTTCTTCTTCTTCAGATGTTCTTAATCTGATCATAGCAGCTGCTGAGAGGTGAAAACACAAGACAGACATGAGAAGCGGTCACCTTGTTGTTCTTGTTCTTGTTACAGCCTCATTTTCATCCTTACAAAACATCAACACATACGTTACCTCCATTATGTACAATGAGGCAGGGATCTATCTATCTATCTATCTATCTATCTATCTATCTATCTATCTATATATATATAGATATAGATATATATATACACATGTACGTACACACACATACACATTCAGCAACACAACGTCATGTATCTGTTCCTCTGTGTGTTTCCCTGCAGGACGGATTTATCCAACATCCAGCTAAAACAACGATTTTTACATTCAGTTCGATATTAAACTGCAAAATTAGGAGCAACTGTCGCGTTCTGTTGCTGTTAAATTAGTTATAGCGGCACATAGAATCTGTTTTTTACCATGTTTTCTTTTTGTTTTTATATTTGCTTACCTATGATGCTAGCACTGCAGCAACTTCCTCCATCTTCCCGTTTCTTCTTCTGCGTCACGTTTGTGTTGTGGGTACATTAAGTTTCATGGTGCGCTGCTGCCCTCTGGTGTTTGTAACTGCTACAACAACAATACCGTGTTGCCGCTTAATAAAACAGAAATGTAGAGATTAACCTTTTAGTTAAAAAGTAATTTTATATAATCTCAAAGCAAATATTTTAAACTGATGATTCACAATTTGTATTTTAAAGATTTATTATGCAAAGATTAATAATTCATGACACTCTTTTAATAAAGTTTTAATAAAGTTTACTATATTATAAAATTAAAAGGGCCAATGTGTAAAAATAATATTACAAAAGAAAACATGATAATCATATAATGAGGAGGGATCCCGGTCTCTTCTGTGCTGCTCTTGTGAAGGAAAACACTGCGGTATCCATAGCAACGGTCTGACAACTCTCAGCTATGTTCACCTTATCACTGCCTCAAGCTTTATCTGCTCGCTCTCCAGGCAACACAGATGGCATCTTTTCTTTTACACCAGCTCTGTGTCTTTTGCGAGAGTGAGTGTGTGTGTGTGTCTGTGTGTGTGTGTGCGTGTGTGTGTGTGTGCGTGTGCGTGTGTGTGTGTGTGTGTGTCGCGGAGCCTTTGTTTGCTTCCTGATGGGGGTGTTGGTGTCTGTGATGTGATGTGATGATGGGCTGTTGTCACCACTCAGGAAAAAAAAACACCCCTAGAGGTTTTTGACAACGAGATGCTGATTAACCAAAGTTCAAAAAACTCAGCAGCAGTTGGCACCCAAACAGCAAATATAATGCAGTGAGTGTGGTTTCTGTCAGGACCCCTCACTGCAAACGTGCCTGAGTGAATCTGACTTTCTATTGAGGTGCAGGGGTTTTACAACATGGTAATGAGCAGCAGGCCTCCTCTGTCCACTCGGCCTCTATAGCTGTTGCTGAGAGACACAGTAGAAGTCAGCCAGGCGGCTGAGAGAGCGAGTGAAGAAGAGGCCTTTTCAACAGCGACGCCACCATAACTCACAGTTTGTGTGTGCAGGAGAGGCTGTTAGTGGAGGGAAGTGTGAGTTTGTGTGAGAGAGTTGGGTTTCATGTGAAGGAAGAGGAATTGAAATGATGAGAGATCAGTGGTTTCTGCATTGCTCCTGCACAGAATGATTCTTTTTTTCTGTTTGTTTATTCTCTGGAGAATATGAGGGGAACGCTGGTGTGGGAAAAGCAGGTGCTACTCTGGATTCTGTATTTGGTTTTCATCGCGGCATCAGAAGGTGAGAAAATGAATTTGACACTTATTTACTGATTCACAATAATAATTTGCAACAAGTGGTTTTCACTGTAATCAGCTGATTTGTTTATCCACTGAAACAATTTTAGGCATTTAAATTACTTTTGAAGATCTTAGTTTTCTCAGCAGCACTGAGGTGCAGTTTGTTTCCTTGTATTTGTCGCTGATGTGATGTTTGATCTGGTATCTGTTGACACTGCGTGGGATTTTTGTCCTGCAGAGGACATTGCCTGTCCACGGGGAGGTCAGATCCACTTGTCCAGCTTTCGATGTTACTGGATCCCAGAGACGAGGTCTTCGTGGTCAGAGGCACAGCGCTCGTGCAGGGAAACCCCTCGTGCTCATCTCGCATCTGCTGACAGCCTGGAGCTGCAGAACTTCATCCGCACCGCCTTTCCAGTGTGAGTCTGATGAAACAATCTGTGAACAACCCCCGTCTCCCTGTTTCCAGTGTTGTAAGAGCCGATGCACTGTGCTCTCTGTTTGTGTGTAGGAAAAGCAGAGTGTGGCTGTGGCTGAGGGGTGAGGGGTCGGAGCCGAGGGGGCTCGTGGAGCCAGGAGGCAGCGAGGGGGGGTGTATTCAGATGTCACTGGGTGGACTGGGACAGTGGAGACGGGAGGAATGTGCTGGACTATTCCTTTACCTCTGTGAGAAAGACATAAGTGGTAAGACATCAGCATAACGTCTCATTCAGTCGTCCTTTAAAATGTGGACCGATGTAGCCCATAGGGGGCGACACTGACAGAGCAGTGTTATGTATGGATCATAAACACAGTGTGATCTGGTTTATTCCCCTTCACACAGAGGCTTTGCCGTCCATAGACACATACCTGACTGGACTGGTCCTCATGACTGGTGTCCATGCTCAGACCCAGATACGTCCTCTTCCCAGTGTCCCAGACGCTGGACAACGCAAAGTGGAGGTCGGTAAAATCAATATGAAACCAAACTAACAAAATAAAATGACAAAAATAACACACCTTTTTTTTTTTTGGCAAAACCCACCTCATTGATGAGTGTTTACATGATGATGATAAAGTCATGTGTTGCAGTACAGTTGTATGTTAGCTTGCTGCGTTGCTATGTGAATTCATGTTACTGGTTCATATCCCCACTGCTGTGATGAGCACAGATGCAGCTGTTTCCAGGCCTGTGGTTCAGTCACGCAGGTCAGCTGGTACAGGTGAAGATGGTGGTCCAGCCAAGTCCACTGTCCTCTCTGGCCCGAGTTCAGATCCTCCGACCCTACTGTGACCCCAACCACCACCTGGTCCCCCCAGGTAAAGCACTGGGTTATACTTTACTCTAATACAGTATGTCAAATAAACCTGTAGGCAAAGATCTCCTCTCCTCTCTGCTCCACAGGTTGCAGCTCTCTCCTTAATCCATTCAGCTGCTGCTCAGCAGCACCACTCTGTAACACTACAGGGGGCTGCAGCATTGGCAAGTACTGGTGCCACCTGCTGGAGGCGTGTGTGCCCAACACCAGTCCCTGCAGCCCGTATGATTCTGCATCACGCGCCCGCGGCTTTGTTCTCCCACCCAGATATCCAGCAACACCCCCCTTCTACCACCTGGTGGCAGACCTCTCTCTGAAAATAAACCCCAGCTCTGAACCGAAAACCGTGACTGTGAGTTCGTGACCTTTGTCGTCGTTATGAATCCGACCTTATGAGCACAAGTAACAAGGTTGTTTTGTTTTTTTTCTGCGACAGGTGCATGTTGGTGATACAGCGATCATGGTGTATCCCGATGATGTCATAGCAATACAACACACTCGTGACCCCGGAGCCTTCCTGCAGTGCCTCAGAGGCGATGCTGCGTTAAACTCCTCCTGGCGTCAGAGCTACCTGTCCCTGAGGGGCTCCGAATGGGGAGGTTGGTGGCAGGGAGGACTCTCTGCGTTGTCCCCAGGAGGCCAGTGGGTGGACGGGGTGGTGTGTGATCTGACTATACATTACGTCGACGCCCTTCACAGAGGGACAGAGCCTGACGGAATATTTGGCTCCGCCCACACGGAGGAAACCACCACAGCCGCCGACATTAAGCCTCTGACTTCAGGGACTCTTCCACATCCAGGATCTGAGTTTAGGATGAACATCATCCACCCCGTGCCGGACAACAACAACCAACTTCATGTCCAAATCAACACGCCAACACTTATTGTGATAAAGGTCCTGTCGGGACAGACAACCAGGAGCTCATGGTCTGCTCCGGTGCTCCGGACAGGGGTCCCCTTTCTTCCTGCGTGCCCGGAAGAGTTGTCTCCATCCTGGCCTGGCTGTAAGAGACACTCCCTCCACGAATGGTTCTCCTCCGCCACCCTCCTGTTGTCCTCCGTCGGGGTTCAGACGCTGAACATCAGTGTGGCGGATGCAGTGAGGCCGTGGAGTGTGCACAGTGTGAGTGTGAACGTGTGTGGCTACGAGGCGGTGTCAGGGCTGAGTGTGGAACCACGTGGATGCGTGAGGCTGCTGGTCGACACCTCGCAGGTCAGGGTCATTTATTTACATTCTTGACATTTTTGATGTGGAAAACAGGAATTTGACCAAAAAGCAGCGTCGGTTCTTGAACGATTGTGTTTGGTTGTGTTTCTGTCTTGCAGGTGTTTACAGCCGGTGTGCAGAGAGGCTCCTCAGTCAAATTCAGGTGGGTGATCGACGACCTGGAGACGTTTGCCTTCGAAGGGGAATCGTACAGCGTCGCTTTCAGGAAACCAGCAGAGTATAAGCTCAGTGTAAGACGTCTCCAGTAACTCGGCTAAATGTAGCGACGTCATTTCACAAATGAAAATAAATAAATAAATAATAACGCGCATATGAGAATAATTGGTACGTTGTGTTCCAGGTAACAGCATCGAACCCTGTGAGCTCCCAGAGCCAGCAGATCCTCCTGACTGCCGATGAGATGACTCCACTGGCTGAACCCGACTTCCTGTTGGTCGGGGAGGTTGTCGCTGTAAATGCTACACACCGCTACACTGTCAGGGTCAAAGCAGACGTTTCCCTGCCAGTCACCTTCAGGTATGATGACGTATGTTTCTCTAACAACCCGATGACGTCACATCTTCCATCATTTTAAATCAGCTTGGTGATGTCATCCAGGTGGGATTTTGGGGACAAGAGTAGAAAGGTGAGCCACACCCACCCCCCTGCCTGTGAGACCAGGACGGTGCTTATGGAGAGGCAAGACAAACAAATACATGTCCAGGACTCAGTGAACCATACCTACAGCAGTCCAGGTAAGTTCACCTGTATTGTGTTGTGATGGGTCCATGTGTCGTTTGAAGATCCTTCTCAACTTCATGTGGTTTTCGACCCCAGGTGACTTCACACTTCACGTCCAAGTCTCCAACCAATATGGCAACACTGACACGTCCGTCAAGATGAACGTCCGCCCTGAGTTAAGTCACATCCACATATCCTCCACCCCCAGAGTGCCGCTTGTCAATCAAACTCTTCTCCTGGAAGCTTCCACACAGACCTCCACCTATGCTGTCTTCTATACGTGGGACTTTGGCGATGGCTCCAAAGCCCTTCAAGGTCTCCACCCTAAAGTCCATCACACGTTTGGATCTGCTGGATTTTATAACGTCACAGTTTGTGCAAACAACACCATCTCTACTCTGAACACCTGGATGTTGTTGGAGGTCATGGAGAAGATCTCTGGGTTAACCGTTAGCTACAGTGAACCCAGTGAAGTAGGCTCACCTATAGATTTCAGAGCTAAAGTCACCACTGGCACAAGTCTTATGTGGGATTTCGACTTTGGTGATGGGTTGGTCCAGGGGAACCTTACCGATGGTTCCATCTCCCACATCTTCAGGTCTCCAGGGAATTATACTGTGGTGGTAACTGTCTCCAACTCTGTCAGCAAAGCTCATTGGTCCGTCTGGGTCGGCATCTACAGTTTGGCTGTTCGTGGCGTTCTCCCTGCAGGGTGTGTCCTGAAAGGAAAAGACATAAAGCTCACTGCTCTGGTGACTGGGAAAATATCCTCTCTGGTTTTCCAATGGCAGTTTGGAGACGGATCTCCTGTGACTGTAGTGACAGGACAGTCCACAACCACACACTTATTTCCACGCCCTGGGATTTTTCCCGTTGGGTTGACTGTGTTCAGTTCATCTACGTCCGTTTCATATAACACGAGCGTTTGTGTCGAGGATCCGATAAGCCACGTGTGGCTGCAGCCATCACGTGATGCTGTCGCAGTCGGAGAGGAGATGTGCTTCAGGGTGTCGGTTCTCCCTGAACAGGTGACAGGATACCAGTTCAAGTGGTTTAGCAGCTCCTCTTCCCGCCCGGCTGCCGAGACGGAAAACTCTCACAAGTGTTTTATCTTTAACGATGAAGGTGTCGAGGTGGTGTCGGTCATGGCGAGTAATGACGTCAGTAACCAAACAGCCAGAGTTAGCGTCGTCATTCAAAACCCTGTGTCTAAGCCGTCTGTGGTGCACGACGGTCCGAGTGACACGCTGACAATCAACACGTCAGTGTCGTTTTGGGTTGTTGATCGCAGTGGAAGCAACGTGACACTCGTTTGGGACTTTGGAGATGGTTCACAGGTGGAGCGGGAGAAGAACGTGTCACATGTCTTTACTTCACCTGGTCAGTTCACCGTCACCGTCACAGCATCGAACAGGGTGAGCAGAGCCTCCACAGCTGTCGGTGTGAAGGTTTCACTTCCTGTTGTCGATCTGTCGCTTCACACCAACCCATCCTGTGCTGCAGCCGGAGAGGAAACTCTCATCATTGCAGTGAGTAGTGCAATCAGTAGCACCATCTACTACTGGACCGTGGAAGGTGTCACTTCAACCCAACAGGGATCCTATCAATTCAGAGTCACTTTCCCAAAAGCAGGGCTGTATCAGGTGAGGGTCGTAGCACAGAACCTGGTCAGCAGACAAGAGGCAGAACTTTCAATCGAGGTCTTTGAAAGAATAGACGGACTCCAGATTGAATGTCACAACCTGACAAAGGTGAAGTATATCCCAACACAAGAGGAGCTGGTGTTTATCGCTTCAGTCGCCAAGGGCTCCAACGTCACTTATCACTGGTTTGCTACACGGAGGGGAATTAATGGAGAAATCACTAGTCGGGGTGATGGTGAGATGTTCCGCCTGTCAGCTGAAACTCCTGGTGTGATCTCACTTCAGGTAAGAGCTTCAAACAGGTTGGGTGAAGCCACCAGCACGGTTTCTTTAGTAGCAGTTGAGCGTGTAACAGGTGTATGTGTTACAGCTCATTCAAGCACTGTGGCATTCAGGACATTGGTGAACATTTCTGCGTCGGTGGAGACCGGATCTGACCTAAAGTACCTTTGGTTTGTGAACTCTGATCCATCGCCCCTGCAGACACGTGGACCCTTTCTTCTCCATAACTTCACCAGTCTGGGTCACTGTCTGATCACAGTCGCTGTGCAGAACGTCCTCAGCCAATGTAACCACAGCACAAAGTTCATGGTCCAGGAGGAGGTCCAAGAGGTGGACTTTGAAATTGAAGGGAAAAAAGGTCCATTTCATGTCAACACACATGCTGCAGTTTCATTCGACGGACGTATTCATAAAGGAAGTGGACTTCACTGGGCCTGGGAAGTTAGAGATGGAATAAACAGCCTGTTTAATGCTACTAACCGGACCTTTATTTACACTTTTACCCACGCAGACATTTACTTGGTTTCCCTGAATGTCTCCAATGGGATAAACTGGCAGATGGTTTCTCACCAGGTCACCGTCCAGGATGGAATCAGAGGTCTCCTGTTGGACGTCAGCAAGTTTTCCCTCTGCAGTGAAGAGGAAGTTACTTTTATTCCTACAGTTTCTGAAGGAAGCAACGTAAGCTTTGCTATAACGTTTCAAAATAAAGACTGGGTGCGTAGTCAGGGAATTAGCAAAGGGAGATACAGCACGTCAAGCCTTCCAGCTGGGAGATATCGAGTCACAGTGAAAGCCTGGAATCTGGTCAGCAGTGCAGAGGTGTCCTCCAGCATCCAGGTCACTGAACGCATCCAAGGTTTAAGATTTGTCAACTGCTGTGTTGCTGCTCTGGAGGCTCGTCGAGGAATCCGTTTCCGGGCAGAAGTTGAAAGTGGGTTTCCAGTTACCTACACCTGGACATTCCACATGGTGGGGCTGAAGCCCACACGGCTCACAGGCCAAGACGTGATCTTCACTCCACCAGACAGTGGTTTATTGTCTGTCAATGTGGTTGCGACCGATGGAGTCTGCTCCCAGGTACTAAACGAGACCACTTCTGTGGAGTGGCCAGTTGAGAAGATCGAGCTGATGTGTCATTCGGACAGAATATTTGTTGGACAGACGGTCAACTTCTCTGCAACGCTGAGTGGAGGCAGCAACATCAGCTACATCTGGGACTTTGGAGATTCCACTGAAGCATTGGTGACAGATCTGAGTTCAGTCAATCACATGTATTATACTGCTGGGAAATACAGCGTCGTGGTCAAAGTTCTCAACAGCATCAGCCACATGTCCACACAGCTTCACGTCCAAGTGGAACAGCTCCAGTGTCCCAGTCCTCAAGCCTCTCTAGTCCAGAGCCAGTCAACTATCTACAGGGCCAGAACAAGTTTCTTTGAAGCCCGTGTGGATATTAACTGCTCTGCATACAGGAACGTTTACCTGTGGGAGATATTCAGAGGATCTGATTGTACCAGTGGGAACGTGCATCCCTCTGGGAACAGAGTTTTTCCCAGACGTCCGATGGATTCAGCATCACCTTTTCTTCTGCTCCCAAAGCGAACTCTTGATGTGGGTCGGTATTGCCTGGTGTTTACCGTTTCCCTACAGGGAACTCCTGCATTTGTCCAGAGGGCGACCAACATCACAGTGGTCCATTCCCCGCTGGTCGCCGTTATCCAGGGCGGCTCGCACAAACTGTGGTCCAGTTTCACAGACCTCACTCTGGACGGATCTGGATCTCGAGATCCTGACGTGGAACCAGGAGAGGAGGATACGCTGGAACATCACTGGACCTTCATCAGAGCGGTAAATGCCAGTGATGACATCATTGACTGTACTGAGAGTGATTTTATTTGTCATTGTTGTTGTTGTCGGGCCACTAACACCCACGTGTCTCGTATCTGCAGAACTCTCCACAGCCTCACGTTGTGAAACAGCCCAGTGGGAGCAACAACAGTCGAGTGACTGTACTCAGCGATCAGCTGCTTCCAGACACCGTCTACGTCTTCACCCTCACTGTACACAAAGCAGGGAGGACGCCTGCATCCGTCAACCAGACTGTTACGTACTGCACATAACATAACATCATATACAAACTTACATCATCAGCACCCGCTGACGTCATCATCTCCATCTGCAGGTCACAGTGAGTGATGCTCCTGTCCTTCCCGTCACTGTGGAATGCGTCTCCTGTTCCGCCGTCTCCCCCTCTCGCCACGTCAGCGACTCCACCGCCGTCAGTCTCGCTGGTGAATGTGGACAATGTCACGACCAGGCTCAGGTAACGTAAACGTTTATATCGGCAGATAGTTTGACACTATAAGAAGCAGCTATGAATAATGTTGATCTAACATGTGTTCACAGTTTGAATGGAGCGCTCAACCTCAGACCGGCATCGCTCTGGACCTCGATGAGGTCACGACCTCCACAGGAAGACATTCCCCTAACTTGGTGCTACGAGCAGGCGTCCTCCAGCCAGGACTGACTTACACCTTCACTCTCAGTGTGTCCCAGCCGGGTGGAGGTCGGCGGGGCGGCGCCAGCCAGACTGTATCTCTGAACAGCCCACCACACGGAGGCGTGTGTGAGCTAAGTCCAGAGTCAGACATCCGTCTGCTGGAGACGCCGGTCACCTTTAACTGCTCAGGTAACACGTCAGTGTCAGTGGCACGTTCGTTCCCTGTGTTGGATTTCATCATGCTAGCGCCTGTTGTTTGTCTGCAGGGTGGCGAGACGATGACAGTGACACGTCTCAGCTGATCTACACCTTCCAGGTGGCACAGTGCCAACCCGTTAGCGCTCTGTGTCCAGCGCTCACTCTGTACAGGTGAAAACCTTAACCATGTTCTTAAGGTTCAAAACGTTATGGAGAAGTAGGGTTGAAATTCACCTCCCTGTTTTCCAGAGGAACTCGTTCAACATTCAGCAGCCTGCTTCCAATGGGACGTTCTCTCCAGGACAAACACCTGTCGGTTATCACAGTCACTCTACTGGTAGAGGACCATCTGGGCTCAAAGGTCACCGCTCTGAACAGGTATAAAAAAAAAATCTATTTGCTCATCAGATCATAACGAAGCTTGATTCCAATCTTGATTCCTTCACTGTCCAGATCACTAACGATTGAAAATCCTGCAAAAGACGATGAGTGGCTCAGAAAGCAGAGCCAGACGGAGCTGTGGGCTTCACTCCAACACGGCAACCCTCAGGAGATCGTTCCTTATTCCATCGCCCTCACCAGCCTCCTCAACCAGGTCATTCTCACATCACTCTGACTCTGTGGGCTGATGATATCACCAGCTGGATGTGAGAGGTGGACATGTTCAACGTCTCGTTTCACACATCAGGTGGAGTCTGAATGGACTGACGATGAGCTCCTGACCAGGAGGGAGATCCGGAGGAACGTGTCTCGAGCTCTGGCCTCCCTCCCCATCTCCTCGTTGCTGGATGTGGATCAGATCAGCTCAGCGTTGGCCGAGTCGACAGTAAATGAGCAGTTGTTTTCTCACCTCACAGTGTGGCTTTGATGTTACACGTTACACCTGATTACAGCTGGGAACAGAGGGAACATATGTGTGGTTTTGTTTCTCGGATGAGAAGATGCATTTAATCTTAAATCTGGACTTTTCATCTGCAGCTCCAGCCTTTCCTCACATTTAAATTCCTACTCTTATCGTTGTTGTTGTTTTTGTTTGTTCGTCGCAGGCTGTTCACAGCGAGCTGGTATGTGACACCTGCCAGGAACAGGTTCTGGAAGCCGTGGGCAAGATGATCCACGTGATGGAAGAGCAGATGAGTCCCAGCACTTTATCACCTCTGGAAACAGGAAGGAACATCCTTCGTGTCATAGGTGCTCGTCAGCCACCTGCTCCTGAAGCTTAGAAGATCAAACGCTGCGAATGCAGCCACAGTGCAGAATCTGTGAATATGAATATCGATGTTCTCCGTGTCTGCAGGTAGCACCATGGCTGCTGTGTCAGAGGCGGCCAGTGCTTCCACTTCTCACCCAGCCTACTCGAGTTCTCTGCAGTCAGCGCCTCTTCTCGCCCTGTCAGCACTGGCCCACGCAGGAGCCCTCATGCGCTCTCTGATGCATTCACACCTTCAGGGCCAGGAGCCGCTTTTGCTCTCCACCCCTTATGTCAACACGGCTGCTTTCCACGGTGACCCCTCTGACCTCCTCTGCGCTCGCCACCAGGTCGTCACCTCTCAGTCATCAACTGACGGATCAGTGATTTCTCACCCGTGTCACTTTCACATCCCCACCGCCCTCACTGCTCACCTGAGGAGGCAGAGGTCGCAGGTGGTGCAGGTGCTGCTGGGTACGGACGCAGCACTCCAGTCCAACCCTCTGCTGAGTGCGGCCCACCCTCCTATTTCAACATCGGTTGTTGCCATGGAGCTCACCACTCCTCAGGGTCAGCCCATACCCATCAGGGATCTGGATCCCGAACAGGCCATACATATCACCTTGCCCAACAAGTATCTAGTAGAAGCTGTAGACGAGGGGCGAGATGGGCGAGCGGGCGAGAACAGGAACGACACGTGTCTTTCTGTGACTCTCCCCAACCGAGGTCAATTAAACTTCACGGTAAAAGCAGTGGATGGACTGGATGAAAACGCAGGTTTATACATCTCCTTCAACTTCAGCCTGATGCCAGGTACAGTAGATCAGAAGATGAACCACCTACATGAACCATCACTGATGTTTCCAGAAGGTTCTGGTTGACACGAGTTGTTAAAGTCAACCGTGCAGCACCTACATAATTATTCATTAACTGTACTGCGTCTCTGAAGGTTTTAGCATGAATCATTTATTTGCAAAGGGCTGTGTTCAAGCTGCATTATGCATCTGCAGGAGCTGCGTCTGTGAGCGTGGGACATGTCCGGGTCGACGTGAGCGCCACAGAGCCGGGGACTAATGCATGGCGGGGTTCCCTGGAGAGAGAGTGGGCCCTGGCTCTGTCTGCTCCCAGCGGCTCCTCAGAGGAAACCATCTTCCTGTCTCCACTGTGAGTCTGTCGTCTCTGCTCCAGCTCACCTGTCATTTCCTTCAATAAAAAAAAGTTCCATCTGTCATCAACAGGTTGCCGGGGACAGACAGGCGTCTCTCCGTCAACCTGACCTCGTCCCTGCCCGACGGCGAGGGTCCCGTCCACGTGTCGGTGTGCGTGTTCAGCTCTCTGTGCCGTTACTACAGTGTGACGGAGAGGCGATGGAGCAGTGAGGGGCTACAGCCACTGGAGGGCAGCACGCTCCAGGCAGCCCGCTGTCTCTCCCAGCATCTCACCATGTTCGGGGCCAGTTTGTTTGTCCATCCTGGAGCTGTGGTTCTCCTGCCACCTGTAGGTGAAAACACAGACCCGCACGCCGGCTGTTGTAGAGTGTTGTTACAGGGACGACTGTGTTTTTCATCTTCTCTGCAGTCAGGAGGTCCTGCGGAGAACATGCTGGTGGGGATCGTGTGCGGCGTCCTGGTTCTGACTCACCTGCTCGTAGGCCTCATCGCCCACAAACTGGACCACGTGGACGGCGTGAGACTGAGCCGGGTTCCTCTGTGTGGCCGACCGGGACTGTACCACTACAGGGTTCTGGTCAAGACCGGCTGGAGGCGAGGAGCAGGTCAGATGATGAAAACAGAAAAGTGCATATGAATCCAAGCTTTAAGCTGCATGTGAAGGAGATGGTTGTTGTGACCCATCAGGCACCACGGCACACGTTGGCGTCAGTCTGTACGGGGGGAGTAAGAGCGGCTCTCGCCACCTGCAGAGGGACGGAGCCTTTCAGCGCGGAGGCCTGGACCAGTTCCATCTGGAGACAGACGAGAACCTGGGAGACGTTTGGAAGATACGCATCTGGCACGACAACACAGGTTCATGATTCTCTCCACTGGAGCTTCAGCAATATTTAGACCTGTAGTAAAAAAGTAAAGTAACTGACCTTCACTGGACATGATGTGTGTGAACGTAGGTCTGGATCCCTCCTGGTACCTTCAGCATGTGGTGGTGTGGGACCTTCAGACAGACCACATGTTCTTCTTTGTGCTGGAGGACTGGCTCTCTGTGGACAATCAGAAGAACGAAACTGTGGAGAAAGAAGTTCTGGCATCATGTGATCTTTTACTCGTATAGAAATATGAATTGATCTTGAGTCATGCCTCATGTGGCTGTAGTGGGAAAAACATTTCCATGTTCATTCATCTGACGCAGGTCCGGAGGAGCTCGCTCAGTTTCGACGCGTCCTCACCTCCCAGCTGATGTTTGGCCTGACGGAGCGCCACCTGTGGCTGTCGCTCTGGGAACGTCCCGCTCACAGCTGCTTCACCAGGGGTCAGAGGGTCACCTGTAGTGCCCTGATGCTTCACCTCTACCTGGCACTTGGGGCGCTGTGGTTTGGGGCTGTGGGCTCTGAGGGGATTAGGTGAGATAACATTTTGGTTCAGTTTCCATTTTAGCTGATATAATAATAATAATAATAATAATAAAAATCTCTTTTCCACAAGTGGACCAGTGTCGGCCCGCCTGCTGTTTAACATGGAGACGGTTGCCGTGGGGATGACTGTTGCAGTACTGGTGTTTCCTCTCCAGTGCTTCCTCTGTTTCCTGTTTCGGAAAGCTGGCAGTCAGGTGATGATCTGATCCTTTCACGAGGAGCAGAGAGTGATATGGTTTCTTCTTCCATACTCTTACTCGTAAATGCTGAGGCAGCAGGTGTGTGTTTACGTGTGTTACCCAGGTAACCGCGGACATGTCACTTCCTCCTTCACCTGTTTGTCACTCTGTGGAGATGGACGTTTACCTCAGCCAATCAGAGCTCTGCGGCTCCTCGCTGCTGTCCAGCCGGGTCAGACAAAGTCCCTCCTCTGTGAGAGCGCACACACACACACACACACACACACACACACACACACATATGTGGATGCACACAGTCTGTTCCTGTCTTATAATGTTGTCTGCAGTTGCTGGAGAGCAAGGTGGTGGACTCCAGCATCCTGGACTTCTGGGCTGCCTCAGGTTTGGTGCCCCGGACCGATGGGGCGTGGCAAGAGAAGGATGCGGTGGTGTGGCCGTCCTGCGACAGCCTCCTCAACCTGCCACTTGACCTCTGTCCCATTAACATGACCCCAGCCCGCGACCTCTGCAAGGCCTCGCCTGCTCTGGGGCATCCGCGCCAGCTGAGGAGAAAAAAGGCCCTGATACAACTGCTCCTGACCTCCGCCGACACACCCACCGCTCTGGTCCCACATTCAGACTCTGATTTCTCCGCTTCAGCACCAGGACGCGGCGTTCCCAGGATGAACACACAGCCGGCTGAGGTTCACAGCCACAGTCTGCCAGCGTTCCTGACTCTGTCTGGTGAGAGACTGTGAGGAACAGGACACGAGGGGTTAAAGCTGTCATTCAAAGTGTATTTGTCTGATTGTGTGTTTTGTGTCCGGTGGTTCCAGAGGAGGATCTGCTCATGTCTATAGAAGCAGCAGCAGCAGCAGAGGAGGCAACACCTCCAACCAACAGTAACTCAGACAGTGGTCGGGATTCTCCTCCGAGAACCACGTCCTCCTTTTCAGCCACGTAATATAACGCTTTTATATCAATCACGCAATGAATGCGTCTTCTCGCACCTTCTGCGTGGCACAGGACATCACACAGTCTGTCTGTGTTTTCACCTGCGCAGGCGGAGCAGCTCCTGCAGCAGCTGGTCAGAGCCCAGTGAGGAGAAATCCCTGTACGGAGCAGATGTCTTCATCCCAGACCCTCGCTCCCGCCCCTCCCTGTCTGATGCTGGACTCTGCAGGTGTCCCTCTCCCTCGCTGTCTGTGGACTCGGTGGCCAGCACCTTCCTGCCCAGTCCCTCTCCAGACTCCACACGCTCCTCCTCCATCACCCGCATCGGTACGAGTCCTGACTACGTCTCTATCTCCACTGTTTAACCATTTATCATCACTTCCTGTCTTTGTGTTTATCATCGTTGCTGATTATTTACAGTTGTAGACGTGATGTTTCATGGTGTTTCTGAGATGTGTGCTGCTGCGTAACCCTTCACCCCAGGTGTTCCTCGCCGTCAGCCCGGCTGGCTGCTGCCTCCCTGGGCTCTGCGTGTGATCTACCCCCTGGTGGCCGTGCTGCTCGGCTGCTGTCTGGCTGTGGTGGGACTCTACGCCAGCAGCTTCTCCAGCACGGTGGTTCTCATGTGGCTGGTAGCGACTCTCTCTGCTCTCCTCACCTCTGCTCTGCTGCTGGAGCCACTGAAGGTGAGTTCACACCTGTCGTCCAGGCCGCTCACATGCAGACCTCACTGCCGGGTCGCGTCCTTTGACCTGCCCTCCGTCCTCCATGCTCAGGTGTGTGTGCAGGCCCTGGTCTACACAGCTCTGTGGAGGCCTGTGGATCCGGAGGTGGAGGACCAGCTGGCCCAGGAGGCCACAGTGGTGAGGCCGTTTGGAGACCACAGTGTGCGGGTTCGACCGCCGTGTGGCTTCGGCCTGCTGCAGGCCAGAGACGAGGCGCGCAGAGTGCGAGCTCTGCGGTCACTCATGAAGGTGAGAAGAAAACCATCAACTTGAACTGGAACTCTTCCCTGAATCATCTCCTGTGATCCGTTCTGATCTTTTCTCTCCCAGCACTGTGTTTGCCAGCTGCTCTTTCTGCTTCTGGTGCTGATGGTGAACTACCAGGAGAGTTCAGAGCAGAGGCAGGCCAGACTGCTGCACTCTGCCGTCAGCCGCCGTCTTCACACCGCTCCCTCAGGCGGCCAGAACCTCACCTCTCTCAGGGGGTAAGGACCAGTATAACTCATCGTTGTGTTTTGGTTTTGGACGTAGAGTCACATGCTCGTTCTGTCCTCGCCCAGCTGGTCAGACGCTGAGCAGTGGATGAACCAGACCCTGGTGCCACATCTACACCGGAACCCTTCGCTGCGTCTCGTCGGGTTGCCGCGGCTGCAGTACACACACGCGCTCGGCCACGTGGCAGGCGTATCTCTGGGAAACAGCAGTGAGGTGACGCGGCGGCTCCTCGCTGACCTGCACGTGGCGGACTGGAGCAGGAAGCTGTGAGTGAGCGGGTTGCAGTGACAGCGCCAAATGTCTTTTCGTATAAATCTTCATTTTGCTGCCGTTGAGGTGTGATTTCCTGCGAGAGCGAGCAGTGATTCAGAGGTTTGAGCGTAATGAGGCGTTCGTTTTCTTTAGAGAGCAAACAGAGCAGTGCAAGATGACAAAATATAATGAGTATAATGTGATTGTATATATTGTATGTATGTATAAGGGTCATTTGTAGTCCTGGTACAAAACCACGACTTGTATGTTTCTTATTGTTCATTGCAGGATACATTTATATTTATATATTTAATTGTATACATAATGATATTTCAGTTGACGTGCATGAAGTAAAACTTACTGTAAGAACGTGGATTTTGATTTGCTGACTAATGATTTTTTTTTTCTTCATCTCTCTCAGGTTCAGAACTCTCTCCATTGATTTCACGCACCACAACAGAGAGTCTGGTTTGTTTGTGTGCGTCTTCATTCAGCTCGAGTGGGCTCAGAGGCAAAGAGTCACCGCCCTCCTCTCCATCCATCCACTCCTCATCCCGTCATCCTCCTCAGGGCGCGACCTCCGGCTGGCACTCACGGTACCGCTGACCGCACACTTTCAAATTCCCAAATAAAAAACAAACAACAGTGGCGATTTGTTTTCATGGTGAAATCCTGTGACATCACACTGCAGGTTCTTCTTCTCATCTCTGCTCTGCTCATGCTGTTCGGGGAGCTGTGGTCCATGGCGACGGAGCGCGCCCACTACCTGCATCAATGCAGACACTGGTTCCAGCTTCTCCTGGCGTTGTTGTCAATGGCAACCGCTCTCCTGCAATTCGGCTTTTTGTCCACTTCCTCTTTGTGTGTTTTGAAGGTAAACAGACAGCAACGTCTCCTGACATTAACCAGGCTAATAACTTAGCAGTACAAATAAATATTTGACCTTACAGTGACCTCTACTTGTCATTTAGCTCCAGTCTCAACCCGACGACTTCATCAGCCTCCGCCGTGCTGCTGTTCTGGCACAGAGGTCGTCTCAGTGTGCCGCCGTGCTGCTTACTCTGCTTGTTCTTAAGGTAAACGAGAGCGCCGGGTTCATCGTTACGCAACCCCCCACACACTGTATGGTATTAATGTCCTCTCCGTGCCATGGCTGTGGCCTCCAGCTCCTGGGAACCTTGCGGTTTGTGCGGAGGTGGCTGGTGATAGGCCGAGTGCTGCGGAGAGCCTGGAGGGAGCTGTGGGCTCTGACCGTGCTGCTGCTGCTGCTGCTCCTGCTCGCCGCTCATCTGGGAAACGCGGTACACAACCCGACAACTTCCACTGCTGTGGGTAATAAAACACAATGTGTTGTTGCTTTAGCTCCGCCTTTTTGTTTCAGCTCTTTTCCCGTTCGGTGGAGGGCTTCCTGTCGGCGCGTGAGGCCGGCGTGTCGGTGCTGTCCATCCTGCGTGGACGATTAGTCCTCCAAAGGTTATGCCAGGTCCACACGGTCCTGGGACCCCTCTATGGACTCCTGCTGATGGGGGGCGGTGTCTGGCTCTTGGCCAGACTCTGTGGAGCTGTTCTCATTCACACATACAGGTCCATCATCACGTTAGAACGCTCAGATCAGAAACACGTGACAGTCGTTCATTTCTTTGCAATTCAACTAACAGTCTGGGTTTTCTGTTAGAGCGGAGCAGGCCGAGCTCTACCACCCGACCTCTGAACCTCAGGACTATGAGATGGTGGAGTTTTTCATCAAGAGACTCAAGCTGTGGATGGGACTTACCAAGGCTAAAGAGGTCAGTATTTGGTTTGTTAGTATTTCATTGGTTGTGCGTTTTCATTTTTCTTGTTGCTGAATCTGCACATTTTTTTCCCCCTCCAGTTCAGACACAGGGTGAAGTTTGAGGGCATGGACATCCCCCCCTCCAGATCCTCCCCGGAATCTCGTCTGTCCACCCTGTCTTCCTCTCTCCCATCCTACCCGTCCCCCTCTCTGTCCTCATCGATGTCATCGCCCTGCCCTCTGTCCTCCGTTCTCTCTGTGAGGTCGGAGGACTCTGCCTCGCCTTTGACGTTTGCCACGTTTGACGTCTCGCCCTGCCTGGACCGCCTGGTCCCCGGCGTCACGGCTCTGCTGGCTCGTTTTGATCGGGTCAACCAGATCACTGAGGATGTTCATGACCTGGAAAAGAAGCTGGAGGAGGCTCAGACGAGACGGAGGAAGAGGTGGATCGGTAACATGGAGAAAGACCTGGAAAGACTCGGAGAGTCAACGACAACAAGAACAACACAGCCAAAGGAACTGGACGGAGAAGCGATAAGCGAAATGAGACGCAGAAAGACGGGTCTCTACCCGAACACGCGAGTCTCCCTCTCGTCCTCACATTTCTTCCACTCCTCTGCTGCATCAGTCTTTCCCCGCGCACAGAGGTCCTGCTCAGAGTCTGAGTCTGCCTCGCCTCAGCTGTCTAATGACGACCACGCGTCTGAAGCAGACGGACTGTATCCGGCAGGGTCCCCTCGGTTTGGACAGTTCCCTAGGAGAAGAGCTTGGCATTCTGGGAGCACTCACTCAGCGGACGCAGCTCAGAGGGCCTTCCAGTTATCAGGAGGCGCCGCGCCATGTGGAGACGGAGGCGAGAACGTAGCGGTGTACATGAACGCCAGACCCAGGAGCGAAGAGGGGGTACGGAGGCGGATCAGTGACGGAGTCCCCGTCAAGAGGAAGGCTTGGATCTCTGAAGGACCCGAGACTGAGCAGGACTGAACCTGAGATTTAGATTCTTTTCAAACAGATGCACATATAATGGCACATATTACTTTACATGGCTTTATAACACTGTGGATTTAACACAGACAAATAAAAACGAGACCATGTGGTCGGAAAGTGGATTCATGTTTCTTCATAACCTCATAACAGGAAAACACCGTGTTTCATGTAACAGTGAGTTGTGTCATCACTGACACACCTACACCTGATATATTATACATGCTAACTGTTGGACTGTAATCATCTCTAATTGCATTTAATTGTCATAGTAATTCTACCACTATGAGTGATTTGTCATAGAATGAAAACATGGTGGAAGAGGTTGGTGGTATGAGGAAGTGTTTACAGAGCATGTTATCATTTCCATCAGACATTCCACTTCCTCATACAAACAGAGTTAGTGTTTCTGAAGGCTCAGACCTGTGTGAATGCAGCAGACACACACACACACGTCTGTCATTCTCACACAGGCTTCCAGGTTCACGCTGCTGCGTTCTCGTCACATGACAACATCGCTTCTTCGAACACACACAGTTTGAACGTCATAAGCTAAAGAACTCAAGAAAGGCTGGGGACTACTGTAACACAGTAAGTAGTCATCCACTTGACCTTTGACCTTTTTAGGACTATCAATTCACAGTTTGTTTTTTTTTAAAAAAAAACTTGGGTAGAAATGTCTGCAGAGAAAGACAAAGGAGAAGGAGTCACAAACTACAGCGACTGGATGTCACAACTGCCGTCTGAGCGGCACAACATTCCTCTCTACAACTTGGCCATACCAGGTATGAAGGTGAACCTGTGTGCGACTGCATTTCACTGACACACATTCATTTGCACTGTTTTATGATATTAAAATAAAAATATGCGTATGTCCATATGTATGTGTGTCATAAAAACATCTAAATGCTTAAATGCATTCCTCCTAATAATATTTGCCAATGTAAGTTTAAACAGTGTTGCTTTTATTCAACATCACTGTGTGTGTGTATGTGTGTTTGTGTGTTTGGTGATTCCCAGGAAGCCACGACTCGATGAGTTATGATTTGGACGTCAGCTCCTCCATCATTGAGCCTGACAGACTGAAACGATTCAGCAAGATTTACTGTGCTCGTAAACTCGTTCGCAAGTGGGCCGTGACTCAGGTAAAGAGCAGGTCATCGCCTGTCCGTGCTGAACGTGTGTGGGAGCTTCACGCTGTACGTTTAGGATTTATGAAGAAACACAGAGGAGAGTGTTTGACTGTCGTAACGACTTTGTGTTGCAGGAGGAGCCGATCGCAAAGCAACTGGACGCCGGCGTTCGCTACTTTGACCTGAGGATCGCTCGCAAGCCAAACGACACCGACCCAAACAGGTTTTACTTTTACCACGGACTGTACACGCGGACTGATGTGGAGGTAAACATCTGTCGAGACTGTTTCAAAGCTCTGGCCACTGGAGGTCATTGTTTTTGATTTGAGTGAACATTTCTTTATTATTGAACATTTAGGTTTTTTATTTTTCCTTTGAAAAAGCATCTGATAGAACTCTGCTTTTGTGATCAGACAGTTCTCAGAGTGATGAACGACTGGGCAGCGTCGCATCCCAAAGAGATCCTCATCCTGGCCTTCTCCCACTTCAAAGGATTTGAGAAAAACACGAGAGAGCAGCTCCACATCAGTCTCATCCACCTCATCAGGAGCGTGCTGGGGTCCAGACTGCTCTGCAGGACGGTAAGGAACACTGAATTTCTCCCACACGTCTCGTCATCAACACCAGGAACGCCGCGACGACCTTTACAATAACATCTCTCACGACAGTGGAAACCTACGAGGTTTTTTATTTTTCCTTTGAAAAAGCAAATGATAGAATTCTGCTTTTGTGATCAGACAGTTCTCAGGGTGATGAACGACTGGGCAGCGTCGCATCCCAAAGAGATCCTCATCCTGGCCTTCTCCCACTTCAAAGGATTTGAGAAAAACACGAGAGAGCAGCTCCACATCAGTCTCATCCACCTCATCAGGAGCGTGCTGGGGTCCAGACTGCTCTGCAGGACGGTAAGGAACACTGAATTTCTCCCACACGTCTCGTCATCAACACCAGGAACGCCGCGACGACCTTTACAATAACATCTCTCACGACAGTGGAAACCTACGCTGAAGAGCTGCTGGGACCAGGGCAAAAACGTCATCGTCTCATACGATCACCCAGCCAATCAGTATCCTGAGATATGGAGTAAAATACCTTATTACTATGGCGACAGCATGGACCCCGCAAAAGTTGAATCCGAACTCCGTCAGGTTTTGGAAAAAGGTCGACCTTCTCACGGTGAGTTCTCAGCCAACCCGTCGCACCCTGACAGCGACCTCCGACCTTTACGCGTGACCCTCCTGACCTCCGGTGACCTGCAGGTTTCTTCGTATGTGGCCTGAACCTGACTCTGCCGGAGGATTCCAGGATCCTCCTCTACGTCCTGCGTCCCTGTGACCGGTTGACCAACGTGATCCAGAGGAGTCTGCCCAGGCTGCTGCAGTGTGTGAGGCAGCAGGCTGCACGCTCTCCTCCCAACATCATCGCCTCAGACGTGGTGACGCGCAACAACTTTGTCTCAACTATTGTCCACCTCAATATTTCAAAATAAATTTAAAAAATATATTTGTTTATGTTTAATGATTCATTTAAGAAAAAAAAAAAACAACTAAGTTTGCAATTCAGAACCAACACACACTGACAATGGCTCCTGACCGGATGCTGCGCCCCCGTGTGTCGATTGATGTTATCGCGTCAACGTGATTCCCCTCGCGCCAGGTGAAGTTTTGTTTGTTTGGTCTGTGCGTAAAGTCGCTCACCGTCACACAGAACGCATTAATTAGCATGTTAGGACTAGCATGTCGTCGCTGTGAGCCTGTTCGCCTGCTGACTGCGGCTGTTTCCGGAGCGGACACTTTACTGCACAGCTCGGCGGGTGTCGTGAGGTGTTTGAGACAAACTGCCCCCCCACCACCGAGCCGCAAACCGCCGAGGCTCCAGCCGCAGCCGGCCTGTCACCTCAGGTAAAGCTGCCACTGCACCGCTACGAAAGCTATGCGGAACTATCGTTCAAAATGTCAATGTTTAATATGTTGTTAGCGTTAAACGCTGCCACTAAACCCCCTGTAAACGCAGATATCAAGCTAAGATAAAACACATTGTTGGGTTGAATTCGGCGTAGGCACAAAAGCTGTCAAACATGATTCATGTTGCTCTTTAGCCGTCCTCTGTTGACGTTGTAGCCTAGCTAACTCTGACGTTTTAATGTAAAAATAATCAAATAGACACGTGTCAGTTTATTAAACTTATTCAGCCGAACTCAAATGGATGCTGTAATATTTCGGAAACACATTCAGTCATTTGTTTACGCGTTGTGGACGGTTCATGCTAGGCTAATTAACGTAAAACGTGCTAGTTCTGAGAGGGAGTTCGACATGACTGTTAGCTTATAGCCACTTAGCCGTCACTGTTACCGCAGCGGCAGTGGATTCCGTCTCAGCATGTGTGATTTTCAGTAAATGCACATTTTTGCTGTGTTATATTAGCTGACATGAAAGCACACATTACTGTACCAGTAATATAGTACATTATTGCACTGTTGTACAATATAGTATTACACTGTTGATGTTGTTGTTGTTGTATTAGTAAACAAACACAGTTGTCAATCATGAATTCCCTGCTGACGTCTCATACGGCAAAGTTGAATCTTCCCCTAACAAAGAGATCCAGACTAAGAATGTCTGTGTGTCCAGTTCGTCTGTCTTCATGAGGATGGCATCAGGGGGTGAAGACCCGTCCACCGCTCCTCCACACAAACACACCAACAGGTTGGCCAAAGAGCGCTCACCCTACCTGCTACAACACGCACACAACCCAGTTGACTGGTGAGTGGCTTAACCTACAGATACTCGAGTGTTTGGAAAGCTGGTATGTCACACGCTGTGTTTGTTTGTTTGTTTGTTTGTTTGTTTGTTTCAGGTATCCCTGGGGACAAGAAGCTTTTGACAAAGCCAAAAACGAAGACAAACCCATCTTTCTCTCAGGTAGGATTCAGCTTTATTCCCTGTAAACGCAACTCTGATATGAGATAAAATAAGTTGTGTGCTTCCTGTACGTCTCTTTATTTCCCTGGTTAGTGGGCTACTCGACGTGCCACTGGTGCCACGTGATGGAGAGGGAGTCTTTTGAGGATGAGGAGATTGGAAAAATCCTTAGCGACAACTTTGTCTGCATCAAAGTAGACCGTGAAGAGAGACCTGATGTGGACAAGGTCTATATGACCTTTGTACAGGTGTGTGTGTGTGTATGTGCAAGTGTAAGCGTTTGGTCACGAGAGTCATTCATTCATTCATTCATTTTCTACCGCTTTATCCTGTTAAGGGTCGCGGGGGGAGCTGGAGCCGATCCCAGCTGACATCGAGAGTCAGTCTTTTTTTTTGCTAATTGTGTTTTCTCATGTGTTTTGCTTGTTAATGTTTGTAGGCGACAAGTGGTGGTGGAGGATGGCCCATGAGTGTTTGGTTGACCCCTGACCTTAGACCTTTCATTGGCGGCACCTACTTCCCTCCTAGAGATTATGGAAGAAGACCCGGACTAAAGACAGTCCTTTCCAGAATCATGGAACAGGTAAATCACTCCTCTCTTTCTCTCTTCTTCATCTCATCAGAAAAAATCCATATTCCAGCACTGGTGTAAATTATTCAGAATTATAGGTGCTGATAGGCAGATTTTTTTTTGCATTTCGACAATGTGAGGCTAATAGCATCCCCCCACTTAGTCTTATTGCTCATTTCGGCTAATCGTCTCCTGGCTGTACCTTAATATTTAATGGAGCGAAATGACCATAATATTAATCTTTTTATTTAATTTTTGGCAAGGGAAAAAGTTACTGTTTATATATATATACACACACACACACACACACACACACACACACACACACACACATATATTCAAAAATGTCAGGCGTTTGCTTAAAGCAACACTTCTCATTATTAGTTTTAATTTAGGAGATATGAGTAATGTTATTGGGGTAGGTAAGGAATTTCAGCAGCAGTGGATAAAATTAATCCAAATCTACGTCATGTACAAGTGCGTGTATATTTACAGTGTACAGCGTTTGTTCTCAGCCATTTCTTTAATCCCGGCATGTGATGTGTGATGTTTCTCAGTGGCAGAATAACCGTCCTGCTTTGGAGTCCAATGGGGAAAGGATCCTCGAGGCTTTAAAGAAAGGCACAGCCATCGCTGCAAACCCAGGAGAGAGTCTTCCCTCTGCCCAAGATGTTGCTAATCACTGCTTCCAGCAGTTGGCCAATGCTTATGAGGAAGAGTATGGAGGCTTCAGGGAATCTCCCAAGTTCCCCACTCCAGGTAAACACAACAAAACGCTGAACGCTTATACCAACCACTTCAGCCATGCTGGACGTCAAACATTTTTCTCTCTGTGTCTCCCTCTATAATAGTCAATCTGATGTTCCTCATGTCTTACTGGTCTGTGAATCGCTCCACATCAGAAGGGGTAGAAGCGCTTCAGATGGCCTTGCACACACTCCGCATGATGGCACTGGGAGGCATCCACGACCATGTGGCACAGGTTCATACGTGTTTTGTTCTACATCTGCAGACAGCAGTGGATCAATTGAGTCACTCAACGCAACCACAACCCCTTAATTAGTAATTTAAATAAAGTTTCTCCAGTTTGTGGTGCTAATAATGATTTCTCACGGCACGTTTGTTTATGTATCACCTCTTACTCTTATATAACATAAACATTAACTTAATGTTTTTTCATTTCATGTTAGATTTGCTTACTTTACATGACATAAGAGAAGGTCATGTTTGGAGCAACTAAGCACTTGTTTAATATATGCAATATAGACAAGTGGAACTAAAAGAAGGTCTGTACTGTGTCATTGCTCCCTTTATGTCTCTATCTCTCAGGGCTTTCATCGTTACTCCACTGATTCCTCCTGGCACGTTCCCCACTTTGAGAAGATGTTGTATGACCAAGCTCAGCTGGCTGTAGCTTACGTAACTGCCTCCCAGGTGTGTGTGTTTGAGATTATATCAACATCTGTGGCTGTGTGCATGTGTGTGTTCTTCACCAATCTGACAGGGCAATTATCCCTCCATCATTCTGCATCTCTTTTATGTAAGTAATTTATCCCCATATGACCCAGTTTGGGAAAAACCATTGGTGTGCGGCTTGGCAAACGTTAGCTCTGCTTCAGAATGCTCTCATGAAGTCGCACTTTCCCACAACATCGCAGTTGGGTTATTTGTGAATGTTGCTGATTTTCATTTCAAACGCTTTTCAATGCAAAATACACTTACATTTAGTGTTTCGTCTTTAGTATTCATTTCCTGAGTGAAGGCTGGGCTGGCCTTTTTTTCCAGTGGTAATAAAGACTGAGATGAACAAAAGCTAATTAGGACACAAGCGTGAAGGCAAACTCAAACAGAGAGAGACACACATACTCCTGTGTTTAATGAGGCTATAGAGGCTGCCTCAGCATTCTGCTGGAACATTGCAGGTATTAATCACATGTTGTTATCTGTAAGGTAATGTTCAGGTTGAATCATGACTCTGAGCATGTGTGTGCTACATGTTTCTGGTTTTCCAGATATCGGGTGAGCAGATTTTTGCAGATGTGGCCAAAGACATCCTGCTCTACGTCTCCAGAGACCTGAGCGACAAGGTGAATCATCAGCCTCCTTATTACTGTGTCTTTGTGTGCATCTTTCCTCCTTTACCGATTTTGCAGGCACCTCACTAAGGAACCAAGGTCATGAAAAGAGTGTAATATCAACCAAGCATTAAAAAGATATAGGATGCAACTCAGGCTAAGGCTTCAGACTATGTTTTAGGATGTGAGTTAGTGTTATGGTCGTGTTTCGGAATACATGTTAGCAAGACATACTCCACACACTATTATCTTCTGATGGTTTATGTGCATCCTCGGGGGGAAGGGGTGAGGCCCTGTTGACAAATAGCCTCTTAAACCCCAGGGTCAACCCCCTTTTTTCCTTTTGATTAATGAGTAGATAGCGGCGATGGGGGCACACAATTAAAACTGCGCTCTTTGTAATCATTACACTCCACGAGATTTATTATGCAATTATTTTTAAATGAATTAATGCAGCAAAGGTAATTTACTACAGACGACCACGTCTTTTTTCTTTTTTCTTCTGGGATCTTTCTTTACGGAAGGTGTGCCAATTCTCATTATTAAAAAAATATTTGAAGACTTGATGTGACACCCACGTTAGCACACTCTCTGGGTTTTTCTCTCACGCTGTTGTGTATACAATACAGTTATACCACTAAAAAGGTGATGTTTTTTTGTCTACCCTAACAGGAATTAATTCCTCCATCTGTAGTAACCTGTCAAAACTTTGTTTAGCATTGATTTAGACGTTGGAGCCTCGGTCAGATTTAATCTCTGTTCAACTTGCCATTAAATTGCATGTTTCACTCGTTTTTTTCTTCCTCCACTTGTCCTCTGTCTGAAACAGTCGGGGGGTTTCTACAGTGGAGAGGATGCAGACTCTGTCCCAGCATCAGGGGGACCAAAAAAGCGAGAGGGTGCGTTCTGTGTCTGGACGGCCTCGGAAGTTCGGGAGCTGTTTCCAGATGTGATGGAGGGTGCCACCGGAGCCGCGACCCAGGCAGACATCTTCATGCATTACTATGGGGTCAAGGAGCAAGGCAACGTCACCCCAGAGCAGGTACTTTTTTTGAGTAATTGACTCATTTTGATATTATCAACAGAATCAAATGAAAATGTTTATGTCGGTCATTAAAATGCAAAGAAATAAGAGGGCTATTCAGACAGCATGGTGTTAATGTGGGCCCATTAAGACATAAACGCAACAGTCATTATGAAGTCATCTGTGTGAGTGTCCTCTGCTGTACCTTACATTGCCAGGACCCCCACGGGGAGCTGCAAGGCCAGAATGTGCTGATCGTGCGTTATTCAGCGGAGTTAACATCTGCTCACTTTGGCATCAGTGTTGAGAAGGTAAACGAGCTCCTGGCCTCTGCCAGAGCCAAGATGGCAGAAGTGCGGAAGAACCGGCCACGTCCACATCTGGACACAAAGATGTTAGCCTCCTGGAATGGTAAATGTTTACAGTGCACTTACACATAACAAACAGCTGATGACTGTTGAATACAGGAGATACCAGTTTGGACGCTAATCAACATTAGTTGTGCAGCACTTTGTCTCAGACACGGTTACAAACAAAAACATACAAACGACCACTGATTTTCCTTCCAGGCCAGACGTCTCCAGACAGAGTGAGTTAGTGAGGTAATGAGGCTCTGTGATCCCGAGAACATTCCAATTAGACACAAAACTCCTCTCCTCACTAATGAAGGTGTGAGGAAGTGGATGTAGAGATGGAAGAGAGAGCGGAAAGTGCAGGAACGAGGAAAGTTCAAAGAGTCAGGGGATAAAAAAATGGGCACTGGGGAGTAATGCGGCTTGACTCTGCTCTCTCAGTGGAGAGAGGACATGTTGTTCTAAGCCGAATTACTATCATTTTACACCATCTCTACTTCCTCTTCAGGCCTGATGCTTTCGGCTTATGCTCGCGTTGGAGCTGTGCTGGGAGACGAGGCCCTGCTGGAGAGAGCCGCTCAGACTGGCAGCTTCCTGAAGGAGCACCTGTGGGATGCTGAGCGTCAGACCATCCTCCGATCCTGTTACCGCGGAGAGCAGATGGAGGTCCAACAGATGTAAGAGCACCTAAACACGAGATTAGACTGAGAATGTACTTCAGCATCTCCTCCTGTTGATCCAGGTGTCCTTGTTCTGTTGGCCAGCCCTGCGCCCTAGTTACTGTGAATGAGTGAGTGTGAAATGCCGCTGAATCAGCAGAAACATGTGGCAGGAGTCCCACAGAACCCATGATGAAATGCATACAATTTTAAACGCTCGCCTGAACAGATTCACGCTCGTGTCTAAACACTCTGGCCTTGTTCCACAGTCTCTGTCTCATTCATAATTGTCCAGTTCAGGACGGTGTCAGCAGCCAGAATGCTTACCAAGGCTCTTTTCAGTAGCCTGGTTCAGTTTCCATACATGTCTAAATCACTCTGTCATGCCAGGCACATATGGGCCGTGGACTAATTTACCGGGAAGGATGGTAGGTGCTAAGACTAACTGGGTTAATTGGCTGTGAAGGTGTTGAGGAGCTGATACCATATATTTTCTGCAGTCCTCACCTGGCATGGTGTGATTGAGAGTCCTACTCGGGTGTTCAGGCGGCAGAGGGAGGCCTGAGAATGGGAGCAAGGAAGCAGGGACACTGTTGACTCTATGGGATTTGTCAACATTTGTTTGAAACAAAACCTTGTATCTGCTGGAACTGCATAATCCATTCAATGGGTTGAATACATGTCACATATCATACTCGACAAAGTATAGGAAAAGACCATCCCCAACCTACCATGAAGCTGTGGGCTGGCTATCATCTGTAAAGTCATTATAAGATGTAATGTTAAAAGGCTCCAAGCTCAAATTATGATTACAAGATCCCGACCAGACTAAAATGTAACTTTAAAATACTTTTATGCTTATTGTATTTTAATCTGAAACTGTTTTCAAAGGAATAAATCTCCATTTCTTTGTAGAAATTTCAACAAATCCCTTAGAAAGACTGATGTAAACAAGCCTTTACCTTGTCAACGTCATCCCAACAAATGAAAATATTGTATTTGTTTTAAGTGGACTGCTGTGTCACCATGTAACGCTTCAGCAGTGCATTCTGTAGCACAGTACGCATATTAAAGTATTTTCTATCATAAAGGCCACGGCGGCTGTAAAAATAATGGGTCTCACTGTGTTAATGTAAGCCATATCTCCCTCTAAGGCTTATTAAGGTGGAAGTAAAGTAGCTGTTGTATGAGGACCATTTTGGAGCTATTATTGTAAAGCTGTCTCAGAGTGCTATGATACAGTGGACAGACACTGTGTTTTATCTTTGCGGATGAAAAGGCTGAGGAGAAATTTTGAAAGGCTTTTATGGTTTTGTGTTTGTGTGTCTTGGGTTGTCATCTCTGTGGCTGGAGTCACCTCGGAAAGATAACGTGTCATCCTGTGAAAGAAGGGCTGCCCTCTCGAGTGGGGGGGGGGCGGCTGTGATTGAGTGATGAGGTCTGGGCTGGGAGAGTGTTGGAGTGTGGTGAAGGAGAAATCATGGGTTCAATGTTAGTTTAGAAGTGCTAGGAATTTGCAATTTAACCATTTGTTAATTAGGTTGCAGCCTTTCAATATATGAGCAATGACAACACTGTATTGTTTAATTGCTGAGATGTGGTAAAAAGCGATTTGACCTGTACTAAATGTGTTGTCCAGAAACACCAATGTACTAAGATGTGGTGGACAGCCCTGTTGTGGACTGCAGTTAAATGTTATTGCAGCCGTTGATGTTGCCTGGAGGATGAGTAGTGAGAAGGCTGGTGTTGCTGCAGTACAGTTTAGGACTGTCTCATCCTCTGTGTGGGAGGCAGCGAGCAGCCATTTCCCAAATCTTTTCTGTGGGAATGTTATCCAGGTGTGCAATTTCCACAACCAACAGTTTCCTCATTGTTTAATTTCCAAGCAGTAGAAGTCTTACCTCAGCTACCTGAGTGTGTAATCTGCTCATTAATACAACTTGGGGGATCATCAAGACGACCGTTGCAAAATTTTGTTTGAAATTTCTCATGACGTCAAATTCTGTACTGTGGAGTGTCCATCTCTGACTCTGCCAGTTCGTTCTGTCTGTCTGGGCATGATATGTCTCGATATGACTCCTCACCTCGCCAGGACCTCCTCACGCACTTCCTTTTTTTTTTTTTCAGCCTCTTGACCACCAGCCACCAGTCTAGCCCGACACGGCACTATCTGGCTTCCTGTCACCATCTGTTCCCCTGCACTCACCTAGATAGGGGTGCCTTTATAGGAACTGGAGGGGAAGGAGGGGAGGCATGAGGTGTGGGTGGAGGAGAGAAGTCGAAACAACAGTGGGCTTTGTACTGACACTGGAGAATTTAATGTTTTGGTTATGATAGAATTAATTCCTTTACACGTCAATGACCGAGACAACAAACTCCAGGTGTCAACAGTATTTCTAAGTATTGCTGGGGCAAGTAGAAATAAAATTGTGACATATGAGATATTATGGTGAGTGGAGAGGGAGTTGGGATGGTGTAACTGCAGTCAGGTTTGACTAATTACTGTCCTCCATCACTTCAAAGAGTATGCACACTTGTGTGTGTGTGTGTGTGTGTGTGTGCATAGACAGATGAGTAATTTCATACAGAGGGAAAAGCTTTAGGGAAAGTTTACATTCAGTGTTGTGTGTGTATATCATGATGTAGCCCTGTACTGTCCAGAATAATTCCCTCAGGCTCTTTGTAGTCTCACTTTAAAGCTGATCCTGCTGGGTTTTTAGACTGTGTTGACAGAAAAACATAGCTTGATCTTTTTCTGGGCTCATAAACAAGCATATGGAATCTGGAAGACAAGGGGAGAGAGAAAAAAGGAAGCTAAACTAGTTCACCAACATTGATCCATCTCAGCAGCTCTCTCCTCAGTGAATGAATTCATAATGAAAAGTGTCCCCGTTCTTTTCTTTCATCCACTACTCTAGTTCTCACGTCCAATTTTCCCTTTTCTTTCTTCTTTAGCTCTCCACCCATCTCCGGCTTCCTTGACGACTACGCTTTCATCATTTGTGGCCTGTTGGACCTGTATGAGGCCACGCTGCTGACGGAGTGGCTGCAGTGGGCCGAGGAGCTGCAGCTCCGGCAGGATGAGCTGTTCTGGGATCATCAGGGAGGAGGTTACTTCTGCAGCGATCCAAGTGACACCACCGTGCTGCTGCAACTCAAAGAGGGTGAGTTATGGCAGACTGACGTTGCCCTCAGTCATTTCTATGACTGTAAGCCGCCATAAATCTGACCTTATGTGTGACGGAAAGTAATATGATGAATAAAGTTGAAACCATCATATTGAGTCCTTCATATTCACACTGTGAAAAAGTTTTCTGGAAATCATAGTAGTAGCAGAGTTCAAAGAGTAGAGAAGAGGAAAGGTGTTTATGCTGCGTCTGCTGGGTGAGAGATGCAGGGGGAGATTGATGGACAGGTGAAGGATAAAATTAACTGCTGCAGCAGCGTTACCCCTGTGACTCTGACGAGTTCAAAGATTGATGGCTCGCACAGGCAGATGAATAAATACAGGGCTTGAGGCATCCACTGCAGACACTATGGTAACATCCATACGTTGCTGTAATTTGACCCCATTGATCCGAAGGAACAAAAGATGCACGAATGATTGGTTGTAATTTATTTGAACGGAAGTGTTAATGGGTCGGTGTAATCATTCATTCGTTCATTTATTCATCCATCTGTGTCTCGTCTGGCTGTTTCCTTCACATCATTGATCGATCTGGACCTTAACAAGATGGAAGCTGCTGCAATTTTATTGCCAGTGTAAATCCATCGCTACAGCTCAACCACAGGAGAGAAGGCAGATAACGGATGGATGGATGGATGTTAGTGAAAGGTTCTGTTTTAGTACAGGTGAAAATGTACTGAAAGTTTAAAGTAAAATGTCTTATTGTGCTCAGAATTTGGCATCAGCAGCATAAAGCCATGGACTTAACCTGCCTCCAGGCGGGTGATGATTATGTAATGATGTGCAGAAGGTTTTCTTTTAAAACCAATGAAACATTGTCCAAATGACTCAGTCTATTTGTATTGTCACTAACAATGCTCATTCCTTCATAACCACTGTTTACTGTCTTCTAATGGCTACTAACAGCGTAATAATACTCAAAATAACAAAACAACAGTCGCCTGAAGCTGGTTTCATTTACTGGACTGGACGTTCAGTGAACCTCAGTTGCCTCCACAGTCTCCACCATCAGAACATATTTGAGTTGCGGTTGAACAGGAGATAATTGTGAAGCTGACAGGAATGATGTGGTTCACTCGTGTAAACAAGTTTCCACCGCCCAGTGGAACCAGTGTTGTGAAGATCTGAGTTTAATTTAGCCACCGTAGGTAGCCTAATGTAGCGAAGCTGCATCTCCTCACAATACCTGTGGCTAAATTTTGGGTTTTGTACTGAAGGACTGGTGGGCTATAAATATAAATGGGTCTGACCTTCACATGCTCTGTGGCCTTTCTTCAGCTGCCAGTCCGCTCCTCCAAATGACGGGTGCTGGCAGTTCAGAGAAGCTGACACCTTGTAGACATGCAGACGTTTACCTTTGATCTGTCAGCGCAAACTTTCCAACCTGCATCCACTTTTTCTGTTCCTTTTTACCCTTGAGTTTTTCCGTCTGCCAGTGACCATGTATTTGAATCGCTCCTTTCTCCTCCCTGAACTTCTATTCTTATGATCTTGTAGTCTCTACTCAGGGTTATATATTTCACATAATACATCAGTGCTGCCAGCTGGCCAGTTTCCTGATCGTAATGGATCTCATATTGTGTCTGTGTCAGGGTTCACCGCTCTGGAGACTAAGATCTCAGTCGGGCTCATGTCTTTTTTTGTGGTTTGTATGCTTTCAATTAGTTTTCTGTGCGCAACCAATGGTGAGACTACGTCTCACGTGGGAGCGTTTAACTTCTTGGAAACCCTCCACTTCCTCTATGTTTTTTTAACCTGAAAAATAATGATACACACTGACAGAGTCGTGTGCCTGTGACTGATGGCTCAGTGCAAATAGTTCAGACGGGAACAAGATACCACAGGTGAGAGATGGGTGCAGCGAAAAAGCTAATAGTTATTCTTGTTAAGAACTCCTGACAGACCAAAAATGATGTGTGCGTGCATGTGTGTGTGCGCAGAAATGCCTGCCTCGCAGTCACACCTGCATCTGTGTGTGTTTATCGGAGCTGACGTGTGAGAGGTTTCTCATCTGAGAGGATTGACTGTGCCATAATGGTGGCGCCGCTGTGTAGGGTTGGAGCCCATTAGTGACGCTACAGCTGTTGCAGTGTGGGGACCTGTCCCCGCAGCATAGACCTGTCACTGCAAGACGAATTACCCCACCACACCACACCACACCTGCCATACTCCTCTGTGTACATTTGTTTTTGATCAGTAAGGTTAAAATGACGTACACTATTTCTACCTTTTTTTTTCGGGTTAAAACCTCATTTGTTCTGAGCTGTGTTCTTTTTTGACAGACTTTAAAATTTTATATATATACACACACCAGCTCAAGGACACGTGAGTTAGAAACTTTCATTGTTAGTTGTGACTTTCACAAACAAAGAGAAATATAGGTGTTTTAATGATTCTTCTCTGTAATGTATGTGTTTCTGTGGGGCTCTGTAGGAACAGAGCTATGTGGAATGAAGAAAGTGTGTTTTCACGTTGTAGTATGTACAGTATGTGTGTCATTGCCGTGGGGCTCGCTGAGAGCTGAAACATACAGCAGGATGAAATCTAATAGTTTCTGCAGTGCAGTCATGCATTGGCTTTCACAGGCCTCTATATGTGACTGTGAATTCATGCTTGTCAGAAGAAATAAAGAAAACACTATATGCAGACTACATTAGAGTGTGTGTGTGTGTGTGGGGGGGTGGATAGCTTAATCGCTTATAAGGTTTATACTCACACTGCCGATATAGATGTACAAGGACACACACACATACACACATTCAGGTCCAGACATCAGGGTAATGTTAAGCAGCAGACATGTAGTGAGGTCATAGGTCATGAGAAGATCAGCGCCAGGCTCTCACTGGACACTGATAAGAGAAAAGGGCCGATCACTTAACAGGGATAAGTCATGAGGTCGTCTGTTAGTCCCATCACATCACACCACGTTGTTGTGACTGTGTGTTGGTTGTGTACCAGGGGGAGGGGCTGGGGGGAGCGGTTACAGCATAGTTTGCATCTCGACTTATTAGCGCACTTATCTTTTCTTTCAGTTTGACAAATGGTCACAGGAAGTCTAATGGTTTGGACCGGAGGCATCGCATTTGTTTCAAGATTTATTACTTGTGTCCGTTGAGGAGAGACAAGATAATTAGTTGTACAACCATCCTGTCTAAAACAGTGTTCGTCTTCCTACTGACTCGTTTATTTTGGCTCTATCCAGCAGCCACATACAGCTGTTTTCACGAAGCTGGCTCAGATTAGATCAGATTAACATACACTACCCATAAAGCTCCATACGGCAGAAAGATGTACGTAGTGACAAGATGGTGAAAACATTGGTGCGGCGTAAAGAGAAAATCTAAATATAGCTACAAAGAGACTAAAACACAGTTTGCAAAGGAGAGCAACGTAAAAGAAAAGAATTGGGTTTTAAATTGGCAATCACTGTAATGCGGGTAGTCATTGCTTCCACAGTGGTCAGGACAATTTTAAATGGGTAATATACACTGATGAAACATTAACTAGGATATATTAGGCTGAAAGTGAGCAGGCGGGTTTTTATAGTCTGTTGTAAGCAGGAGAAATTGGTGGGTGTGAAGATGGGAGAAACTTTGACAAAGAAAGTGAGACGTAGCATAATTGGCTATAGCTCTGTCTGTGGCGCCTCCACCTCTCAAATCCATTTCCTGCCATTTAATGAAAACGCTTTGCATCTTTATGTCTCTCAGATCAAGACGGAGCTGAGCCCAGTGCCAACTCTGTGTCGGCCTCCAATCTCCTGCGTCTCTCCCACTACACTGGAAGACGGGAGTGGCTTCAGAAGTCCCAGCACCTGCTCACGGCTTTCTCCGACCGCCTCACCCGGGTTCCCATCGCCCTGCCGGAAATGGTCCGGTCTCTCATGGCTCAGCACTACACGCTTAAGCAGGTCATTTTCCACATTTTAAACACTTGAGGGGTTTACTCACACATTAGAGAGAAAATATGCATTGAATATCTATAGTTAGCTTGAGAAGTGTGTTTGTGTTTAACGGGCTGTAGACAAATTCTCGTGTCTCAAAACCAGAGATTCTGCTGTTCGGCAAAAACATGTGAGAACAAAAGACGTACCAAGCAGACGTGAGATAAACAATACACATCAACTGAACAAAAACTGAGCAAGAGGCTGGTGAAACAATGAACATCACCACGTTGGCTGTGCTGACTCACTTTCCCGATGCATTGAAATGAAAATCAGTGCGCTGCTAAAACCCGTGCTTCTGTGTCTCTTCTTCCACAGTGTCAGATCTCAGTTGAGAAAAGAAATTCATCTGGAAATCTTGGTGGAGGCGGAACATCAACATGCAAAGTTTCAGCATGTTTAACAAGAGGCTAATATGAGATGACTGATAAAGGTCATCGGAGGACACGAGCTCTGTCTCAGCTCTCTGGACACGCTGACTCTCAGAGTCTTTTTTTTTTCCCAGTTTTTAACAGCGTCATGTATTTAATGGGCTATTTGAGCCCCAGTTACATGATAAGAGTTGAAATATTAACTCCCAGTTACCCTGAAACTAGTTTGCCAGGACGGCGTGCAGCAGTTATCCCAAAGTATCTTTGTCACACAAAGAAAACTTTAAGCTTGTGTAATCAGAGTGGGAAATAACGGGGGTAGAACCAGACAAGACGCGGGCGATAGTTAGCCCTCTGTCCATCATATATGACCTGCGGAGGATGAGTCGGGACAACGGGGCGAGGGTAACGAGCTCAGGGGCGAGGCGAGGTGAAGCCGTCCCCGGGAAAACACCTGCCACCCTTGTTATTACTACAAATACAGTACTGAACTCCATCCCTTCCTCCTCCTCTCCCCTCGTTTTATGCGTCACCTCTCCCCTCTGATTTCACTCTGTTCATACTCTTTCATATTGTTAACGATCACCCTTCATCCTTATTCTCTCTCTCTCTCTCTCTTTCCACGTTCTCCAGATCGTGATCTGTGGCCAGAGGGATGCCTCAGACACCACAAGCCTCCTCGCAGCAGTCAACTCCCTCTTCCTACCCTATAAGGCAAGTGTTCGAGATCCTGTGCGTATGTGTGCGCGCGTGTGTGTGCACATGCATGTTTGAAAGGGTGATTCATCACCTTGACAAATTGGTCATCAGGACAAATGTGTCATTGGTCCTGAAAGCAGTTTGTCAGTCCTTAGTGCACAAACACGAGCCCTGATGTACATCATTACCTTCACAGCTGCATCAGGTCCATAGTCACGTGTGAAATAGGAACACAAACATGCCGTGGGGAACAGACAGAGCCAGATACTGGAGTGTTGGATGCTTTACTCTCCTCTCCTTTCAGTGCGTTATCTTCTCAGCCACCTCTATAAAGACACACGTTGACCTGAAAGCTCTTGTAATATCTCAGTTCCTACTGGCACTGAACTAACGCAGAGTTTTGATGTTTGTGTGTGTGTGCGTGTGTGTCTTCCCTCCACCCCCCCACACAGGCTGTTGGTTATGACTTGGTCGGGCGTCATTCTGAGTCAGACTTAGATTCTGTAACAGCGATCTGCATTGAACCTCACTTGTTTTTCGTTGTGCCGGGCCAACATAACTTCCTGAAAAGTCACAAAACAAACAGCAGTAGCACGGAAGAAAAAAAAACATGTCCATGAAACACTTTGGACATTTCTGTACCTGTAGTGAGAGATGATGATGAGCTGTGCCTCCGTTTATTCTAATAGTGCGAGACCGCTCACTAAGTCCTCTGCAGGGTCCTATAGAAATATAGATGGGTTTTACTGTACCAGGCACTGGCTGCCGTAACAATGGGATATGGCAGATCCCTGCGGAGAGACAGAGACCAATAGCGAGCAGATAGAGACGTTATCAGGCTCGATCCATTATGAAGCGAGTTGCTTTTTACGTACTGTCGCATACAGCCAGGACCAGTCACATACTGGGCTTTGTTTCTGTTAAAGTAGTTGCATGGTATTCTCTGATATGGCGCAGTATATTTGAGTTTAAATGACTAAATAAGAATTCATTTAAATAAGTGTAAATAACCCTGCAGTTACCTTGTGTATTTGACTGTCAACCCCTTTAAAATGTATCTTTCTCAGACTAATTAACGCAACCCAAATATATATATATATATAATTTATGCACTGAATTCAGAGTAAAAAGACCCTCAGCCTGATTGAGGGTGATGGCCTGTGTCTGGTAATGAGTGCAGTAATGGCAGAGGTGAAGACACCGGAGAAATGAAGTTTGAAAGGCCGTGTACAGCGAAGGATGACAATGAGATGATGGTGACCGCAGGAAGAGAGAGGTCTCCACTACTGGGGCCGATAAGATAGTAAATTAAAAAGACATGTAGACTGAAAGTAGGACAAGAGTCAGCGTCACTGGAGAATATGTCATTTCTCTATAATGGAGACCAATTATACTTTTATTACAAACTTTTTAAAAGAATATGTGGCATTGAAACGCCCAAAGGGGGAAAAAAAACGATTCAGTTGTTTTCCTTTTTGTGCATGTGTGTGTGTGTGCGTGTGTGTGCACACATGTTTAACGCAGGTGGAGCAGAGGAATCGGATAAATAATAAAGCGTTTGATGAAGTCATGAAGGTGAATTATGTGGAGGCTCGGGGTGGGAAGAGGTGAGAGAATGTTAAATGAGATAAACCTACGTGCAGTGGGTGGGTGTATTGTGCTCCATGTTAGTGTGCTGCGAGCAGGGAACATGACTAATTTAAACACAATTACTTCTCGCCTGTTTTCCTGGTTCCTCAGAGCCCAGTGCATGCTAATCCTTGCACACCCGCAGTGAGATCTTTATTCAATTACGTTTATTTATGATTGTAATTCACCAGAAGACCCTTTGCTTCTTGGGTCACCACGGCTCTTCGAGCTTCTGCGCCACTTTCAGCTTATTGGAATCAGTTACGGCCAAAACGGTTGTTTTAAATCTTCATTCTTGATTATAATTGCGTCGATAAATTGTGGTTTATTTTTCTGTTACACACAACCAAAGCATGATTAGAGCTGGGTGGAGGTTTGGGAGGATGTGAAAGGATTTGTGGAGGGTGGGGGGAGCACTCCTCACAGTCGCTGTGCTTCTTCCTCCTCTGTGTGGGATTTGTTTTGTTTTTTGTACACCTCTTTTCTTCCTGCTCTGTCTGCCTCATATGTGAGTGTGAAATGATGGTAGAATGATGAGGACGAAGGATACACCCAGGTGTCACTCGAGCCCAACAACAACACCACAAAGCTCCTTTTCTAGAAAGAAAAGTCCACTCTACTTTCTTCATATCAGTGCCGCATGGTGACTGACAGCTGACAGGTATGCTGTAGCTAGCATGACATGGATGTGATTGAGAAATGGCAGCTAGTAACAGTAAACGTCACGTCCGTCAGTGCCATCATCTAGGCTAGAGTCGTGTTGGAAACCAAACTTTTCTCAAAGATGAAGGCTTCATCTACCATAACTTTCGATATTAGCATAAAAAGTACTGTGCGGCACCAGATTACCCCCAATACCCATATAAATATAGTGTCTATCACGGCAACAGGCAGGTCGGGACAGCTTTATTGTGAATATTTTTCCCTACAAGGTGCATAAACCTGGAATTAAAATCCCACTGCTCTAAATGATATCTGCCTCAAACATGTGCAGATGTATTTTTATTTGGAGGTCAGGGCAGTAGATCTTTTTTGATTTTCTCTTTGAATTAACAACCACGAAAAAAACAAAAAATGTTTCCAGTCCTGAAAAATATCAAGGTTTTCCTCTGGTTTTCTCCATGGAACAAAAGCACTCAGAATGGAAACGATGCAGCGTTAACGATGATTTATATTAATCTTGCATCTATTTTTTTTCTTCTCAAGGTTTTTCTGCTAATAAAGCAACAACGCACGCTGGCAGTTGCATTGACAGTGGTTCAGAAGTATGAATTCATGTCAGCATGAGATTTACATATGACGTCTTTATGAATTTAATAATGTTTTGCTAGGACAGTAATAGATATTGGGAATTCTGATTGTTGTTCGTCTGGATGTCTACTAACGGTGCTCAAATGTTTTTTTTCCACTAAAAACGACTTAGAGGATCACACAGACATGGTGTAATGGGGAAAGAGGGGCGATGTCTGCGCTGAGTGTTGAGGAGAACCACAAGATGCTGGTGTTGGTGGTCTTACGAGTATTACAGGGATTTTAGGGGATTTTAAAAATTCCTGGAGGGAGATAACAAAGTTTCTCTGTTCGTTCCCGCTTCCCCTTTATCTGTCCTTTTCCCTAGACAGGAGGGCGAGAGCGAGGGCAGATAGAAGAGGAAAGTGAAGGAAGGAGCGTGGGTCCTTCTTTAAAGAGCATCTGCTCAGGGAATTGACGAGGAATTCCTAACAAGCCCTCAGAGACGTGGTGAGGAGTTCGCAGGATGACAGGGATGGGGAGTCCAGTTACAGGCTAACTAGCATTGGTAATAATACGATTCAAAGGAGGATTAGAGTCCTCCTCTGTGACCTCTGACCTACCACATGTCAATCTGCTGCTGTTTTTACCTCCACTGTCTTTTTTTCTCCTCTCAATCACAATCACCCTGTTGGATCATCAAAGGCCGCGCGTGCGTGTGTGTGTAGTTTGGTGCACAAAGATTGAGTCCTGTCGTCTGTTAATGACCTGCTAAGCCCACTGACCAGTCAGAGAGCAGGACCCAGGTTGATTGACAGCTGTGGAAAGGGTCCCAGATGGTTCCTGTTTTGCAGGAGAGTGCTTTTCCAGACAGACTGCCGCTCCTTCTCTTTCTCTAGTTATTTTATTTTCCACGCCACAGTGCTTTAAAGTTTACTTTTGTAACATTGCTCTCACTTGATTCCTGCTGGACTTGCAAATCTAAAACGTTACATATCTGTTTGAGTGTTTTTTTTTTCCTCACCAACATCTTTCCAATCTACTGATTCCACCATGTGCCGGTGCATCCATAAGGATGTGGGGGAGGTGTGTGCTCTCAGCATCCAGCCGAGAGTGGACAGCTTTAGTGAGCTTGTTGGAGATATAATCCTCTCCCTTTGGCTGTATCTCCTCTGTACGTCTGCTGTAGCTGTAGCTCAACTCGCCGCTGTTATCCACATCTCAGCTTGGTAAATAAAACCCACGCTGATCAGATAAGAAGCCTGTGTGTGCACATGCATCTACACACACAGCTGAGGAGGCCCACGTGTTTTCCTCACCCTGCTTCTCTCCCTTTATCTTAAAAGCCTGTGAATGTTTTCTTCTGATAGAATCACAGATGATATATCAGAGATGTAAAATCAGTCAGGCTACGCATCGTGTAAATGTAGAAGCCACGGAAATCAATTAGCATTGGAAGCGACTGTTAAAAATGACAACAACATAAAACTCGGCATGAAGACTCAAAGTCAAAACTTATTATTAACTTTGAAAAAGAATAAACAGTTTTAACCAAACACTCTGAGCAGCCAAAAATAGTGAGAATAGACTCAATCCAATAGCTCATTGGCAGGTGGAGATAAGGAAAACTGTGATGAACATTTTGTTTGGTTATTTTTATTCCTCCCACTGCAACTCGGAGCATCAGTTACTGAGCAGATCACATGTGATGAGAAGACAACATATGTTTGTGCATGTAAACATTTCTGTAGCATAAAACAAGGTGGACCAGCACACAGTGTGACGTAACAGCCCTTATGTTCCCTTATGTGAAATCCTACTCGCCTGTCGACGAAGTTTTCAGTTTCTTTTGATGAGTTTTTCTTTTTTCTTCTTTAATCTTATTTCTGATTTGAACCTGCTGTGTGACCAAGAGCTAATGAAACACCCCTCCTGGAGTCCAGGAACCTTTTCATCTCACACATACAGTCGCGGGCAGTTCAGCAGAGTGACCCTGGCTTTATAACTATGAACATATTCAGATACTTGGCTCATCCCAGTTTATATTATGTTAAAACGGGTAATTTAATAGTACAATTTAATGCATCTTATTTTTTTGGCTGAATTTATTTCTGTTGCATTTTAAGTCACAGCAATGACTAAGTTAAAAAAAAAGTCCGATATGAGCCAATCCCATCTGACTTTAGGCAACAGGTAGGGTCCACCTATCACAGGTCAAAGGTCAGACTTGCTGACGGAGTAGAAATAGTTGTAGGTGTAGAAAGGTGTCGTTCTGTGAGCTTGTGTTCAAACTACTCTTATTACCAGTGTGAAATATGGACGTCTTAATGCCATCGTAACACTGTACATGATGTCGTTATATTTACATGAAAGCTTTTCCATCTGCTATATTTCAACACGTCTGCTTTACCCCTTTTGTAAGGCACATATTTAACTCGACACGACTTTTATGACTTTTCCAAACGAGAATTCCCTTTCGTCTTAAATGCAACATAAGGCTATGAAGTATGTCGTCAGTGTCGGGGGCCTGATTGAAGGGGGTTTGGGGGCTGCTGTTAATTCTCCTCTTCCACCGAGGCGTTCTCACATTGCTCCTGCAGACGCTGGTGATTGATTGGAGAGGTCTTTGTAGAGACTGTCAGAAGCTGCAGACTGATGGCCTGTGTGAAAAAGCACAGACGTTGGGAGAAGTTTGCCCACTTACTATTACGCTGGTCGTAAAAGTGAATGTGAGCGTGAGTGCTTTGTTTTTGCAACGTGTCAGTGTGTTTGTTTTTATTATTTATGCTAATCAGTTTCCCATATGAAGAGTTTTCCCCATGTGACAGCTCAGATGAGCAGATGATGCTGATGGAGTAGCGAGTGATAACGTGTGCAGCACATGTGGCCCCCGCTGCTCTGTCACACATTTTAGTGTCCAAATGTGAAAGTCTGTTTTTGTCTCTGTTTTGGCAGCGGTGATGATGCCATGTTCTTCTGATGTGTGTGTGTGTGTGTGCGTGCGTGCGTGCGTGCATGCCCGTGTGCAGAGTGAGAGGGATGGAGGAAGGAAATCTCCTCATGCTTGGCTGCACACGGCGCTGTTCACAGCCTCGGTCATCACTCTTCCTCAGGTATGACAGCGGCTCTCAGAGTGTGTGTTTGGTGTGTTGTCGTGTCTGACAGAGTTCGGCCTGGGAGGCGAGGGCTCGCTGGCTGGGTCAGAAACCACAGGGGAGAGAAAACACTAACACTGAAGATGTGTGTGTGTGTTTGTGTGTCACTGTCAGCGCAGGTACACTGTGTTCTTTTAAAGTGTGTGAGCTCGACTGGTTTGGCTGAGTGGGAGGGAGCTGTCAGTGCAGGGACACTTACGTGTGTGTGTGTGTGTGTGTGTGTGTGTGTGCGTGCGCGTGTGTGTGTGTGTGTGTGTTTTTCAGGGTTGCCCAGCATATGAAGCGATTAACCAAGTGTGACTGACTCTCATGTGTATCCAACTGTGCTGTCTGCTGCAGCATTACACACACACACACACACACACACTGCAAAAGAATCTAAAACCACTCACTTTGCATTCACTTCATTAGATCAGCAAAACTTGTGTATGTATTCACACTTAATTTATCTACCCTCTCTTCCTCGGCTGTTCTCTGTCTGCATCGCCCATTGAAACACACAGCCACATCCTGTCCATTTCCTCTGGGATGTGTGCGGACAGTGTTATTGTGACACAGGCAGACTACAGCGTGACCTTTAAGACGAGGGCTGGTGGCTGCATGTGGTTTGGACCCAGAGAGAGACGGCATGAAGCTGACAAGCAAGAAGAAGAGTCAAGACAGAAAGGGAAAGGTTCAGCTTGGCAGGGAAATCCTCCTTCTGTCTCCATAGCAACGGTCACACCATCATGACCACATTCCATCACACTCCTTACCAGTCTTCTGTTTGTGTGTGTGTGTGTGGGTGTGTGTTTCAAACCCTAACAAATGTTTATTGGATGCCCACCACAGTGTTCTGCACGAATCCATGATATGCTGTTTCAGTAATATGGTTATTTATACCCTCAGCTGTGTCTAACAGGTGTTCCAGCATCACTGTGGAGAGTAAGATAAGATTAGACAGAGCAGTGTCACTTCATCATCAGCTAAGGAGCAGTTTGGTTTACCACGCTAGAAACAGAACAGTGTTGGCACTGAGACGTTCAGTGACAGGAGACAGGATCTTGAATTTGGAGAGGCAGATGGCCAGCGTGTGCCGCCAATAAGCACCTAAATGTCTGAGAGGAGGAGTTGGGGTGCAGGAGGGGATGGAAATGGTTCTGCATGATGGTGTGGGTAAATGCTGTCTGCTCTGAAGGACAGGCAAAGACAAGAGTGCTGTTGACACGAAACAATATGCACTTTTCAATGTAACCATAGTCTGACCCATATAAACCTGATGCAATGTAGCAGCAGACATCTCTCTCCGCATTTTGCTTTTCTCTCCAGTTCCTCCTCCTCCACCTCTTGGCGTTTATCACTCTCCCCGGACTTGTTGTTTACATTGTCATCTCTCGCTCTGTTGTCAACCAGAGGTGGTGCAGGGCCAGGAGCAAATGACACGTGTTTGACAGGAAGCGGCCTGAGGGATGGACGGGGCAGTTTAGGTCTTTGTGTGCCTGAGACGGGACACCACACATCCATACACATAAACACACACAAACACACAATTATAATTCCTCCTCTGTTGGTATGAGACTGTGGCAGCTGTCGACTTTCGATTGGATGCTTTAGTTTTCATTTTGGTTTGTGCATTAGAAATAAATGTTTGTAATCACACAGAAACATATGAGTGACCATCTATAGGCTTATTAAAAATAAAGTTATAAACGTATTGCATCACTAAACTCCACATACTGTATAAACATGTAAACAACCATCAGTCATGCCTGACCTTTCCTTATGTCTTGCTTCTCTTCAGGTTTTGATGGTGATCGACAGCGATGATGATTTCTTGCGGCAGCGTCTGCCCGTCCTCTCCTCCATGCCACAGCAGGGTGGAGTCGCCACAGCCTACATCTGCCAGGACTTCACCTGCTCGCTGCCTGTCACCCACCCACAGGACCTGCGGCGGCTCCTGCTGGACGGGACCACGGAGACGCGGACAGAATGACGAAGCACAGAACTGAACTGACTGAGACTTGACGGGACGTTGAACTCCTGTGTCTGTTTCGTGAATCTGACTTTGCCACTTTAGAAACCGAAGCTTAAAACACTGACGCGTTACACAGTAGAATTTACCACGAGGTGAGTGACGCCAGAGCAGATTCTTTATGAGCAACACCAGCTTGATATTACCTCAATGCAAACTTGTAAGTTATGTCTTATCTTTTATCTCCTCTGACACAGTTGATCTGTGGATTTAGGGTGCATGATTCTCCTTATAAAGGAATCTGCACAGCAGCAGTGGCAGCCTGCTGAAAACACAATGTAGCACTTGTACAAAATGTCCTGGCTCGTCCAAGCCCAGACGTAAACCACAGACTCTTAATAGATGATGATAATCTAAGACCGGTCAGATGAACCACCCCCCTCCCCCCCCTGCACCAGATCCCACATCCACGTCCCATGGATCTGACAGCGGAAAGCCTGCATGCCCCGGTTGTGTGCGAGTGTATAAAAGAAAGGTCTGTATATATGAACATACATGTTGAAGATAAATCACTCAGTTCAGTTGGTAGTAACTTGGTAGTAATTTGTTTGACCGTTTTCGAGTACGTACACTGAAGGTACTTGCTTCCGGAGTAATAAAAACAACAACAACAACAATATACATGTACATGCATAATAAAGCTGTTTCTTTCCCAGTGTTCATTTCAGGTTTGGAGTGGATGCTTGATTTTTTTTCTTTGAAATGGCTGGGTTTTTTTTTTTTTGTTATTGTTGATCAGCTTCTCCAAAAATGGGATTTAAGTGGGATTTCTGAACACAATTGGAAAAGGTTTTCTTCTTTTTTTTTTAGCTTTAAGACTTAAGGAATACAACAAGGAACTGACGGAACAGATTGTGGCTTTTCCTGTGACGCGTTCGTTCTCTCGGTCTGAGATGGGAAATCTCCAGCCAGTGCCATGCTGCATGTTTCTCCTTCGCCTTGTACTATAAATAACCACTATACAGGGAGAAACCCACTGTTGTGTGTTCTCCTCCTGCAGCAGCAGGCTGTGTGAAGCTAATGTAAACACTGTAATGCAGTGAGACGGGGCACATTGGAGAGAGGCTGTGTGCGAGTGTGTATATATGAGAGACAGATGGGCTGCTCATGTCGAGGCGAGGCACTTTGTCTTGCAGGGCTTCTGCTTTGGCTGGGGAAGCAAAAGGAGGAGAAACTATGGGAGGAGAACATCAGCGAACATCATGCTTCCATCAGGAATCCTTCACCTTCCTGTGTTTCCACATCCTGCAGGAATATCCGGAGTGTCTGCAGTTTTTTTCACATTGAGGCTCCTTGTATTTACCTCCAAACGCTTCTGTATTCTTATCTCCTCTTTCCTCCCACAGTGTCTCACCCCATCATCCACCACCAGTTCGGGACCACGCTCACGTGTCTCTTGTCCTCTGCATGTCCACATGTTGGGAGCTGCTGTTTTTCAATTATAAACACACACACACACACATTTGTTATCCCCCTCCCCTCTTAAATCCCATCACTCAGCTCATTATTACTCATTAATTGTTTTGATGAACAAAATTTTCATTAGCGGGGAGATAAGTGGTTGACCCCTGCTAACATGTTGGCCTGGTTATTATAGAGTTATAATATCTCACTAATTACCCTGACAACAGTTACGTTGTCCTAGAAATTTACAAACAAACAAACAATTTAAAAAGGGAATTTTAAATAAATGAAAATAAAAAACAAGTCTTTTAAAATGTAAACCAGTACATACAAAAATATGTATAAAGAAATATAATATAATATTATAATAAAATATAAATAATGTTTTATTTTCAAGTCCCCAGATTTGTGTGTGTGTGTGTACATGTTCTGTTTGTGTGTCCTGTTGCGTTTGCTATCAGATGTGGCTGCTGTGTTTCAGTCTGCCTGTGATAATGAGGCCACAGGGGGCTGGGAACGACTCGGAGAGAGGAAGGGATCAGAGACGATGTGGGTGGGGGGGGCGCTCTTATCCTCCCTGTCTCCCTCAAAAACCAGATTCATGTTTAAAACCTCTTTCCACTGTGTCGCACAACGTGTCAGCTTCATTTTAGAAACAATTAAACAATGAGTTTCCCTCCATTGACAAACTTTTCCGATTGTTACCCACGAAAACTTGTTTTTTTTGCGTGTGTGAAAAGTCAATATATCTGAGTGTTTTTTTTTTGTGTGTGTGTGTTTGTGTGTGTGTCTGTGTGTGTATGATTGTGTGAGTTAACAATAGGTATCTCGCAACTGGTCCTTCTCTGATGAGGATTCTTGTTTAAAACCACTTTCCACTGTGTCGCACAACGTGTCAGCTTCATTTTAGAAGCATTTAAACAATGAGTTTCCCTCCATTGACAAACTTTTCCGATTGTTACCCACGAAAACTTGTTTTTTTTGCGTGTGTGAAAAGTCAATATATCTGAGTGTTTTTTTTGTGTTTGTGTGTGTCTGTGTGTGTGTCTTTGTGTGTATGATTGTGTAGTATTGTGTGAGTTAACAATAGGTATCTCGCAACTGGTCCTTCTCTGATGAGGGTGGAAAACTTCAAGAGGAAAATCAATACTTCTGCTTTCATCAACACAGGTGATGGTGCTTACACACACACACACACACACACACACACACACACACACAGCTGTAAAACAGGTCTGCTGTTTCTGAATGGTGATATTTTCTTCCTCTTAGCCGCAGCTGGTTAATGTGCGATGGTTAATGCATTGACACTTTGCATTATGCACCAGTGCTGTTCTGCAGACACCAGGTCACTGCAGCCAGACACATCAGTGATGTCACTGTATCCCATGTAGAATGTCATGTTGAAAGACATGTAGAGATGGAGCAGGGATTAGCATAGTTTAAAGTGTACATCAGATCTGAGTGTTTGCTGAGGCGGTTATGAAACGTGGTTTGTCAGACTGACCTGGGGCCGCACTGGGAATGATCGACTAGAGGCTATTGTTGTGGGAGGTGGTGATGGACGCGAGGAAAGATCCGTCTAATCACATTCATCATCGCTTCCTGTGGAGTCAGTGGGTGGTTTGGAGGGATGGGAACACACACACACACACATACACACACAATCTCCACTACACTCGGTCAATTTGTTGGTCTGTGGCCCCGTCTCACTCTCCTGACCTCTGCGTCCTCCCCAGGCCGTGACATTTTAGCCAGCGCTGCGTCTGTGTCCTGGATCACGTCAGAAGCTGTCGGGCAGCGGCGTGCAGCCATCCCTCCAGACGCTGTCGAGCCGACTGAGGCCTGTGACGGAGGCAGAGAGGTAATAGAGCTAATAGTGATATCCCACAGTAATACCTTCCCATCAAACTCAGGTTTATTCACGTTACTGCTTTTGATGTTATGGTCACTTAACCTCCCTCACATCCTTAAAATGGGTCATAACATCACGTCATTCCATATTTATCAGCAGCTATTAAATGTATAGCACATGATGGAGTGAGGTGAATGGGACAGACAAAAGGACGAGAGTGAGGGTGAGTTATGTGGAGTTAGACAATATTGATTTTTATGACTGTACCTGAGCTCATTATGGTTTTAGTGCTGCGTAGAGATGCTGGCTGCGTCTTTGTCAGGTGGGATCTTTTTTCTTTTTTTTTTAATTGCTCCCGTTTATTCACTTTGTGTGAACGTTATCACCGTATCGGCCCGTCTGCTATTGTGTTGTCTTTTTCCAGCTGCTACACTGCACCATAAAGCTGCCCACCGATATGAACTACTGCTCCAGCAGAGATATTATTAAACCATGTGAGCAGAGATTCTCTTTCCCCCTGGAGAGCGAGAAGAAAACAACTATTTCAAAGCCGTAACAACAGTCCATAAATTACACCATAAAACACAACCCGGAAAACCTACAGGTACAGCTGGTACGGAAGCTCATTGGTACCAGAAAAGGAAACAGATTCAATATTCACAATGACAAATAAATTCTTTGGATTTCATTAACTAAAACAATTTGGAATCATTCTGGGATCTGGGATTATTGTCCTAAATAAGAAACTCCAGTTTTCCTTTTCCTGGTTGTAACTGGCTTCCGTAGGTTTGCCTCTGGTGTGTGAAGTGAAGTCAGACTTGTATCTGACGTCTGAAGTCGTTAACACAACATCGTTACAGCATGGGGTTTTTTCCAGGTCACATAGCTGGAGTTAGTCCATCATCATGTAAATGGCTCTTTATACTCGCCGCCAGCCCGAGTTTAATTAGAGCTGCTATTGATCAGTTTGCTCCCGCTGAAGAAAACAACCAAAAAAAAAAAAACCCCACTAACTTAACAGTGTTCATAAAAGTTAAATTAATGTAACCTCGCTTCACTGCCACTCACTTCTGACACCAGTGAGCTGAGTGTGCCTGATGCATTTTAAAACAGACGTCATCAAGAGTGGGAAATTGATCCCATATTTTCTCATTTGCCTCGGAACAGGAATGCATCAATCTTTGTGTATTATTGTTATCGGATGGAAAAGTCCTGGAAGGCCTGGTCTCGAATAAGGCAAATAAGGCATTTCAGCTTCAGCACATTGTGATTTTGCCTTTTTTTCCCCTTTATTTTTATATAAAGAGACGGGGTTGCCGCCTCTTGTATCTAGTCGTAGCTGCTGATGGGCTGAGAGGCATCGAGGAGGGAAGTGGGTGAAGAAGAAACTCAGGAGAACTAATCAGCATTTTCTCAGAGTGACGGGACACTCTCCATCTCCCTCCCTCCTGCTTCTCCTGCAGATTCATCATGTGTTGCCAGGCTCCGGCTTGTGTGTGTGTGGGGGGGGGTTTGGGTGGGGTAACTAGAGCAGCGGAGGCTGAGGGGGAACATGGCGACTAGTTCATCATGTTAGCCTAGTTAGATGAAAGCAGGGAGAAAAAAGATGCTCATTAGATGCTTCCTTCTCCACACGTTCCTCCTAGGGTTCCTCTGGTCCCTTTACTCAGCATCAGCTTTGCATCGTGCTCCATGACGAGAGAAACCAATGTTTACTGGTTATCTGCTTGATGCAGCTCATTGACTATTGATGAAAGGTGAAATCAGCCATCACTCATGTCCTGTGTAGTCCATCGCAGTGGTTCTCCAGTGTCAGGGTCCTTTCATATGAAGATAATAGATATTTAAAACCGAGGGGAGAAACTTGTTCACCAGCTGTTTGCTCATTTCCATCTTGGAGTCGCACACAGATTCAAGTGTCTGTGAGCGGCTCTGCGTCTGAGTCCTTGGCATTTGCTCGACATTTGCTGACATTTGAGGAGAAGCATAAACCTCGGGGTTTTCAGAGTTGATCAGAACTGGCGGGAGGAGAGTGACGGTCAAATGTCAGCAGGATCCCGCCATCTGTTGTTCTGGCTCCAGTGTTGAGGTGAACGCCACCGCGGGACAGAGGATGTCCGTCTTTTCTGCTGAGTCGTGGCTCCGAGTCGAGATGCTGCTTTGGGGGACAGTTAGGTGGACGCAGTGTGTGATGGGGCTTAGTCATTCGTGGCTTCAGATTTATTTTTAAGATATTCGTGTCCATTAGTTGTGATGATATTGTACTCGACGGAATAACGTCAGAGCTGCGGGGAACATGGCAGCAACACTCCAATAAAACTTAAGTGGGCAAATGATCGGACGGGTTTGTAAACAAAACAATGATTTTAACGTTCTTTGCTTTCTTACTATCTGCAGGCCTTTTTTCTCTGCTGCTTAAACGTTCTCTTTTTTTTGCTGGAAACGACAGAAGAAAATTAGTAAATATTTAGGAAGATATTTGGTCGTTGTATTTAATGAAATATAACTGCTGTTACATGTATACACACACGCAGCCTGGTCTGGGATCATTTTTCACTGGTGACTGCTGAAATAATTTTAATTGTAGGGAGGTTAATGTGCCATAGCCTTGCATGCAGGACTCATACAAGATTCCTTATCAGCAGCAAATCAAGTCAAAGCAGCATTCCTCTCAGACGTTCCTCCGACACTGTCAGTGAAATTGCAACCAGCTCGGCCCCTCTGATGGAAAAGACGTTAAGAGATTCTGTATGACAGATGGCGAGACAGACGTATTATTGTCTGCACATGGTGCGTCATGATTCAGACACGCTGTAACCGAAAGACCAGTAGACGCTCCGCTCTGCCAGAGTCTGTAAATTAAAAAAAGCCTCACGCTCGCTCGTCGGAAAATATGGAAATTCCCTCAAAACTAATACCTGACTTTTGTCAAACATTAGCATGATAGCTGTGGTAAATTAGCAGAGGCTTGTTCAGAGAGGGGTGGTTGTGACTCCAGTGTGAGTTACTGTGTTCATTTCTGCTCGTGCATATGATGACTTGTTATGATATTGTGTGAATGGTGCAGTAGAGTATTGATGATTTGATTACTGATGCGTCTGATCCACTGTCTGTTGTGTCTCACGGCCAGAATGGATCCGTAATGAGAAGCCATTTTGTGCCTTGCACAGATTCACTGGAGGTTTGTGTCTCGGCATAAAGAGGATGATTTAATTAAGATTTCACTGATAATACGAACGCACACTTTGTTTTTTGTTTGTGTACAAACGCAAAAAAAAGGGGGGGGGGGG
>JAFBJQ010001073.1:215717-240717 GCA_016785345.1 Trinectes maculatus
GGGGGGGGAGAAGAAATTATTTGAAATAACCCTTTAAATCACTGTGGGTAAGTGTGTGTTTCCATTGTCCTACTGAGTTACACAAACCTCCACAATCCTCCACAGCACATGAGCTAAGAATCCAGTCGTTTACTGACAGAGCCTCAGCAGAACCCTCAGCAGGCCCGTCACATCTGTGAGCCACTTCACAGGCTCCTGGCTTCTTGAAATAAGGTTGATAAAGTAAAAGTGGAATTCCTTTTTGATGAGACGTCTAAACTCTAAACAGCACTGTGACCACAAAGAACATGGGCAAAAGCTGCACATCATTTTGCTTCTGGACCGTTTGCAGCGCAGAGCAGAGAGACTTCCGTGGCTTCTCGCTGTTGTGGTCGTAACTCTCTCCAGACCGTTGAAAAAAGCTGAGGGCAAGCCAGAGTAGAAAAACACACACACACACACACACACATGCACACACACACTCACAGTCTCCCCGTCTCCATCTTCTCCCTCAGGTTAATGAAGCGTGACTGTTCTGACAGAAGAGACCCGCTCAGAAAACCCACTCAGGAGCAGGTTACACCCTTCATCTTTCCAAAGAAAACACACCGGCATCCAGATGTACCTCGAATCACTCAGTCCTGTCTCTGTGTGTGTGTCTGTGTGTGTCTGTGTGTGTCTGTGTGTCTGTGTGTGTGTTACAGGCTTGGATTTTATTATGGAAATCTTCTCCTACCTAAGATACCACATCTGTTCCCCTGGTGCCACTGCCATCCACTGCTCCGTCTGATCTGTGGCCAAGTGGCATTCCTGTGTGGCCAGTTTCATCACAGTCACATGACAAACGAGACCGTATCATTTCCATAATAAACCGCTGGAGCTGCAGACCCGGGAACAGCAGGAATTCTGCTTGAACTCTGGACGGCCATCTGAACTCTGTGAGACTCCCTTTTCTTCTCGATGGGGTGAAAAAGCCACGTTTACTGCTCAGCAATGTGGAAGTGTGTGCAGGTGGAATCAGGAAATGATATCGGTTCTGTTTAAATCTCCAAATCAAGTTTGCCAAATTGTTTTTTATCATTGATTATTTTTGTTTAAGCCAAAAATGGTTGATACACAATGTGAACTTCTATGTGTCTGCCCATAATATGATATGAAAATGTATCTTCAGAACAAAAACAAAGTGGCGATACTTTGTGGAATAGATTTATCAGTTGCTATTACATCCTGTTTAAATAGTTTTCGGTAATTAAAATTATGTGTAAATATACAATAACATGTGCTAAACCTTTTGTCTCACAAATAGCTGGCAGGAGCAGCTCCAGGAAACTGGCTTTAATGCTCCTAAACATGTGTTTTCCAAATCTCCAGGAAGTTTACCACAGGTAGGAACGAGAGGATTTTGTCATTTGGTGTGGTGGTGGTGGTGGTAGAAGAACACTGTCAATCAACAAACTCCAGATCTGCTGATGAAGACCACAGTGTGTGTGTGTGTGTGTATGTATGTATGTATATATATACACACACACAGTATATTCACATTGTTGTCAAAGCACTGCTGCTGAACTGTATGGAAACATCTGCGCTGTATAATTCACCTTCTTCCTCATGGCCTGCCTGGACGCTCAGAGTCCAGAGTTTAGGATAGATCTGTCCTGAGTTACGCAAATATCACAGAGTTCCGACTTTCCTCCTTTTATTAACCACTAAGTCAAGTGGGCAGACAGAGGGAATGCAGGGATTACAGCATGGACCCTGGTGAACCACAATGGTGACACACACACATGGAAACGCAATCTCGTAGAAATGTGTACAAGTCCACAGACACCATGTATGCAAGCAGTCTTTCCTCACACACACACACACACACACACGTGCGCACACACACACACTACACTCCCTAAAGCCTACACTTTTCCATTATTCAAATAATTCAAAACACCCACCCGAGCCATCATGCGAATGGAAATATTGATCTTCCATCCAGTTGCTCATTTTCGGTCAGGGAAATGGCTTAAGACAAATGCGAGGGCCGCGGTCTTTTATTTAATCTGCACTGGGTAACGCACAGCACAGAGCTGTCTGCTGTTTCTGACGCGGCCAATGGAAACACGACATCGCAGTAGAACTTGGCTCCGACGGGAGGGACGGCGAGAGGCTCCCTCAATCACGAAGGGGACCGTAAACACCTTCATCTGTTTTCCCCTCATGATGAAGTGGAATCGGTTTGTGTCTGAGTCGGAGGTAAAATAGGAAAATGTACTCACACGATCCCGCGCTGTTCCTTGTTAGTCCTCGACTTTTGTGTGTTTACACTGAGCGAGTAGTTTGGGAACTGTTGAGTTTCTTTTATTTTTTTTGTGTCGGTGGTTTCCTGTTGTGTGCCTGGACACAGGCCTGGGCTTATTTTGTGTGTCTGTTTATGTGTTTGTGTCTGATCAGTGTGTGTCTGCGTGTATTCATCTATCTGGCTGCGTAGGCGTGAGTGGTCATGTGATGGACCGAAGAAACAGACTTACCTGTCAGATGCAATTGGCAGGTCGCAGCTGTAGATCATTTCTGAGGTCGGAGGGTTAGAACGCACACACGCACACACACACACACGCACAAACGCACACAATGTCAGGTCACCTTATTAGTGACTGCCCCCTCTAATGAAGGAATCCAAAAAGTAGTTAGAGTGAAAAACTTTTAACACCTGTTTCAGACATTTTCCTATTTCAAACATCGGATTTTCTAATTTAGTTGATTTGTTGAGCAAATATACATTTATTTTGTGTGTGTGTGTGTCCAGGGTTAGTCTGTGTGTCAATACACTCGCCTGATGGAAGGGATCAATTGTTGTGATCGTTTTTCCTTTTCCTGTGTGAATAGGCAGAGTCAGCTGTTAACCCACATAACCACGCTGTGACTTCTAACACGGCCTGTCAGGAAACATCATGTCAGCAGCGGCAGGGCGAAGGGTTCGACAATCGTATCACAATCATATGTTTACACGTGCAGTAGTGTTTTAGATTCCCGGTGTTCTGGGTAAACAATTAGCCTGGATTCGCTAATAATCCAATTATGGAAAACTAGCTTGATTAGCTGAGATAAGTGGTGTTTGTTTTCCGTTTGGATTATGTCTCAGCAGCCATCCATTCATATGATATTTGCTGTGGATGTTCACGGTCCCCAGAGGATGAATGCTGATGACTTTGCTGATCCCTCGCCGTTCCTGAAGCATCGCCGTGGCTACTAATTGGCTGCCATGATATTTGACAGATACGCATGGTCCTACTTTAGTAAAGTTTTTCACACTCGTGCAACATGGGACGTTCTCCAGGCACCATAACTTCTCTGCCAGACATAGCCTTGCATCACTGCAGGGACGGCGGCTTGTCCTGGGTTGACTCGCTAAGACCCCCAGTGGGAGCGCGGCGCTCTGCGGGAGCCGACACTTACAGAGCTGGAGGACGCAAAAAGAGGAGCGAGATGAAAGGACGTGGAGGCAAAGAGGGGAACGCTGAGGGCCCCTTCTGTTTCTCCCTCTCCTTCATCCCGACTTTCTTCCCTCCACTCCATCTCTGTGTTGTCATGTTTAAATTGTTAAAAAGACAAGATGCAGTTTTAATTAGGCTTTAAAGGAGACGATGGATTTTCCATCTCAGCACTTATTAGTCATCATCAAACTACAACTTGACTTCATCCTAAACGTATTCTTTGTCTTTTTGTCCACCTCGTCTTCATCGTTTTCCTTCTACCTCTGCTTCTCCTCCCCAACATCTATCTGCATCTTCTGATCTCTCATTCCCTTCCATGCATTTCTCTCCTGTCATCCGCTGCTCTGTTCACATCCTCACACATCTTCTCCTCCTTTTCCTCTTCCTGTCTTCCTCTGCCATCTCCTTCTTTGGCCATCCTTGTTTCTCTTCTCTTCCTCACGTCTTATTATCTTTATTCCCCCTCTTATTCCGCCTCACCTCCTACTTTTCATTTTCCTCTCAGCTCCTCAGCTCCGCTCTCTCTCTCTCTCTCTCTCTCACTCTCTCTCCCTCTGTGTTTTTGCCTGCGTGTCATTACAGGCGTATAATTTATGAAGTGTTGAAAATGTTCCTTTCCGAGCTGCTCTGCTCTGTAACCACGGTTACCGACATGTGAATCAGTATCGCTGGGATCACGTGTGATTTGGAGGTGGGCAAGCAGGAATGGAAAAGCTTCAGCTTTGTGTAGTCTGGAGTCCTGTGTTTAACATATTTCAATTAGAAGTGATTTTTGTTTCCAAACGACTGATACTGTTGTTGACCCTCTTTGGGCTCCCATACACACACACACACACACACACACACACACACACTGCATGAGTCACACAGGGTGCATTCATTGTATTACTGTATTTTCTTATTTTTTATTTTTTTGGATTGCATGAGGGCTAAAATAAACTGACACGCCTGTTTTCTTCTATTTATCATTCGGCAGATAAATAGGAAAGTGAGACTAGAGGCAGTCACCTCTTACATCTGGTTGCCAGGCCCGTTCTCCCCGGCGATGGGAGTGTGTGTGTTTGGTAAGTGTGTGTCTACATATTATTAGAACCTAACTAGTGCTCATACAGTTTGTCTGACTTTTTCTTCAGACACTCTTTGTTTGTTAAGTCTTTGATAAAACAGTATCTGTGTTGTGTTTACAGACTGTATTATTGGTAATAGATTTTCATGACGCAGCATCTGTGTGCATGTGCTAAAGAGCTTGTCCAGAGAGAACGGGCAACACAAAGTTCAACAGCGATTGTGAACAACAACTTCCTGGATCTCACAGGAAAACCACGAAAAATAATATTCAATGTCTGATTTTATTGATGAAAAGAAACAAGCTCGACAAATTTCAACAAACCATAAGTTAAATTCAACTGTTTTCATCCGTATTTCCATTTTCCACAGGAACATATTACTCTTTTCTTTGTCAGTGATGAGGCAGCCCTGCGTACGAAACCGGAGCACAAATGATCTTCTTGTTTTGATGTTACACAACTTAGTTACTGAGATGCTACACAAAACCACACATGCTGAAATGCGACCAACAACCCTAATGTCCTGTGGCACAGCTGGGAATTTATAACACGCAGCTCTTATTGTACTGTAAACGCTTCAACAAAATCGACACAGACGTCAGGAATCCCAGTTTGGATCAAATAACTTGATTGCCCTGGACAGAGGTTTGATCTTAAACCTGACTCAACCTTGGCATCACGTCGGTTTCAGACGTCTCCTCGATCGACCCTGACTCCTCGTGAAAACAACAAGTAACGGTTTGTTCTTCGTGTCCATGCAGGCTCGTTGGTAGCAGAGGTACAAAGTGTTGAGTGACTGGACGGCGTCCTGTCCTGTCGTGTAAAGGTTATGAGCGCGAGGAGAGATGAGATGACTCAGGAGTCCATACAGTCTTCACTGTGTGAGTGTAATCAGTACACACCCATTAGGCCAGCTCCGTATAATAATCAGTGATCAGACCATTCAAAATGCTATCAGGTTAAAGGTTATGAAGAACCATGTTAACGGTTCAGTGATCAGTCTAAATAATGAGTCTAATGAGTCAAACCCTCAGTTTTTGTGTGTTTTGTTTTTAGTTTGTATGATTGTGTCTTTCCCTCTGTGTAAACGGCACAGGTGATTAATATTTACTGCTACACACCAGCGCTGGGTGTGGGAAAAAATAAAAATGGCTCCTATGCGTTGATCTGCTCCTGCTCTCAGATCAATGATCATACAGTGGAATGGATGTAAAGGCTGCTGCTGCTGCTGGCTCATGAGGTGTGTGTGTTGAGACGAGTGCATGAGGATCACTGGTGTGGAAACACAAGAAGATGTTCAGGACCTCGCCGCAATGAGGAGACGTCATGTCACTTACAAACTACAGCGTGCAGCTGTTTGCTCTGCCCCCGGGCTGTGTCACAAGCTGGTGATTGTGTGTGTGTGTATGTCTCAGCTCGGCGGCCTGGGGAAACATCTTCCCCTAGTGGCCAGCACCTTACATGTCACCGCGGCCCCTCCAGGGTCCCCAAGTCCTGCAACATGAATGCAAAAAAAAAAAAGACAACTCATTATTATTTTTTTTGTGACAAATTTTTGTTCTTTTGTAGATTTTTTTTGTAATGACTGTACTAACTGTAACCACTGACATGTGATCATGCAGGAAGTGCTCTCAGGCTGGGCTTTGAGGGGCCTTCCGGGGCCCCTGAGGCAGGTCTGAGGGCCCTCTCTGCACAGCGGGGAACAGTCCGACTGCATAATGTCGTTACTCGACAGATATTTTGCACAAAAGGAGAATTTATAACTGCTGAGTTGACAATTTACTGTCGCCTCATTAGCGGTGATGCAATACGTCAGAGGAATGGATTTTAAATGGGATCTGTGTGTAGACACTGTTCCGCTTTGAGATTGTGTGATCAACTGTTGTGTGTACATCATTTGCAGAAACATTTCATATATGTATATATATTTATATATATATATATGTACATCTCTGTATGTTCTCCTCAGGTTGCAGTCGGGTTGCTCCATGTGGCAACTTTTCCTCCTCCAAATCCCCATAATAAAGTTCTGGACCAATCACGAAGCGGTGCCGCTGGATGCCACCACTCCCTCGCTTCTCATTGGCTGACAGTTGGCAATGAGATTCCAGCTGTTCGGCCCCTCCCCTCCGCTGAAGCCTGTGGACTGATGTGGCGCTCAGCCAGTGAGGGGCGCTCCGTGCGTCAGGACGCGCGGTGATTGGCGCAGAGCGGGTTCCGTGTGGGCGGGGCAGTGAGAAGTTCGGATCCCACGTCCAGCTGTGTGAGCTCGGCTGATGGACGGAACCGAGCGACTCCAGAGTGGAGGAGAGCAGAGCCAGAGCAGCAGCCCCGGTTGGTCCACTGCGCCGCGGTGGAGACGCGGAGCTGTTGGAGAAGATCCGCGCAGCATCATCATCATCATCATCATCATCTTCATCACCTTCTCCTCTGACCTCTGTGGATGTGTAACTCACTGATGCGGGATCTGCTCCTCAAACCGCCTGTGGCTGCAGCGAGAAGAAGTGTTGGATTGTTGATTTAGAGGAGGACAACGCGCAGTGTGTTGTTGTTGTTGTTGTTGTTGGTCTTTTTGCTCATTCTTCTGTTTGTGCGGCTTCTGCTGGAGGAGGAGGAGGAGGAGGATCAGGGAGAAGTTTGTGCGCAGTGTTGATATTTGAACCAGAGACAGACCGCTGCAGAAGAAGACCTCTGACGGCTCTGTCCTGGCTCTCTCGCGGGGAGCGCTGGCGATGAGGCGCGTCTGAGGCGCCCGGAGAGGCTGCTCGCACAGCGGACACCGGAGCCGGGGCGCACCACCTGGGAACAACCCCGCTCCCTCCAGACGCACCAAGACCCCCTCTCCTGGATCTCCTCACCGCTCCCCTCTCCCTCACACCGACCCACCGCCTCTCTGTCTCTACAGGCTGCGGTGGACTTCACATCCACGACCACATCCACCCTGACCATGCGATGACTGCGCGCGCTTTGGGCGCATCTACAGAATCCGCTACAGGTAATGGAGCAGGGAGCGCGAGACGCTGCTGCGGGGGTCTGTTGTGAGAGGACCGGCAGAGAGGCGGGCAGATGCTGAAGTAGTTTGTCGCAGGGTTGTGTTGGTGGTGCGGGGACGGGGGGAAAGATTTGGCACCGCCGACCCCCTGCTGTCAGTGTTAGACTGTCAGACAGTATCAATCAATCAATCCATTGATCTGTTTCATATCATTTTCACTATAAATGAAACAAAACAAAACAAAACGTAGTTTTCGATGAGGCTCCGTCTTATGTTTAATTGTGAGCAGAATATTTATTTATTTCTAAAGTTGATAAATGTTCAAAAGTAAACTAATTTATATTATTTATATGTTCATAATAACAATAATAACAGTAATAATAATAATAACAGTAATAATAATAATAATAGTAATAATGATGATGATGATGGTCTGTCAGCACTGATCCACAGTCTGTCTGGGGCCCGCAGGAGGTGAATGATGGCCGAGGATGGGGGAAATCTCTCCGGGGTCCCTGACGCCGGGGGCTCGGAGGGTCGCTCCTCTCTGCCGAGGACCTTCATCCGGCTCAACGACCTGTCCGGGGCCGGGACAGGAGGCGGGGAGAGCGGCGAGGTGGCGGCGGAGCCGGCGTCTCCGGCGCCCGACGGGATCTCCACCGGCGGGGAGAGCCTGCCCTACCCCACCCTGGCCCCCGTGGTCTTCTTCTACATGAAGCAGACGACGCGGCCGCGGAGCTGGTGTCTCAAGATGGTCTGTAACCCATATCCTTTTTACCGCACTGTACCACCTGACGGGGGCGCGCTCAGGCGCAGGGCGCGCGCGAGGTCTCCACCTGTGGCAGGTAAGAGAACACCTGTTTGTTGTGCTGTGCAGCTTCTCCCGTTGACCTCAGCGGGTCATTGGATGACGTCATGTGAAGTGGATGTGTGCACGTGAACATCTTAGACACAAATCTGTGTGTGTGTTCATGAACCACTATGAACAAACTGACCAGAGTTGATGTGTGTTTGTGTGTCACTGCAGCTGAATTCAAAGTCACACTGACAGAATACATGTGTGTGTGTGTGTGTGTGTGTGTGTGTGTGTGTTGTTGTTGTTGTTGCCACGTCCTGATGTTGTGTCCTTTTTGAATGGATTATTCACTGTGACTATGCGAGTGATGAAAATCCATCGACCCCTCGTGCCCGGGCCTACAGCGAGGGGCCGTGTGTGATAATTACTTTATTGATACACACCTGGAGTGGCTGTTCATCGAGCGCTCGGCCTTTGCTTTGGGTGGGTGGGGGGTGGTGGGGGTCTGCTTGAGTCAGAGAGCATTATTGAATTATTCCTGCCACTGAAGCGTGTTATTGTCTGTTATTGATTCATCAGTGTACAGAGCTGCTGTGTGAAGAGGGAGTGAAGGGAGCCGCTGGAGACTGGTTCCTAATGCTCCCTCTACGTCCGTTTCTCTCGCTCTCTCGCTCTCTCGGTGTGCAGCATCCTCATAGATGCTGTTTTGATGGAGACACTAAGCCAGTCGAGTATCTTCACTGCTCCTCCTCTACCCCCCAGATCCCTCTCCCCCATCCATTGTTTTCCCACCCTCTTCCCAAACAAGTTTTTCTTTCCTGTTTTCTATTCTGGCTCAGTTCCCTATACGTTTTCAGATTTCCTGATAGAAAAATATCATAACACATGGGATGATTCGACAGAATTCATATCTAATCTAATAGTAGCAAGATGAATTTGCATCGTCTGGAATTTCATTTGCTAAAGTTGCAAATGAAATGATCCAAACTCATTCTCCGCAGCTAACAGTTTTTCCTGGGTATTATTTAAGTATGGAATTGGCTTTGTTTCATACAGTTTCTCTTTACTTCATTCCTGCATATGTGGCCTTTTTTGCTTACACAGTCAGAGTGGCGTTGTGTCCTCAGGTGTATTATAAACGCTGACCTGCAGAAGGAGCCCATTGCGTCACCTGCTGACGCGAACCGCGTCACAGACTATGGAGCAGATTCCTGTACGATGAAAAGTTAGTTGTCGGCGCACCACGCTGTGGATTGGAATGCGTAGTATTTTTGCTTTGAAATTTGTCTTTGTATAATTATTTGTTTTTTTTTAATGTTTAGCGATGCCGAAGTTGTTTTCTTTTCGCGATGGCCGTTTCTTTTCAGTCAAACCAGGTCTGTGGTTGGACGTCGATCTGTGAAGAAACGTGTCATGGCTTTAAAACGAGTGTGGATTTGATGTGTTTGAACAGACTTCTGGGTAATCTTCCTCTGTATGTACATATGTGTGCACGCGAGGATTGTATGTAGATGTCTTTGTGTTTGCTCTCTAATGTGTATGTGCATTGATTTGGGAAAAGGTCAGTGCTTCTGTAATGCTTTGTGACGTTGCCCAGATCGATCTGTCTCTGTGCCCCCCTCTGTGTGTGTGTGTGTGTGTGCGTACGTACCATTGCATGAAATGCTTTGTTTGCACCAGGATCTGGTCTGGTATCCAGGAGACCAGATGTATGTTGAGCTGTCTTTTATAACCCTTCGTCTCTGGAAGCAGTATTCACACACACAGGACTCCTGTAGGTGTCTCCTCTGTGGTGGGGAGCGGGATGTTGTGCCAAGATGGAGGAGGGGAGTTGGGGATGTGGTCCAATGTTCTGTAGCCTGTGCTCACAGTGCTTTAGGCTGAGGACTAGAGAGCGGTCCAGAGCAGTGAGGGAGGACACCTGGCCGGGCGAGGGGTTTGTCATCACTCTGGAAGAGCCCGGCAGGAAGTCCGTCAGAGGCTGGGAAATATGCTCCTTCTGTTTCGCTCTCTCTCTCTCTCGCTTTGTATCTTTTTGCATTTGTTGTGCGTCGTTGTGTTTTGCTTCTGTCAAATAATGGAAACATGAGTGAACGGTCACTTAATCGGCAGAAGAAAAATCTCTTCTGCCCCGCCCCCCCCGTTCACCCCGTTCACCCCCCTCTCCCCCTCCTCCTCCTCCTTTGTTTCACCTTTCTTGTGGACTCCATGATGAATATTTTTTTTTCGTTTTGGCGTTGAAAGCGCGGCGTTGGCTGGAGAGCGAGGAGGGCTGCGTGTGCCATGTCTGACAGCCCAGTCAAAAAGCAGCAGCAGCAGCAGAGGAAGAAAAAGGGGGGGAAAAGGCGGAGGGGGGTGGAGGGGATCAAATAAAAAGCGGAGCGTAGTTGGAGAGTCGAGTGGGATTTCAGAGAGCATTTTTTAAGAGTTGAAAAAAGGCCTGTAACGCAACAACTTGACTTTCATATTCCTCTCCCTCCCTCCCCACCATATCCCCACATCTCCCGGGTTCCTCAGAGAGTTCCAGATATTTCCAGCTCCTTGCAGTTTGATCCTTCTGAAGTTCTTTTATCAGAACTTCTGTCACAGGTGTTAGAGCCGCACACGCTATGTGCACGTGGCGGCGTTTTCTCCGTATCCTCCACAGGATCTGGATCCCTGTCTTCTCTTTAACCCACGTGAGGCGAACATGAACTCTTCATGTTCTCTGAGATGTGATGGTTGATAAAGTATTCATTTACTCAACACTGCAGAGTATTTCCAGAGTATTTCCACGCAGCCATGTTATTATTTACTAGATGTTGTTCTAACTGCTGAGGATCGGATCAGGCTCAGGAGGAGCCAGGTGCTCCACCAGGAACTGAGGATTTGTGATTAAAGCTGTTTCCTCTTGGAAACGAGGTCGAAGGAAAGTGTTGGAGATGTGGACCGGTGTCGTTCAGGTTGAAGAAGCAGGGACAGAAACGTCACCTCGGCAGTGCAACCTCCTGTTTTCTCGGCAAAATGCTGAGGTGCTTTTCTCGGAGTGATTTGGGGAATGTTTTAAATGGACGCTGGTCCAACAAATCCACTTCCCATGACATGTATGAGGAAGCTGAATGAGTGGACAGATGGAGAGCGAGACCCTTGGGTCTCAAGGTGGAGACTAAGTGCTGGAATAAAAACGTAGACAACTGCCAACCAAAGAGCTGCAATAAGAACGCAGCTGTGGTCAGAAACGTTCAGCGCTGACTGAAGCTGGTATTCATGTAGGCGTGTGTGTGGGAGCGGTTGTTATGGGCTTCGTTATTGTGCTCGAAAATCTCAGTTAATTCAGAATTTAATGGTCGTCGACAGAGATTTTTCGCCGTTAGTCACCAAACCTTTGCTCTTGGCTTCGGTTGTAGGAAATGAGTGAGTGTTTATCGTCTCTCCGTCCAAATATCAGTTGCAATATTTATCCGAATATCGCAGTCGTGCGGTCTTGCCAGTATCGTGCGGCCCTGCTGTCTGTGTGTGAGCTTTCAACCTAAATAACATCTGGGTTCTGCACACTCTGACAGGCACTGAAGCTGGACGTGGAAGTTCTCTGAGGGAAAAATGTGTTGAGCCCAAACCAAACACTGATTCCTTGACAACGGGGGTACATCAGTTTCCTGGCAGAGACGGAGCGACATGCTCCGCAGTATGAAATTCAATGATTCATCCACCTACACAACCAAAGTGCCAATTAGTGATGAATAGCAGCAGTGATGATGAGGAGAGAGGTGAGGCGGCGAACCGGACCAAGCTCAGACTGTGTGTGTGTGTGTGTGTGTTTGCTGTATCTAAATGAGTTGTGCGATCACGTTTTGATTGATTTAGCCACATGACGTGGCTAAATCCTGGGTGTTGTTTGTTTGTTTTTCACTGGGTTGTATTTTGATTGCGTCGCTTTGTTTTTCCTTGTCACACATCATGTGCGGTGATCTTCCACCTCTGTGACTCTGTGACTGTGTGACTCCGGAGGTCCCGGTTAACAAATTAATGTGAATCCTGTAAAAACCACAGGTCAACTCCTGAGCCGTGGAGAGAAGGCAGGAAGTGGAACCGGAGGGGGAGTTAGTGTTTGTGCGTCTATGTGCTGTCATCTGCAGCCCTGTAAAAATCACATCTTTGTGTGTGTGTGTCTTTTTGTGTCTTTGTGTGTCTTTGTTCTCGCCTCCATATTGTGTGCGGTTTGGGATGCCCAGTCACGGTTGCGTGTGCCTGTTTATCTCCAGACAGCAAATTTGTGGCTGGTTTTCAGTCAGCTGTTTGTACTGGGAGAACAGTGAGTGCAGTTAGAGCCCCGCAGCTAATTACAGGGCTCTGCTTCACAACACGGCTCATCCTGATGAAGATTTATTTAAAAAAACACACACAACTCAGCGCTGTCACTGTCATCTGCGATTACTTATCAGTATTGTGGGTCTGGTTGGAGGGTCGGTGTAGTAGATGGTTGGTTGGTTGGGTAGTTTGTGGGTCGGTTGGGTGTTTGATTGATCCGTTGTTGAGCTGGCAGAGAGTGTGGTTGTGTGACGGATGAGTCAGTGTGACGTTGGTTTTGAGAATCTGATTGACTGGTTTGCTTAGTGATGATTGTTTGTCGGCCATGTTGACAGGGTGGACAGTAGTTTTGACTGGACTGCAGATAAAAACGTCTTTTAATTGATTAATTGCTTATTTTACTGTTTATCTGCTGCTTAGTTGGTTGTTGCGTTTCCTGTGAAGCACAAGTGTCTCGACTTAATACATACAACAACACTCCATGACTTCTGATGCGTGTCTCTGGTGGACAGATGTATGAACAGACCGTCCTCAGAGACGTACGCAGAGGAATGAATAGATGACCTTTCTCGGTTGGTCTTATTTTAGTTTTCTGTCAGTGTGTTTTGTTTTGTTTTGTTTTGTTTTTTTCCTGCCTCCTCGGCTCGTCTCCACTCGGGCCTTCCGTGAGATGGCTGTAAGTTTATATAGGACCAGGTCCAGGATTTCCCTGCCAGCTTTTTCTCATTAGAGTATTGTAGAGGACTTGAGCTTGGTTGCACAAAATGGCAACAGAGGGGTGGGCGGGGGCGTGGGGCGGAGGGGGGGTGGAGGGGGGGTTGAGGGGGGTGGTCCGGCTTTACAATCTCATTGGGCACCTGAATCGAGTTATCTTACTGATGGTACTGCTGCTCCATCCTGTCCCGCTTCAAAGCCAATATGTCCGCCTTTCTCCTTCCTCCTTCACCATCACCTTCCTCCTCAGGACTCCACCCCCCACCCTCCCCCCCTCCACCTCCTCCAGCCCTGCGCTATACAATGCTCTTCCTCATTTACTGTCTCTTTTTAACGAGCAGCTGCTAAAACAATGGGTTTCACAGTCTTTATCCTCCTCTTTCTTCTTCCACTTTTAGAACCTGACCCTGCTCGGGCCTCACCCCCGAGTCGCGGCGATAACTCCAGACCCGTTCTCCTCAGACACGACGACATGTTGCTGACATAGCAGGGGAACGCCACGTCCCACACACCACTACCATTTTTAGGCCCTGTGACTAGCTGGGGACTCAGGTGGCGTTGACACACACCAGACCTGACCGCTAGCCTTATCTGGGTACACACACACACACACACACACACACAGGCAACAGAGGGGTGGGCGGAGGGGGGCGGAGGGGGGTGGCGGGGGGGTGGAGGGGTGAGGGCCGGCTTTACAATCTCATTGGGCACCTGAATCGAGTTATCTTACTGATGGTACGGCTGCTCCATCCTGTCCCGCTTCAAAGCCAATATGTCCGCCTTTCTCCTTCCTCCTTCACCATCACCTTCCTCTTCAGGACTCCACCCCCTCCCCCCCTCCACCTCCTCCAGCCCTGCGCTATACGATGCTCTTCCTCATTTACTGTCTCTGTCTCTTTTTAACGAGCAGCTGCTAAAACAACGGGTTTCACAGTCTTTATCCTCCTCTTTCTTCTTCCACTTTTAGAACCTGACCCTGCTCGGGCCTCACCCCCGAGTCGCGGCGATAACTCCAGACCCGTTCTCCTCAGACACGACGACATGTTGCTGACATAGCAGGAGGACGCCACGTCCCACACACCACTACCATTTTTAGGCCCTGTGACTAGCTGGGGACTCAGGTGGCGTTGACACACACCAGACCTGACCGCTAGCCTTATCTGGGTACACACACACACACACACACACACACATAAACACACTTAACGGCCCCACATGTAGAGCGTTAAATCAGTCGACTGTCAACTCAGCCCACTGTGGAATGTCCAGTGTCGTCAATAATTCAGACGCACACATTCACATACAGATAGACATCTTCCTTGTCACTTCCCTCTTCTCTCTCGTCCCCTCCTCCCTCTGCGTCTCCGTCAAGTCGTCGGAACAGTAATCAGGATTTTGTCCCGCAGCAGGATCAGGGAGTCTGGAGAAGAGAGAAGGAGCGAGGGAAGCGAGAGAGAGAGAGAGAGAGAGAGAGAGAGAGAGAGAAATGTCTTATTATAGATAACAAACGAGGGATATAAATACCTCTGGGGCGGAAGGCTTATATAAGAGTCATGATATGTCCGTTTGCCTCTCAGTCCATCTGTGCACAAGCTCCTGATCGTGTGTGTGTGTGTGTGTGCGTGTGGCCCGTCTATATCCTTGTTTATCTACAGCCCCCATATGTCCACGGCCTTGATGAGTCTCTCTGTGGGAATGTAGATGCCATGTATTACACAGCGCGCTCACACAGCAGCAGACTGCATGATCGTCGTTCACTCAATTAGCACTGGCGTTTTACAGTGGGCCCGAAGCCGCGCCCTGCCGATTGGCACGGCGTGCGCGTTCAGCCTGGTTTGTTCCGGGTTGTGTGTGCGTGTTTATGTATCATCTGTTTGAACATAGCAACCGTTGCTAGGAGCTGGATTGGATTTTGGTCTTGAGTGTCCACGTTGGACGTTTTGAACCAGTTGACCTTGTAGTGAATCACACTGATTGACCGTGATTGTCCATTTTGCGCTGCGATAGGGAAACAACAGTGTGGCGGTATTTAATTGTGGGGAGGATGTGATATTCTACGATATGTGGCCTTTGGAGTGTGTAATAGAGACTTTTACTGGATTTCCGTCTCAGACTGAGTCAGCTGGAGCCGTTTAAAGGTTCACTGGTAACAACCAATTTATAGAGCTAATGTTCCAGCTAATAAAATGTGGCAGTTGTCATTACAGCTGACACAGTGACGACCGCCGGCGCGAAGGGAGACGCCCGCTTTTGTCTTCCTCTTTCGAAAAAGCCGTTGTTTTTTTTTATTTTTTTTGATCATGTATTAAATCGGCCTGTGTGAGTTCTGTCGACTGGACGTGCTGTGTGCAGAGGGTCAGTGCTTAACGAGTTATCAGTAATTATTGCACATATAACGACAGGGCAAAGCTACAGGCTTTGCATGCAAAGCTGTAAATGTAGGTTAATGCTGTGTATGTATATTTGCTGTGTGTGTGTGCGTGTGTGTGCGTGTGTGTGTACACTGTAATGACTCTGCTTCTCATGAGTGCCCTTTCACTGCAAGTCATTTTGCTCAGGCAGTGCGTCTGAAATGACAATGGACCGTCGCACACAGACACACACACACACATATACACACACACACGCACAGCGGCGCCCCCTCCCTCCCCTCGGCGCTTGGCCCAAATCACTGTGACATTTACAGTTTTGCAGCCATTAGAGCTCGGCGTCCCAGGGGTGACTGCGTGATAGTGGCTGCTCCAGAATCAGATCACGGCGTCCTGTGAAAAGTGCCGAGCTCGGCAGCCTCCTTGGACGCACACCTGCGCTGGAATCAGCTGAGGAGTGAATGGGATCGAGTCCCGTGAGCCCGGAGCTCACCGGATTGAAGGTCTGCTCCAGGGTCAGTGTGAAACAGGTGTAATCTGTTGGCACAGGTCGGTGCAGCAGCACCTGATGATGGAGGCTGTCTTTTTTTTTTTGCCCACTCAGCGAAACTCAGCAGATTCCTCAGGGCTACATGGGACAGTGAAACCAGCCCGAAACCAAACACTGACATTTCATCGTAGTAGTATTCACCACTCTCCTATGTGTGTGAGATGGTGGCATATATATGTGTGCGTGCATGTGTGTGCGTGCATGTGTGTGTGTATATGTATATATCTATATGCCACCATCTCACACACAGAGACAATTTATATAACCTGCACATAAACATATTATACCCAAATGCAAATAGCCCCCCCCCCCCCCCCCCCCCCACCACACCCACTCCTTTCTCCCCCCCCCCCCCCCGTCAGACACACATTGTTCTCTGACGCACACCCACACATTCATTAATGTGACAATATCATCTCCACCCTGTGGTGCAGATCATCCTGCGTACAGGACTCTGCTCCTCGTCCTGATTAATACTTTCTCTTAGTCACCACTGTATCATCCTGCCTGTTCCCCTCATTCCAACTGTCCCCTGTGTGTGTCTGTGTGTGTCTGTGTGTGTCTGTGTGTGTCTGTGTGTGTGTTAGATCTGGTCTTTATTAGTCGTCATGTTACGAAAGCCATGCAGCATAGCTCGGCCTGATAAAGATGCACATGGGGAGGCTTTGTTAAATGCACGTTTGTGCGTCTCTGTGTGTACATGTGTATTGTTTGTGCGTGAGTGTTGCAGTCCTCCCTGGTTAACTACACACAGTTTGCAGCTGCAGACTGAGAGGGAAACCCTGTCTGGTCATCAGAGGTGTGTGTCAGCGTGCGTGCGTGTGTGTGTTTGTTTGTGTGTACCGTGTTATCCCGTGTCAGTGTGTGTGTGTGTGTGTGTGTGTGTGTGTTCGTTCATTCTTCTTTTATGATTGCGTAGTTGCCAGTCTCTGCCGTGTATGTGGTTCCGTGTGTGTGCGTGCGCAGTGTGTCTGTGTGTTTTTCCTCATGTGTTCTTCAGTTGTGGTTCAGCGGGCACGTTGCAATGTAGCTGCGGGTGTGTGTTGTGTTTTCTGACACACACACACACACGCACACACACACACACAGAGGGGAGCCTCTGTGCTTGTGGTGTCGGTGTCCCTCGTTAACATGCTCTGTTCAGGATTTCCTACAAGATGTGGCTACAAAACCAGTTCCAGACTCCTCTGTGTCTCCCCCCACCCCCCACTCTTTGTCTTTTGAGAATGAGACAGAGAGACACTGAGACACACACAGACACTCACACACACACACACACACAGAGAGAGAGAGAGAGAGAAAGTCTGCTTCTAATTTAACGTCCTCCTCAGCTGTCCTCCTCTGGGTCCTAACTCCCCTCTGCATCGAGGCAGGCCGCCAATGAGTCTTTAAGGAAAACACAAATTAAATTTATAAATAAGTGTGTGTGTGTGTGTGTGTGTGTTTGTACGTGCGTGTGTGTGTGTCTGTGGCTCACAGGGGAGCTGTGGCTGTTTGCTTTTATCCCTCTCCGCTCCTCTTTCTTAATGCACCCAAATGTAGTTATCCTTCACTCGTCCTGCTCGCTCTCTCTCCTGCAGTGTGTGTGTGTGTGTGTGTGTGCGTGTGTGTGTGTGTGTTATAATGTGCAGCTCTGCCTGTAGATTAACATCTGCTCAGATGCTCAGGATGAAGTCACTGATTGTTGTTTCATATTGTGTCGTGAATAAGGGATTAACAAACAAAAGAGATCAAATCTTGTGACGTCTTATTTCTTTAACGATAAACAACAATCATCAAAACAAGATGTACACAAACATTACCTTCATGACAGTTTATATTTGATGGAGTGTCTGTCTGTCTGTCTGTCTGTCTGTCTGTCTGTCTGTCTGTCTGTCTGTCGGTGATGTGTCACAGTGTAACCACGTGTCACGCCCAGCTGTCCAGAAACGCCTAATCTGAGACACGCAACCGCTAAGTGAGCATGCATGAAGCGGATGGAGCTGCTGAGTCGGCACTGGTGATGCTAATGCTGGAGGAGGCCCGGGAGGTTTGGAGAGATGTTGAGATGTTGGCAGTGAAGGTAGCAGGCGAGCTGCAGTGCTGCGCTGAGGGGAATGAGGGCCAGAATAGTTTGGACTCTCATGGTTCTGTAGACTTAGAAGGTTTTATACAAGATTAGACTGAGAATGTCTCTCATGCTGAGCCACGCAAAAAAGCCTCATTCCCTCTATAAGATGTAGATGTTTCTGAGATGTTCCTCCAGACGTTCCTTCAGAGAGATGATCTCTGTGAGGAGGATGGTTAGGTTCAGCATAGCAGCTCAGTGATCATTGTTCTTCTCTGCTGAAGCTTCATGCTGGGATCATGTTCACAGCTTCGCTGTAGAAGCTAATGATAACGCTAATGATGACCATCTGTGGACGTTTGCATTATTGAAGGACCCCGGTCCCTGTAAAGCAGATCTAGCTGGACATGCTGCATATTGTCCCCTGACAGTAACAGGAGTCCATTATCAATGGACGTATCATCTTTGACACCTGACACCTGGTCCAGGCTTCCTGTCCCCCATGGTCTGAACATGATACTTTAACTTTAGGACAGTGACCTGCTGACCTGACCTGTACGTCTAAATATAGTATCCATGTTACTCCACACCACACATGCTGCAGGGGGATGGAAGTTCTAACATGCATCATGTAGTGGGCTCAGGAATTTAAATGTGAGTGAGACTGTTTTTTCATTCATCCTTAAAGTTTCAGTAGTTTCCACCATATGAGGTTGGACACCCATTTCCAGGTTATCGCCGCAGGCTGCAGACATTAATTAATTTTGCCTTCCACCCAAAAAAAAGAAAGAAAAAACCCTGTCTCTGCCGCCTCTGTCAACAAGAGTCTGTGACAGATTTTAAATTAGTCTGTGAGTTTTAGGAATTTATGACGAATGTTGAAAGAAAAACATGAAAGAATCGATCAGGTCGACTGTCATTAGGTCTTAGGTCAGATTGTAATAGCTGAATATTATGTTATATATTATCATGCAGGTGTGATTTTTATAATTACACACTCATTAACAGTGCTTTTGTTATTAGCGTTCTGAGCTATGGGTTTCTCGGGGGGGTCGATGGGGGGTGATTGCAGTTTAATGAGTAAGTGTTTAATCTCCCTTATTCTTCAATTAACTGCAAATGATCTCGTTTTTCTAAATGCACAGGAATGGCTCCTGTAATCGTACGTCTCCCTTTCCACAAACTGTTATCCACCAGCTCAGCTCAGCACAGATTTTCCCATATGAGCGTTCCCTTGGGCAAAAATCTATCAAACAGCAGCAGACTGTTGGGATCGCGGCCTCTCGTTGGCTGCCGCTGTGCTGATGTTGTACACCGGTGTGGGAACAGTGGCGTGTCGGTGGAGATTTGGCCGCCGTGCCGCTCTTTGGCCATAACGAGCTGCCAGACTGATGAGCGAGACCGGGACGTCCGGGCACTACGAGCACTCATATAAATCAGGCCCGGTTCTGAATTATTCAGCACGGCTTTACCCCGAGGAGGGGGGGGGGGGGATAGTATGACCACCGGGGTAGAGAGGGGGGGTATAGTATGACCACCGGGGTAGAGATGGGATTGAAATTGAGTGGGGTGAAAGAGGGAGGGCAGGGCAGAGGAGTGCTGGGAGCGATGACACGGTGAGGAGGATGAAAGGTTTATTCATCCCTTGTTTTTTTTTTTTTTTTTTTAATCTGATCTCCACCTTCAGGCTCAGTCCAGCACTTCCTGTAAATAAGATTCTGTATGTACGTTCAACAACAACCTTTTCAATATTTCACTATTTGATCGTGTATTCATTTCTTCTCTCTAAGTATTTCTATTTCCCTTCGCTGTACTTTCTTTTTTCCGTCTTTGTGGTATGCCGCCCTCCCTCTTCAGCCAGCGTTGCTATGGCGATGGGAGTTTTTATATATACCGGAGCTTCTCCCAGTCTCTTATTTATTTTTTTCCCCCTCCTCATCTTACTGGTTTCTTCTTTTGTCTTTCTCTCCTCACCGGCTCTGTTCCTGTGCAGACGATGCAGCCATTGTTTACCCTCGGATTGCGGTGTAGCTGCAGTGTGTGTCTGTGAGCGGTCGTTTCTCTGAGGGTGGGTGTGGTTGAGTTCAGAAAAGACAGGTATCTTTTCTTTCATCACCTCCACACTCTTCTTCTCCTTTGTCAGTTTCAGTTTTCATGCCTTCCCCTCATTTAGCTTTCGTCTCTCACCTGTCCTCTGCATCCGCCCACCTACCACCAGCTGTCTCTCTGCAGACTGCGTGTGCATCAGTGTGTGTGCAGAATGGACCGGCGCTCAGATACCCGTGTATCTGTCATGGTTTTTGTGCGTGGAGCGCAGCACCACACGGCGAGGCAGGGATGCGGCGAGGGGGAGGGGGAGATGGCAGCCGGAGAAAGTGAATAGAGGGAAAACCCCCGTCTGGAGAGAGATGTGGGAAACGAGATTTGTTCCCGATGAGCTTAAATGAACTGAAGTGAGCTGAGTCACATGAGATAAGATGAAACTCAGTCGTTCCCTTTGGGCAGATTTGGTCGCTGGCACCAACACTATTAATTTGACAGAATGGAAACAGAGGACAAATAAAAGAGCCACAAGAGCAGAGAGTCGAGCAGAGCAATGAAACTAATTCACTGTTTAGATCATAATAACAATGCTAATGCTAATGCTAATAATAATAATTATTATGATGATGATAATAATAATAATAATAATAATAATGATGATACAGGAGAAGAGAGTTGAGTAGAGCAGTGAAACTAATTCACTGTTTAGATCATAATAACAATGCTAATGCTAATGCTAATGCTAATGCTAATAATAATGATAATGATGATGATGATAATAATAATAATAATAATGATACAGGAGAAGAGAGTTGAGTAGAGCAGTGAAACTAATTCACTGTTTAGATCATAATAACAATTCTAATGCTAATGCTAATAATAATAATAATAATTATGATGATGATGATAATAATAATAATAATGATACAGGAGCAGAGAGTTTGTGTTGCGTGTAGTAGAAGAAATGAGGTAATGCATTAACATGTATTAAATATCAGGTCAATATCACTGAGTTTTAGGCAAAAAGAAGGACGTTGTCATGGGGATAATTAAAACCAAAATCAGAGATGTGGGTTATTGTCCCACATTTGTGTTACTATTTATTTTAGAATCTTTTTTTAAAAAAACAGTTTAACCCCTTTGTGAAATGAACACTCAGTTTGAAACTAAAGGAATATATATTTTTTTCTTCCTGATTGGATCTTGTCGTGTCAGTGATCAGTGTCTGACGTCCTGTAACGATGATAATGAGGCCGTCCTCCAGAGACTGTTTTTCCTTCTCTGCATGATATTTCTCTCACTATATTTATCTCAGCTGCTGCTTCCATATGCAGACAGCCGAACAACATGAAAGGCCTCTGCCCGTTCGACAAACATGTGCGCACACCCACGCAAACACAAACACGCGCACACACACACACACACAGAGGAAAGGACGAGCGTTGGCTAGTCCTGCACGGCGTCTGATCAAAGCCTCATCATTGCTTCTGGCAAGAAATGTAAGATGATGGCAGGTATGGAAAGGATACACTCATCTGTGCCTTCAGGCAAATATAGCTGGAGTGTGTGTGTGTGTGTGTGTCTGTGTGTGTGTGTGTGTGTCTGTCTCCTATAGGAGCTCATTCAGCAACACTAAAGGCCTTTAACCCCCCTCAGAGCCCTGAGTCAGCAACATCACTGTCAGTGAGGTTGAAGAATATTAGAGCTTGTGTGTGTGTGTGTGTGTGTGTGTGTGTGTGTGTCTTTTTGCGATTCATGAAATATGCATCATTGTCGTGTGAGAGCAGGAATGATGGCGTACATGTTGTTGTGTGTGGTAAAGATTTTTTTTCTTTTTCTTTATTATTAATTACGCTTATTTTTTGCTCCGCTTACTTCCGTTTCCCACAGGGACACACAACCACGCACACACTCAGGCACGCACACACACAGAGCATCGCAGAAGCATCTGTTTTGGTGTAAACGATGGTCACTCGTGAGAGACACACACATAAGGGGAGAGATGGATGGTCGGGGCTTTGTGTTGAAGGAATAGGAGGATGTGTGTCAAACGTTGTAACACTCCTGGCTCCTCGCCGTCCAGAAAAGTCAAAGATTAGCAAACACATCCAGTCATTTACATTTTTCTATGATGACGTAAGATGTGAGAGGAAGGAGCTGCTGCCTTTTTCCCCGATACGCTGTGATTATTTTGTTCTTATATAAGACTCTGCTCTGGTTAAAGGGCCGTTTCCGCCAAATTACAAAGCAAACATACTTACCTCCAGTAGAACGTCGCCACGCAGATAGTTTTGTTACCGTACCAAAATATACCCAGAACAGTATTCAAACATGTAACAGTGTCCTGACATAAAGTGAATGAGTCCTGTGTGCGTGTGTTGTTTAATGCCATCAAACAAATCAAAGTTCTTCCAGTTTCAGATGATTTCACTGAGACTCTTATGTTAAGAGACGTTAGGTTTTTTTTTTTCCCAGTCGCTGCTGCGTTTGAAATGTGTTTGTGATCACCGCAAATGAAATTCAGCGGTGGAAAAGTGTCCTGATGTGGAAATGTACTTATTCCATCAGCAATCATGGAAATACTGTCACGTAAAAACACTGTGGACATTCCACATATACAGAGGAGGGAGAATTCATATTCAGCAGTCTTCTGTTATTTTATATGATTTATCTGAATATACTGGATATATGTATGTATGTGTGTGTGTGTGTATTCATAGATGTGAGAAAACTGCAGCATAGCTTTACCTTTACATGTTCAGCATGTGTTTGTGTGTGTGTGTGTGTGTGTGTGTGTGTGTGTGTGTGTGTGTGTGTGTGTGTGTGCGTGCGCATGACGGATTGCTTGTATGAGGGGACACCATCTTTTACTGACTTGACACAACCCTGCTGTCCCACTGACAAACTGTGCAGGACTGTGCTGTATGGATGAGTAACTATGTAGTCACTTCAATTCTGTGTATGTGTGTGTGTGTGTGTGTGTGTGTGTATGTGTGTCCATTCAAGGCATTATAATGTATGGTGTGGGTGTATATACAGGGGAGTGTGTGTTTTGTGTGTGCCCCTTGCGTAACAACTGTGTGTGTGTTTGTGTGTGTGTGTGTGTGTCAGGTGGGTTCGCCTTGCTAAGTATACCTGAGGGAGCTACACGCTGCACTGCGTAGCCTCGCTTTATCATAGCCGACATGCTACTATATGTGTCGGGGAGTGGGGGGCGGGGGGTGGGGGGGTGGGGTGGCCTCGGTCGACCCCTAACGCGCTCACCAGGCTCAGTGTTCAGTGCTGTTCTGTGTGTGTGTTTGTGTGTGTGTGTGTGTCAGGTGGGTTCGCCTTGCTAAGTATACCTGAGGGATACTTACTACTGCGCTGCGTAGCCTCGCTTTATCATAGCCGACATGCTACTATATGTGTCGGGGGTTGGGGGGCGGGGGGTTGGGGGTGGGGTGGGGTGGCCTCGGTCGACCCCTAACGCGCTCACCAGGCTCAGTGTTCAGTGCTGTTGCAGAGACAGAGTCATCCATCACACTTAACTACACAGTCTCACACGCATACACACTACGCTCATGTATCAGCTGAGGGGAACATATATACACAGTATACATGTATGTGTGTACATCATACTGTGATACTCTTCAGAAAAGTAAGATTAAAAGTAAACTCACATTTTAGTATCACTTTTTATCACATGTGACACAGCGTTTGACCCTGTCACATTGCGCCCACTCACCCACACTGACCTCAGTGACCTTTCTAAACCACAGAGATGTCACACTTCCTTTACTGGAAACCAAAAACATGATCATAACAATAGTTTGCTGTAGCTGCACTACAGATCAGTGTTGGTTGGAGACGATGAGACGAGCGTAAAGGTAGCGAGGAGGACAAGAGGGATGGCGACGGGTTGAGATGAGAGTAGGAATAAAAGGTAAAGGAGGGGAGATGGAGATGGTTGCCGCTGGTAGTTCAACAATAACATCCCATTCATGTCGACATTCCTCAGCTGCTTGTAAAAGCTGCTCGCTCGCTCGCCTCTTTCCCCACACAGGCCTCTTCTTCTCCTCCTTCTTCTTCTTCTTCTTCTCCTCCTTCTTCTTCTTCTCCTCCTTCTTCTCAAAGAGCCACTTTATAGATGTACACACTCATTAAGACACGCACTATCATAATCTTACCCTGATATCAGGAAATACCTCCAAGCCCAGAACATTCCTCTGATAAGCTCTGATGGTGTGTGTCCATGTTAATTTCCTCTCCTCTTTTTTGTTTTGCTCTCTGTGTGTATTTGCGTGCACGTCCGCCCGTGGCGTGGCTTTGACGTGCACGTCTCGGGGCGACGCGGTGATATGCAGGGATCCGAGTGGTTTCTGGCTGCGGCGCAACAACAACAAGTCATTTCGGTGTTTCCTTGACCAGAGGGGATGTAATCAGCCTCGGCCTCAGCGTCAGCTTCATTCATGGCCTGGACCGACTCGTTTTAACATTCCTCACCTCTCTGCTGGATCGATCCTCGCCGCCGCGCTGCTCTGGCTGCAGATCGGCCCGCTGATACAAACAGCTACTCAAGTCACATGCGTGCACAGGATTGTGACTGATGCTGGGAAGCTGGAGGCCTGGGAAGCCTTTCTGTCGGTTGTTACACACTGATGCAGCTACTAAATGTACGCTTAGTCCGTGTGG
>JAFBJQ010001073.1:254777-267277 GCA_016785345.1 Trinectes maculatus
CCAAAACCTCTCTGTTGTCTGTTAAAGGAGGTGGTGGTGGTATTTTCCTGCTCCGGACAAAAACAAATCTAATGAGAGAGAGAGAGAGAGAGAGAGAGAATGTTTCTCTCATATTTCTCCTATCTCTCTCCATCTCTGTTGAGTCTGGCTCTGGTTTGTTCAGTTGGACTCGAGCAGGACAGAAAGCAGTGGAGCAGTGGAGCAGCAGCTTTGTTGTTGTTGTTCAGATGAACATGGAGAAGTATTGAAGCTGGAAAAAAATGGCCCTTCACGTTGATGCATATGGATCCACCATGTGGTCTCCATCACAGCATCGCACAGACCAGGAGGGAAAAACGCTGTCTGGCTTTGACTCAGGGAGATCCTGACTCTGTGTGTGTGTGTGTGTGTGTGTGTGTGTGTGTAAAGTGGGTGTAACCCGATGATACACTTAAACTTTGTTCTTTCATTGCAGGAAACATTACTCTCCCCTAACCCCGCCCACCCCCCACCACCACCACCCCGTTTACCTCGTCGTACCTGCTGCTCTCGTCTTCTTCTGCTGCCCTCGGGGATTGGTGCTTCTGCTAATTGTGCAGAATAATAAAGTTAAACACTTTGTCTATGTGAGCAGAAGAAGTGGGGGGAGGGGGGGTGGGGGGTGGAGGTGGTGGCTCCCAATTAGCAACCTTGAAACTTTGGCCACCATTCCCTTTTTTTCCTACTACAGTTCCCCTTGCAGCCCCGAGCTGGGTGTGTGTGTGTGTGTGTGTGTGTGTGTGTGTGTGTGTGTGTGTGTGTGTGTGTGTGTGTGTGAGCATAAGCTTGAGGGTCTGGCACTAAGACGACCAATTAAAACCAGTGCCGGCAGCAGAGGACCAATGGGAGCAGGGCGCCAATGCACTTCCCCACCGTCGACGTGGTAACGCAAACCAGATGTAGTTGGGTAGTGCGTTTCTGTGTGTGTGTGTGTGTGTGTGTGTGTGTGTACTGTATGTGTTTTTGCGAATGCCTCGCTCCTGATACACACTTTCTGCTTTCTGCTGTAATGAACATTTCTACCTTTTTGGACAAAGAGATGCCGAGCTTGCAGTTTTATTGATGTGAAAACCAGGGATTAGCAGAATGGATGCAAGACGATGGAACGTTTCCCCTCTGCCCTCAAAACAACTGCCACTCATATTGTGTGCGTTTCACAGCGAGGCCGAAACTGCTGCATTCTGCATATTTTAATGCCGAGCAAAACACGCCGCCGCCGCCGCCGCCGCCTTCTTCATAATCCAGGTCATCACTCAGTAGTTAGATGTAAACACACACACACACACACACACACACATGCGTCCTGCAGAAACGCTGCTGGTGAACTCAGTGGAAAGTAGCGTTAGCTTCCAGACAGTAGCTGCAGAGCAACAGGCTGCTGAGGGTAAATTTCCATAAATCTAACTCCAACTCAAAGCTGAGATCTTCCAACAAGACGCTGTCTGGAGCTTTTGGCTCACACACACACACACACACACACACACGTACACACACACAACACGCTGCAGCTGATGTGAAGATGACGTGCGGTCAGTCAGTTTCTGATTTCACCTGCAGTGATTTATCATCAGGTTTCTTCACAAATGCCTCTGAAGCAACAGGTCAGGCCTCATTCACACATCTCGCACACGCACACGCACACGCACACGCACACGCACACGCACACGCACACGCACACGCACACGCACACGCACACGCACACGCACATGCACACGCACACGCACACGCACACGCACATGCACACGCACACGCACAAAATGAAACACACAAACAGATAAGATTAGGGATCGAAGTTGCGTGGATTGAGTCACCTCGGTTCGAGCGTTTGCCTGACGGCGGCGGGTTTTCATGAGATGATCGATGGTCGGGGAGTGGCGGGCGGAGGGACGAGCATGAGACGGGGAGGGGGGGGGGGGCGGGGGGGGGGGGGGGGGGGGGGGGGGGGGGGGGGGGGGGGGGGCAGCATGAATGGAAATAAGCAGTGACCTCTCCTGCGACAGCTGGGAGGACGTGCACAGAGAGGATGATGCAGCGGAGGATGGAGGGAAAGAGACAGGCGTTGAAAAGAACGGAGACGGATGAATAGAGGCAGAGACAGAAAGCGACAGTCAGAGACAAAGAGGTGGAAGGATTTTAGACTTCATCATCCGTCTGTATGTGGAAGAACCAAACCTGTTATTTCATCTCTTACTACGTTCAGCTGCTTCAAACTGTGGCCAGTGCTGCACTGGAGATCAGGAGATGGTTACTCAGTTGGAGGAACGTGACAGTTTCTTAAAAACTTCTTGCTTTGGCTTTTAATTCCGAGCTTAGTTTTCACTGGAATTAAAAAAAAAAAGTTCTGTTATGGTTTTTGAGTCGATTCAAAGCAAAATCAAAACACAACAACAGAGAGAAATGATTTTCCACCGTGCGCCTCTCTCTTCCTGTCACATGATGCTGCCCTCTGCGTTCAGCTTGTTAGTCAGCAGCGGTTCAGAGTTTCCAGCCTGCCTGACGGTAAATCCTCAGCTTTATGGGAATCCTCTCTTAATTAGGATTCACCTTGTGCAGGGCGGAGTTTTTTTTTTTCTTCCTCTCTCTCTCTCTCTCTCTCTCTGAGCCTGGCGTTATGTCGTGGAAACAAAAGCTTGTTGAGCTCATGGAGCCGAGAGCGTTTTAGTCTCTAAGCTTGTTTCATCCCTGCACTGGAAGTGTCTCGGGAACGTCACTGCTCCCACACACACACGCACGCACACGCACTGGACCGACACAGTTGTAATATGGAAGCTGTTCAAGCCTCTTCCAGAGTTATAGATCAAACATGCATCGATAGTGAGGTGAGAAGTGTAAACGCGTGTAAATGTCGGCCATTTGTATCATAGTCGCTGAGCGAGAGAGAGGAAGCTGTTTGCACACACACACACACACACACACACACACACACACACACACACACACACACGCACACCGTTTATTTCCATAAAACAACAATAGCTACAGTTTACAGTGCTCCAAGTGTGTGTATGCGAGCAGATCAATAACCTCCACCTCCCGTAAATGAAATGTTGTGGGGATTAAGCCGCTGCTTCCTCTCCCTCCACAGCAGAGGGTGGAGGGAGGAGAGGTGGAGGGAGATGGAGGGTGTGATGGAGAGATGTAAAGTCCCAGAGGAGGAGAAGTGGAGCGGCGGTTTAATGAGAACCCGGGCTCTAATGCGAATGGGAATTGATTACTGCTGCGGCCGTGTCAGGAGATACTTACCTCTGGCAGGAGGAGAACCTGTGTGTGTTTGTGCGAGTGCATGGGTTTGCATGCGCGTGGGCTGGGTTGTGTGTTTATGGCTTGACAGTTTAATGGCCAGTCCACTGTCTCTTCCATCTTCTTTATTTGTCACTTTATAAACAGGCTCTAATTATGCTTTTGTCGGCGCTGATGGATTTTTGACACCTTTGCCTACGTGCATGTGCTTTTTGCTTTAATTCCTCCCACACCGAGATCCAACAGGACTGCGTGAATGTTTGTGTACGTTGTGTTTGTTGTCTTGTGTTAGCATCAGCTTGCTGTGGCTCCTGAGGGACCTGGTGTGACACTTAGACAAAGCATGGGAGCAGGTCCCCTGTTGGTCAGTCTGCGCCACTGTGCCGCTGCAAATAGAAAGATCTCTGTCTTTAGCCTGTGACAGTACACAAACTCACTGGGCAAAACTTTTTTTTGAATAAATATACCGTATTTTCCGGATTATAAGCCGCTCCGGAGTACGAGTCGCAGCAGCCATAAAATGCATAATAAAGAAGGAAAATACATATATAAGTCGCACTGGAGTATAAGTCGCATTTTGGGGGGAAGTTTATTTGATAAAATCCAACACCAAGAACAGACATGTCATCTTGAAAGGCAATTTAAAATAAAAATAGAATAGAGGCAACAACAGGCTGAACAATTGTACGGTATGCTAACGTTACATGACACATAAACAACGAACTGAGAACGTGCCTGGTATATTAACATAACATATTAAGAGTTATTCAGATAACTATAGCATAAATAACATGCTAACAAGTTTACCAGACCATCCGTGTCACTCCAAATCACTAAATCCAATGAAATCGTCATCCTCGGTGTCAATTTCAAACAACTCCGCTAACTCAGGAGGTAGAAGATGCAGCGCTTCCTCTTCTACGTCGCCAATGTTTTATCAATTCAATTATCAACACAGGCCTAGAGCGCCTTCTTGCGGTGTAGTGTGAAAATGACATGTGACAGAATATAATAATGTGTTAATAATTTCACACATAAGTCGCACTGGAGTATAAGTCGCACCCCTGGCGAAACTATGAAAAAAACTGTGACTTATAGTCCGGAAAATACGGTAATCATCAAGGTAAACAGCCAATGAAACATGGGGTGAAAAATGCAGCAAATTTCTGCACTAATGAGGCAAAAATGCCAAAAATGATCGCAGCTCGTTCACAGATCAGAGATTTGGTTAAATGACTCGTGAGTGTGATCTTCATGCTGTGGCCCATCAGACGTGACCTTCAGGTGCCCGAGCACCAACACCAACAAACATCAAACCATATTTTCCTAAAAGATGTTTCATCCTTAGAACAAAAACTCACACACAGACACACACACACACACACACATGCACGGACGCTTGCACTTCCAAATGATAGTTATCTGGCTTTCTTGTAGGACATTAATGGCTATTAGCCAACCGCTGGTATTTACTCAGTGCCCATTAGATTTGATTGTTAGCCTATGTGGCTAATTAGCATTCCCCAGCTGGCTCTTCCACTCTGTTATTAGCCTCTCGTATCCACCAGCCACAATGCCAGCGATTGTGAGCGTAATGTGCATCACACCCCGCTGACTTCCATGTCGAGCTTCACGCCTGTTATCGGCATCGCTAATGGCGTTTCACGCAGGCCTAGACGCCTCGTCTCCAGTCTGGATTCGATCAGTCCCGGTTTCTAGGCATCGGGTTATACATCCGCCATTAAAACCACCATCGTCGCCGCCAACTGACGAGCACAATAAGAGAAACGCCTGAAAATCCAGGGGTTGTTCGTCACCCTGAACCAGAGCTGTTGACAGGAACAGGTGTCGGAGCCACATATCCCGTATAACATGTCCTCACATAACAGATCACAACCAGATCAAACCAATGCAAATCCAGCAGGTGGTGCACAGGTTGGATCATAGCAGTCTTTTGAAAATGGTTTGCCATCGTGGACGCAACATGAAACATTGGAAACATTGGTTTGTTGTCCTGTAATTGTGCTGTAGATCGACATCGCTGTCTCACTCTGCATTTGTTGGTCTCTTTGTGTGTGCATGAAAGGGACATTGTTTGTGCCTTGTGCACCTGGGAAGCCAGCGGCCCCTTCACACAGTGCAGCTCGGGGCCCCTCATGACTCCTGCACCTTTGATTTCCTGGCCCATATCTGTGTTTACTGACGAGTCTCACCTTCTCTGATGGCCTCCACCGCGAGCTTCTTTGTTCCTCCTTGAATTAGTCTTTCTTTTGCAGTGAACCCCAGATTGTGTTTCTCCAGCTTGTAATGTGATGCAGTGGTAATAATGCTTCATTTGCATGCAAGTTAAAGGAATGCAGCTCCCAACAAATGTAAAAACAGCAGGTCCCATGCTGATATGCAGTGCTTTAATTACCCTTTAATTACCCAGACTGTGGAGTTCTGCAGTGAGAGTTAACCCCGCCTTGGGCCGGGTCATTCAGCAGTGACGATGTCCTCCTGGATTCAAGTGTAGGTGATGATATGTTTGGGTGGAAATGGAGTCGGTAAGCAGCAGAAACCCTGATGTTTGACATGAGAGCAAAACATCACACCGGCGGTTTCACTGCACCGATATTGATTTCTCTAACTGTATTAGAAACTCATATTGTTCCAATTTGACTCCCTCCATTCTTCCCCCTTGTTTTTCCTGCATCCTCTTTTTGTCCGTCTCTCAGAGATGCACAGCCGTTGTGTTGTGTTGTGTGAGTCTCCCTCCGTGTTTGTTTCCCGTTGTTTGGATTTTCCTCCGTCGCGCTCGTCTCTCTCCATCCATCTTTCTTTCCATCCTCTCTTTTTTCCCCTGGCGTTTGCTGGTGTTCCCTCGTTACGTGGGCTTCTCCAACAGCTACTTCCCACTGCCCTCTCAAAGGCCTGGCTTTGAATCAAATATGTGTGTGGTTGATATTTATTGGAATTACTAAGTTATTTTTATATTATTTTATATATTTTTTAAATGGTCTATATTTAAGTAAGAGCAACCTAATAAAATATAACTTAACTCTTATTATAATCTTGGGCTGAGACATTGAAATTGGCAATGACAACAGCCAATCAGAGCGCTCACTGTTGTTTTCAAGAATAACCGTTGGTCAGATTCCCGATTCTGAGACACATGATATTCCTGCTACATCTGTGTGTGTGTGTGTGTGTGTGTGTGTGTGTGTAATCATAGCCATATGTGTACACATTCCTGTACTGTACATAACACAAACACACACACAGCTCATAATGCCCAAACACAGAGATGTCGACTCCGTCACTATAGAAACCGGATTCTGGCCAATAAGAAGGAGCCGCCTTTTCTGGAGTGTAAACATTTCCGTTGTTGTCATGGCGAAACTGACCCTGTTTGCTGTGTATTAGTTCAGATTCTTCTTCTCTGTGTGTGTTTGTGTGTGTTTGTGTGTGTGCGTTTGGCCATAGCTGCGTTGCCTGAGGCTGCATGAGAGAGAGGTTTGGGTAGCGTATTAATACCAGCAACAATTTATGGCACTCGCAGTGTGGTGCACTTTTAGGTGCAGGAATGCTCCAGCAAACTCCACATGTTCTGGAGTGTGGAGGTTGTGGTTTGGAGCGGACCGGCTCATGGCTTTGTGTTGGCGCACAGGTCCGGGGAGGTTATTTAAGGTAGCCGCTCAACAACCGTTTCTGTATGCAAGCTGGAACCTCATGACAGAAACATGGCGGCCACATTAGATGAAGACGGTCAGAGGGAGCTTCTGTTTGAAGATCTCATTTTGCTGCTGGGGCATTAACGAGTCCTCGTCCTCTCTTCCGTCTTTCTCCTGGCGGACAGAGCCAAACAACACAGACCCGAGGCGTTTCTAAAGTTTTGAGTTACCCGACACTTAATATCCACACTTCACTCTTTTTTAGATTGGCAAAGCCTTTGGAGCCACTGGGGTTTATAGGCTCTTTCTCTCTCTCCCTCCCCGACACTCTTTGCCTACCCCGCTCTCCCTTTTATGAGAAGCTTTTGGAGCCTATAGCTGAGGCTTATTTGCTCTGTATAATGGGCCACTCGGTGCCAGAGGATCGGCTCGGCTTGGAGGGGAGACCAGAGGAGAGAGGGGGAGGGAGGTAAAGCTGAATTCTGCTGGTCTGGGTCCTACAGTTCCCCAGGCCTCTACTGTAATAACTGTGTGTGTGTGTGTGTGTGTGTGTGTGTGTGTGTGATGCATAAGCAGCAGCCAGGTGGAGATTGAGGTATAGTTTGAGTACCTTGACAACCAGACAAAATGAAGCGCTCCAGACATGACACCATCCTGACCGGCACCATTTATTCTACAGGAACAGACTGCACTCTTATCAGAGTCACATGATGGCGACTTGAGATCCTGTTCAGGGATAAATCAGTTCATATGATGTGCTTTGGTCAGAGTTTATTTCGGGTCTTTTCGTGTTTTCATGTCGTCATGTTGCAGGAGCCCGAACGTGCGTTCCCGCCGTTAGCGCTGATTGCTAATGAGCTTTTCCGAGTGCTCCGAATATTTGAACTTCATCTCACACGCAAATATCCTGCATGCATGAGAGCTTTCATGTGTGCTCGTTTCTGTTGTGTGTGTGTGTGTGTGTGTGTGTGTGTGTGTGTGTGTGTGTGTGATGCATAAGCAGCAGCCAGGTGGAGATTGAGGTATAGTTTCAGTACCTTGACAACCAGACAAAATGAAGCGCTCCAGACATGACACCATCCTGACTGGCACCATTTATTCTACAGGAACAGACTGCACTCTTATCAGAGTCACATGATGGCGACTGAGATCCTGGTCAGGGATAAATCAGTTCATATGATGTGCTTTGGTCGGAGTTTATTTTCGGGTCTTTTCGTGTTTTCATGTCGTCATGTTGCAGGAGCTCGAACGTGTGTTCCCGCCGTTAGCGCTGATTGCTAATGAGCTTTTCCGAGTGCTCCGAATATTTGAACTTCATCTCACACGCAAATATCCTGCATGCATGAGAGCTTTCATGTGTGCTCGTTTCTGTTGTGTGTGTGTGTAGACAACGGTAGCGTGCCTCCACTAACTTCACTCATATTAGTCTGTGTTGTGTTTCCGGGGCCAGATGAGTCGAATTGATAAAACTGTTAATCATGCTGATTCTGGCTCCGCTCCGTGTTTTTCTCATGTCGCAATTCCCCTCAGTTTGCATATTTCTAGTCCACTTCCAGTTTATTTTATTTTTATTTTATTTTTTTTCTCCCAGAAATCTTTATCTGTATTCTCTGGTTGTGCGAGCTACCTGACCTGGTATTAACCTGTCGGAGGCGTTGTTCTCTGTTTCCTCTCCCTAAAAGATTATGGGCCTGTTTGTTTGCAGTGGCATTTAGCTGGATTTCCTCAGGCGCTCATATACTGTGTGTGTGTGTGTGTGTGTGTGTGTGTGTGTGTGTGTGTGTGTGTGTGCGTGCGTGCGTGCGTGTGTGTGTGTGTGGATTCAATGGTAATTCCTCTGAATGGGAGAAAGTCTCTAAATAGCTTATTTCTTATGAATGAAATGGCAGACGTGGCAGACTGGAGACTGGGCGAGCGAGATAGACTGAAAGAGAGAGAGAGATTCAGTCAGTGCTTAATGAGAAGCTGAAGGGAATTGACCTTTTGGCCTTTCTCATCTCTCTCTCTCTCTCTCTCTCTCTCGCTCTCTCTCTCATCCGTCATACACTGTCTCTCTCTCTTTCTCTTACAGACTAGTTGCGTCTGAGACGTTCGGACAGTGTGTCTGTGTGTGTATACAGTATGTGTGTGTGTGTGTGTGTGCGTGTGCGTGTGCGTGTGCGTGTGCGTGTGCGTGTGTGTGTGATGTGGACACTGTACCAGAGTGATTTCTGTCAGAGGTCATCCTCACTCCTGACAGCTCATATATTTTATATATATATTTATATATAAATATTCTCTGTTATCTAATCCTGTGGGCCACAAAGCTCATGCTCACACGCACTGTGTGGCTCACACACGCACACACACACACACACACACACACACACCAGACATTACATCTCTGTCAATTAGGATGACAGATGCGGTGCTGTATCCTGTCTGATGGACCCACATCTGCTAAATCAGACCAGTGAGAGCACTTCCTGCAGGTGTTTCGCACTCTGTGTGTGTGTGTGTGTGTGTGTGTGTGTGTGTGTGTGTGTGTGTGTGTGTGTGTGTGTGTGTGTGTGATGTTTAGCGATGCTGCTATGATTTCACATGATCATTAAATGGTGCCTTTGTTGATTTGTCAGGTTTTGTGCAGTACCTCAGTGATCCTGCAGTGTGTGTTTGTGTTTGTGTTTGTGTGCGTCTCTGTTCCCACTTGTCGTCACTCACGCCGGTGAACACAGCATTATAGCCCCCGTCTGAGTTAATAAGCAGAAATGGCATGTGAGGTTACCCTGCCTGCACAGATCTGCTGAGTCGACAGTCTCACATCAGAGCAAAGAAGCATTTAACTGAGCAAATAATGTGCATCATAAAACCACACTGCAATCATCTGCATACCAGAGGCTGCATATGGCAGCAGGAGCCACTGTACCGCTGTGCCATACATACTGTACCACTGCCTTCACGCTGACTGTAACGCACAGAGTGATATTTCCTGATGTTACGTCAGCGAGCCCGCTCCGGGAGAAGTGTGAACTCTTTCTCCCACTCCCTCTTTCTTCCCTCTCTCTTCTCGCTCTGATCCCAGTCTAAAGTCAGCCCTGTGGTCACGCTGTGCTCTCCCCATCCCATTTCACACAGCTGACCCGGGGTCAGTTGTTAACGTAAGGTTCAGAGGTTGTGTGAAATGGTTCGCGGGGGTCATGGATATATTATCTGTGCCTGGACGTTCTGCTGTGGAGCTGCGGCGCCACAGCAACAGAGATGTGACTCCACAATACCAGTGAAAGTCTGCGTTGCTTAGCAACTCACAGGCTGCAGTGGTACAAGATACAGGGGAGTTTCCTGGCTGACGAGACATACTGTATATGTGTGTGTGTGTGTGTGTGTGTGTCCTCCTGCAGAATGAAGCGGTCGTTGTCGTAGAAGCGAGCGCGTCGTGAAATCTGCCTTTATTTCCTTCGCCGCTCTCACATAGAAATTGATCTGTGTGTACAGTTCCTCCACAGAGCCCCCATTGTGTCAGTGTAATTGTCGGTGCACTGTGTGCATCCATATTCATGAGCGGGGGGGGGGGGCAGTCGCTGCCTATTTGAATGGGGCTGAATTTATCAATAATGGAAGCTGGTAAAAGTTTAATGGTGTTTGCTGTCGTCGATTTCCCCCCATGGGAAATCATTAGGAGAGTCATCTAAACCCCAACTCTCACACACACACACACACACACGCGCACACACACACACACACACACACAGTGCTGAAATCTGCTATGGCACAGACATTAAGCTGATGATTGTTCCATCTTCCTCTTTCTGTCACTGTGTCACATTTCTTTTTATCTCTCACACCTTCTTCTTCCCCCTTCACCATCTCTCCCTGACCCCCCCTCGTATGGTAGGAAGTGATACCGCGGACAGTAACAATGTGCCGCTCGTTCCTGCACATCCTAACTCCCCGGCTCCTGACTCAGCGCTCCAATAAGCCGAGTCACCCGGCAACCTCTTGCTCAGAGATGCGTTTCTCATTATCTGGCAGAGGCGGTTTATTTACAAGTGTAATGCTTATTTTAAGTGATAGAATTTTGATTGAACTCGCAGCAGCTGGTGCGTTTGCATCATTTCCTCTGATCTTCTTCCTCCCCTTCTCTCTGGGTTATGAGATAATTGCAGCAGTTTATTGACAGAGTGAAAAAAAAGGCTTTAACCGAAACCAGATTTCTATTAAAATATATTTATTAAGGGAAAACTAACTAAGCACTGTTTAATCAGCTTCAAATTAGTGCAGTCACTCAGCAATAAGGAAGTTTATTCCCACATTTCTTCCAGCTGGCCCTGGGATTCGACATCTCTGAGGTCATGAACATGCTGTTGGAGCCTCCAGGCTACGACCGGCCCGCTCCGTACAGTCATGGAGCTAACTGGGCTCAGATGCTGCGCGGTGGATTATTAGGCCACTCTCGCTTGCCCGTTCTCTCGCCTTTTGGCGTCTGTGATTGAAGCGTTTGCCAAAAGATGGATGGATGATGGGTGGAAGAGAGCGAGGTTACGTAAGGACAAAGGAACTTTAATGATCACCTGGTCTGAATGGGAGCTGATGAAATCCCTCCATGAGGAGGCTCACAGACCTGGATCAGTCAACGTACAGGTGTGACTGCAGTGTGGAGCGCACACACACACGCACACACACACACACACGGTTTGCACAATGACAATGACGAATCGCGCTTTACAAAAGGAGGGCTGCAGCGGTCGCCCTCAATATTTCATGAACATCCTTCCTCTTTCAGTCCTCTGTCTCCCGTTTGAACAGTTTTATTCAGGCACGTTCTTCCTCCTGGAAGAAAAGGAGGTAAAGTTTTCTTCTTGTCAGCTCCCTCTCAGAAGAGGCTGCAGTGAGACGGCACAGAAAGAGGAATAAATAAAGGGAGGGAGTGATGCAAGCAGGTGTCTCTGACTTGTGAGATAACTGTCACTTTCCAGCCTGAGTTAGCTTCCGCTGTGTTTTGCACATCTTCACACAGACAGTGGCTGTTTGTTTGTTGTTTACTCTGGGAAGAGTTCCACTGTTTGGGAGATGAATGGATGGAGAGACAGAATCTCTGGGCTCAGTCAGGTTCCAACTTCACGCCGGAGGGAGTTTTAATCACCAGCAGCCTGCGTCTGTGCTCATCCTCTGCCTCGGTTTGATCTCAGCTCCTTTCATGACAATAATTGGGAGTGGTGAAGTCAGAATTTCAACAGGTTGCATCAAGTACAACACTGTGCCGAGTCAGCAGCGTTTCATCCCGTTTAACTGGGGCACGCCAGAGTTTTTTTGGGGAATGGAAGTCACAGTTTGGAAGAAAAATAATAACTAATTAACATTTCAAAGACGATTTTCATGTACGTCAGGAATTTATTCACTCTCTCTTTAGCATTGTCCTTATATCAGTTTCCTGTTTCTGCGGCGACGTACTTTTTGCCTGCAGGTACAGGTTACAGGTGATGAAAACTGCCTGACTGCCGTTTCCATGTTTTTGTTGTGTCACTGTCCCCGTTAATCAAACAGATGTGTTTAGTTAGTGTTTGACACTTTTCTCCCAGAATCCATCCTGACACTTTTTGGATTCTGAACTAT
>JAFBJQ010001073.1:269777-302325 GCA_016785345.1 Trinectes maculatus
TCGTTTTAATTGCATCCCTTTGGACTCGCAGGACTTTGTGTGGCTCCTCCAGCGTGTGACATAATCCCGCGCTGCCTCCCAGATGCCGCCGTCTTTACTCAGATGATGCTGCTGAGGCTGCTTCTGGTCACAGACTCAGATATCTCCCCAGCCTGCATCTATTATTCACTGGATCCTGTTCAATACTGTATTGAAACTCCCACAGAGTATTACATTCTGGCCCCTGTGTCTCTCGGAATTACATTTTAATTGGATGATTCTGCAGCGTGTGATTTATTGCAGGTGCCACTGCAGCGGGCTGAGGGCGAGAGCTGTGAAGTTCAGGTTTGCAGGTTTGGGTGGTGGTGGTGGTGGTGGAGGCGGTGGAGGAGGAGGAGCGCTGACTTTCACTGGAGAGTTCATTTCGTTGGTTTACAGTCACAGTTTCACAGTCGGATGAGGACGTGGTTAAAAGTCACAGAGGCAGAAGCTGAACTCCACCCAGCGTCTTCGAGCTTCTCCCTCACAAACTGAATACTGACAACGTTTAAAGTTATCTTGGTGTCTTTACTCGTGTTGATGACAGGGGGCGATGCAGAGCAAGGACCACGGGTCTGACGTTATTGCCAGTCGATGTATTTTTGTCTCGGCTACATGCGGTTATTATTTTTTTTTTTTTACTATGACCATGGGACCATGATGACCCAGCTGCATTATGGGTCAGCATGATGAATGAACGAGTGGCAGCTAATGTGATAAAAGACGGACAGGTCGTTTGTCCTCACAGCTTGTGTGCTCACCTGAACACACACACACACACACACACACACACAGATACGACTGTTTCCCTTTTAGCTCCCACAGTAAACACATGCATGTGTGTGTTTATTGAAGAACTGTCTGTCTAATCTGCGATCACATCACATCAGTGTGTGTCGACTGGGAGAGAGATGACTGTGCATCACCGTGTTGTGAGTGTTTGAGTAAAAACAATGAGGTCACTGTATGAAGCATCATTATATATTTCTGCTGCCTGTCTGTTTCCTGTCTGTGTCATGTTCCTTAACCGCTGGCCACATGGTTCGAGCGAGCGTCCATGTTGGTGATCCTGCTGAACTGTGTGACACTGGGAATGTTCCATCCCTGTGAGGACAGCAACTGCGACTCTGAGAGGTGCAGGATCCTGCAGGTAAGACCCTCTTTCATTTGTTGACTTTTTTTTTTTAAGAATGCCTGTTTGTCTAAATGAGGGACAGTAACTGCATTAAGCAAAATGGGTCTGATATTTTCTGCCGTGTTTGTAATGCGCTGACGAATCCATTTACCAGACGTGTCAGGCAGTAATGGATTATTTATTAATGCATAGTGGTCAGAGATGTGTAATCACACATTTTCATTAATGAGCTGTGTGCAGGAACACACATCAGTAAATGCATTACAGTCATCCTCCTCCTCCTTTACTCGTTTACTCGTACATAAAATAAAAAACAGTGTTTTTAATAAGGAAAAGTGACTAAAACAACATGTTTTCGGATGTCTGCCCTCGGCAGCGTCCTCCATTATCCTGCTAGAGAAACAACATCATAGTGTGGAGGCGTTTGCGTTAATTTACAGACCTTTAACCTGGCAAACGCTAATGGGATAGTTGCGTTGTTGTTGTTGTTGTTGTTGTTGTTGTTGTTGTTTTTGTGCGGTGAGGATACGTCTGTGTTATCTGGCTCTCTGCAGTGAAGAGATACTGAGTCAGAAGAGCGGCGTCTTATTCTCCACGTCACTGACTCAGTTTCATCTCAACGTGTCACACAATATCTATCATTTAAACACAGCTGGACGATAACTGTGTGTTGTTCTGGTGTTACAGGGGATTCACTGGGGAAGAGATTTACCCATCAGAGACTAATGTTTGTATTTAGTTTCCATTGGCTCTTATCTGCAGTTGCTACTTCTGCTGGATGAATTATGGAAGGAGACACAGGAGGTCAGGGCTGAAGAGAGTGGATTCAGTGGTACACGTTATGCTCTGAATGCTACAGTGACACTTAACCTTCCACTGACCCCCTGCTGCTGCAGCACAAACCATATCTGTGGCAGTCTGATGACACCCTGACCTCCGCAGTGAGCACTGTGGGCGTGAGCAGGATGCACAGAGGCGAGGAGAGCTGTCAGGTAGACGTGCCTGTAGGTTCCTCGCCACGATGGAGCCTCTTTTAACATACGTGTTGAGCCAAAGTGCTACAAGGAACACAAAGCTCATATGCACACACACACGTGTCTGTGTGAGTGATGGAGCTGAAACGTCTCTCACAGACTGGACTGGCAGATTACAGTTGGCCTGATGTGCACTGGGCGTGCACCACTCCTCCATCTGCACGTATGGCGCTCTGTGTATGTGTGTGTGTGTGAGTGTGTGTGTGCGTAATGAAAACATCTGACCCCTATGATAATAGCATTCAGACTTGTGACAAGCAAAATTAGCATATATAGTGGCTTAGGTTTATTTTTGGGACAGGGAGCAGGCAAACACACACACACACACACACACACACACACACATGTAGAAACTGTCACACAAAGAAACATGGAGTTTATCGGTCTTTGGCGTCATGTTTGCCGCTGTGATTTTCCACTGATTGCTTATTGTTTACCCACAGCAGCAGCAGCAGTGGTGGTGGTGGTGGTGGCGGTGGTGATGGTGGTGGTGATGTGTGAATCATCACACAGGAGCATGTAGCTCCTGCATGGCCTGTCTTTCCTCACAGGACTCCTGATGTGTCGAATTTCTGCTTTGACACTTTCCGACTTGTGTGAGAGCCAGGTCGGGTCAGGGGGGAGTGGTCTAAAGTGCACTCGCCGTTTGTGATGAAGTGCACTTAGAGCATAAAGGCGCTGATCAGGAAGTGATGAGAGGGCGTGTAATGTCGCCACTTGACGTGTCGATAACACGCGACATGGATTGCTGATGATTTTGTGTGTGTGTACGTGCACGTGCATTGCTCTCAGGCAATCACACAAAGGCCTGTGGAGCTGCTGTGTGAGCTTCATAGATAGAGAGAGAGGGGTTGTGTGAGGGGTGTGTGTGTGTGTGTGTGTGTGTGTGTGCGTGTCCATAAACTGTAATTATGTGTGAAAGACAAATAAGCCTATAATCACACACACACACATACTCATACACACAATTTATTATAAGTAATAATATGGAAAATGAGTCATGCGGTAGACGCACAAGCATGCACACACTCGACTGTTACCTCAACGCACTGCTGTGAGAGACACACACACAGTAACAGAGAAGTGTTATTACTTCCTGTGATAGACGAGAGATGGAGATGAGGAGGAGAAATTCCAGTAGCTCCCAGACAGCAGTGGTCCCACCCAGCTGTGTGTGTGTGTGTGTGTGTGTGTGTGTGTGTGTGTGTGCGTGTGTGTGTGTGTGCGCGCCGACAGGTTTATCTTGTGTGTTGACCTGTAATAAAACCGAAGCCAAATGAGACATTTCTTGTGTCTAAAGTGATAAAGTGACGAGACAGTGGCGTGCACCGTCGACAGAGGATTTGAGCGGCGATAATATTCATAAAATATAAATCTGAACACAAATGCGTCTTCTCATACATCTGCTGTCCGTCACTGGAGAAATGAACTGAAATGAAGTAGGATGATGTGAGGTGAGAAGGTCCACTCTTATCAAACAGGATTTTTTGCTGACACAGGCTTATGTAAAGTCCACTGAGCAGGCAGGTACCTGGAGATGACTCCACATCAACCCCCCCCCCCCCCCCCCCCCCCCCCCCCCCCCCCCCCCCCCCCCCCCCCCCCCCCCCACTTCCTGATGAAAGCTGTGTCCCATTTCAGGAGCCGCACCACAAATGATATGCTACGTTTAAAACAAACAAACAAACAACAAAAAAAAAACAGCTCCAAGGTCCAGACTTCTCCTCCAGGTTTCCTTCTGTCGCTTGTTTTCATTCAGCTTATTGTTGTGGTCGATGGTTATCAATGAAGCAGTGCTGTGAAGTCTGTGTGTGTGTGTGTGTGGGTGTGTGTGTGTGTGTGTGTGGGTGGCAGGTAGCATCGCTCATCCATCTATTTCCAGTCCACATTTATCAACCAGCTGTTTACACCAGCTACACTTATAACCGCTCTCACTTTGCTATAGATGATTTAATCATATCTCGTTACTACACAACAGTGATGTCGCACATCTGCAGGGGTTCAGGTTGTTCAGCTCAAGCCGACTCGTCACAGGTGCTTTGTCCTTTCATTTCTCAGTCGATTTCACGCGTTTGCGGCGGTCGCGCCACATAAAAAGCCAATTTTGTAAAGATCGGATGAGTTGGGATCAGGCTGGATACGACAGACTCGTTCTCGGACACACACACACACACACACATAGGAACATGCATTCCCGTGTGAACTCCGGAGCAGTGAGCGACTCGACTCTGCCTAAGCTAACAGGCTCTGATATATTTATACATTTCTGTGTTCGTGTTTGGATGACTCATCCATCAGTGGGTTTCCTGTTCTTTGATCGCCTTCCAGGAATGTTTCTCCTCCAGTTCGCTATCTTCTCTGTTCTCTCTGCTGCTTTTAAAAAAAAAAAAAAATTAATTCATTGGTGTTTAACACAAGTTAAAGGAATTAGTTTATGTCCAACTCCCATCCTCACTTCATGCCCTTGCCCTTGGTCTGACCTCCTGATGGCAGTGTGGAGATAGAGAGGATTTCTCTGCAGGAATTAATAACCTATCACGCTAATGGCAAATATTCTCAGCAGGCTTTTAAAACTTCAAATATGGCTCATATACGAGTAACTCAAGGGCAGAGCTGGTGAAACTGGCCAATCATGTCGATGCTCTATGTTTCTTCTTCCACAACAGACTGCTGTGTGTTTTACTCCACACCCCAGTGATCCCTTGTGTTTTTTTTTTGTCCACTTTGCTTCTGCAGGACTTTGACGACTTCATCTTTGCATTCTTTGCCATCGAGATGGTGATCAAGATGGTGGCTCTGGGCATTTTTGGCAAGAAGTGTTACCTCGGCGACACATGGAACCGCTTGGACTTCTTCATAGTGCTGGCTGGGTGAGTTTGGCAATTACACACACAATAACACAAAACACACAGGTGGCCAAGCATAACCATACATAAACACCGGAGGCTCGCACAAGACGCATTATACACACACACACACATGCAACAGATTTGAGCAGTAATCAATGTGCAAGTCAGGAACTGGGGTAGAGTCATGAACAAAGACAGAATCAAGAGCGTAATGGATTTCCAGCTTGTAAATGTAATTGTGTCACTGGATTCCAACAAGCTGTGGGGGCCGTCATTAAATGGATTTACCCTCAACGTCCTGCGAAAGCCTTTGAACTGGAAATTGGTAGCAACGACCGTCTTAAAGAGGAAGTGTTTCTGGATCTGTCACACAGCTGCAGAGTGAGATCACATTTTCAGATGAGTGAATGCAAATTTTCAGTCTTTTTTTTATTTTAATTTATGAGGTAAAAGCACACACACACATGCAGACGCACACACACACAGAGAGTCATTTTATTAAACATGTTACAGAGCACAGCCTGCTGGTTCTGCTCTGACATTTTCATCACACCACATCCCCTGCTGGTTTTTAATGCCATCCTTCTGCCACAGCTTCTGTTGTCCATCAGTGGGAACAGGACACATTCCCTCCTCTCTTTCTGCGTACGTGTGTGTGTGTGTGTGCGCGTATGCGTGTGTGTGTCAGCAGCTGAGATGATATGCCTGCTGTTACTTCCTCTGTGGTAACCTACCTACCGGTTCACCATTAACAGCACCTGTTGTCCACAGTCAGTCTGCTGCATCATCAGTCCTTATTCCTTTAACGACAGCAAAAGCTGCTTCCCTATTGGTCCCCGTGACTCAGACACTGACCCAGTGCCAGAGCACCAGCAGGAAGTAGATGGGGAACACCTTCATGTCTGTTACTCAGGTACCAGTCGGCTGGATTATTATGAAAAGTGTTGCATGATAAGCAGGCCGTTATGGCTGTAAGAGATAGAGACGTTATAATTAGAGATGAGCACAGAGATGAGAGTGTTTTTATCAGCGGGGATAAAAGTGGGTCGTTGCAGCAGTGTGGTGCAGGATAAACTGGATACAGTGATGTCTCCATTAAGCCCTCAGCGTTTTCCCGGGGAAAAAATGTCACAAAAATCATTAAAAAAAAAAAAAAAAAAAAAAAAAATTGGCGTGTGTTCATCAGAGCGTGAACCATGTGGAGCGTGACAGAAAACATGGCAGTTGAAATTAAGTCTCTGTTGTGTCGCATGTATGTGCGTGTGTGGGCGTTGGTGTGAGCATGTATGTGTGTGTTAATCTATTTTGTCGTTACATTATGTTGCCTTTTTTTTTTTTTTAACAAATTAACAAAAAAAAAAAATCTCGTCTGTAAAGAGAGCCCCCGGGCACATGGAGACAATGGTAACCTAGGTAACGGCTGGTTGTCGAGCAGTGGCTATATCCTGGCAACTGTTGTTAAGTGTGCGGAGGAAAGGCTCTGTTGAAGCGTTTGTGTCTTTTGGCGGTGATAATTACAGTTAAGCTGCTTTTTCAGCAGGTTTTCTTTTTCTAATCACCTCTTTGTCAGGAGCGAGTGAATGATGGAGGGATGGAGGGATGGAGGGATGGCGGCAGGAGGCAGGTGAAGAGTGGAGGAGAGTGGAAGGCAGAGAAAGGGATGTTATGCGAATCATTAGATCAACATTTACTTCCTGATAATAAGAAAAAGATTTTCTTGCTTGATGAAAGTCCCACTTGATGGATGATATTTATCGTTTCGCAATCAGCCTTTAACACGTCAGGGTTTCTGGAGCTGTCTCATGGTTTTGATCTGCTCGCCTGATGTCAAGGCTGCACATGCCAGTTTATTCTAATTCAAATACTCCTCGTGTTCTTCTTATGACGTCGGTTGCAACAGCACCAAACACAAAATGACACACAGATGGCATGATGGGATGTTTCCACTTTAATACGCCCCGGCTTTTATTTTTAGCCGTGCTCGTCCGTCCAGCGCCGTGGTCAAGGCCGAAACATCACAAAACTACTTCCACATGGGTTGTCATGAACCCTACTTACACACACACACACACACACACACACACACACACACACACACGTCTCTTGTGTTTTCAAAATAAGATTTCCTTTTAATTGATGTGGAGATTTTTGAGCTGACGCTAATTAAGGCGGGTGATTGTGTTCATACAGTGAAAAAAAACCATGGCGCAGAAAGGAAAGTAAATTACGCCATTGCGTTAAGCGGCGTGTAAAGAGGGAGTTTTTGTTTATTTCTGTATTTTATTTGTTTGTTTATTGATCGGTGCCGTGGAGCCCCAGTCGATCTTCCCAGCAGCCTGTACTGTAGCAGACGGGGGATCCTGTGCTTACACATTGATCCGGCTCCGCTCCGTCTCTGTGGCTGGACTCCTCCTGTCGAGAGGCACAAAGGATAATTGAGGAGGAGGGACGACAGATTGACACAGAGAGGCAGACAGATAGAGGAAGAGACGCCGGAGCAGTCGGGTCGATCCGTCTCATTGGACGCCATCGATATTTCTTCCGGTCGGATATTTGAGGACAGACACCGCTGATGAAAATACTCACTTCGCTCGTATTCGGGGATAAATAGATGATTTATATTCCCTTAAAAATAATTTATATTTTTTTTATTGCACTGACAGAGTTTCATAGAATGAGGAAGAAGTATGAGTCAAAGAGAGGGAGGAGGACACAGCATCCATGAACAATGACGGCCATTAAACAAACTGTCCGCCCCCACCCCCACCCCTCTCAGTGAGTTTACACTGTACAGCATCAGGGCTGGTGACGGCTGTTTTTATATATATATATATATATATATATATATATATATATAAAAACCCACAGTAATGATTTGAGAGTGAATCAAATCGTTACTGTGGGTTTTGATTTGAGTGAAAGTCGCACACTTGCTTGTTACTGTGAACGGACAGACCGAGCATCTGACAGTGTGTTACACAGCATTTCTCTGTGTGTGTGTGTGTGTGTGTGTGTGTGTGTGTGTGTGTGTGTGTGTGCTGAGGCAGAGAGCTGAAGTGCAGCTTGTGCAGTTTTCATAAGAGAAGAGGAACAAAGCAGTGAGTTTCTTTAAAATTTCATTGAGCCGCTGTGTGTGAAGTCAAAGTGCTCTGGGCCCCGTCGGAGGATTTCTCTGTGTGAAGAGCTTTTCTCACACTTTGATGTGTAACACATCGTCCTGCTTTAAATCACATCTCCACTGACTGCAAGTGGCCCAGGTATCAGCAGGGTACCACACTCTGCAGTTATCAAACATTACAGGTTTGTCAGTTTCTGATCACAGAGAAAACCCCTGAGGCGTCAGTGGACTGCTTCATACACAGGAAAGACAATCTGTCAGGTTATGGAGTTTGTTTGAAGAGGGTATCTGTATCTCATTGCTCATCAGAGACGGTGTAGAACCATGTTGTCGTCGTTCAGTGTCTCGTTTGTGTTAGTCAGATAAGACCTCTGATGTTCCTGTGTAGTTGCAGGGAAACGTAGAAATCCCTCTCCGCTGATTGTGATAGGTAAAAGACACTGATTCAATTTATTTCCAATCTTATTGATCACAAAATCTATGAAAATGCATGACATGCATGTTGTGCAATAGGAACCCAGCCAGGAGAATGATGACAGTCTGTGTGATGATAACAGGATTTAGCCGTTTGCTTCATTTACCACTCGTCTGTTCCGTCTCATTAACGTTAACGTTAGAACAGCGTTCTGCTGCTGGAAGACAGACAGACAGACAGACAGACAGACAGACAGATACGAAGAGAAACGCAGACAGATAAAGGGCAGACGAGGACAGGTCGGGTTAATCTTTGGACTCTGTCCTACATTCCCGAGCTGTCTTTTCCTATTATAGGTCTTTCTGGGTTGCCATTAAGCCGAGTGTGTGTGTGTAAGTGTGTGTGTGTGTGTGTAAGTGTGTGTGTGTGTGTGTAAGTGTGTGCGTCTCCAGCTACTGTTGCGTGTGTTTCGGTGGCGTTTTAGCTGGAATGCTGTATTCATACCTCCCCATCCATCATGCTCCTGGCTGTTTGGCACAAACACACAGACGTTCGCCCTCTGCGATAACAGAGGACGCACACAAGAAACTGTGTGCGTGTGTGTGCGTGTGTGTGTGTGTGTGTGTGTGTGTGTGGTTCTGTGCGAGCTGTGTTCCTACAGGTCTTTGACTTGCATGAATCACATCACGTCCCCCTCTGAGTGCGTCCTTGTAAGGTTACCGCCACGTCCCCTTGTATTGTATCCTGATAGGAGGGCGTGTGATTAGATGTAAAAACATTTGTCCTCCTCGGCTCTGACCCCGTGTGTGAATCTGCTTCGAGTGATTTAGTTTGGGAATTCTCCTCACGCAAACTCCCCCCGAGGTTGGGCCTCCCCCGTCTCTCTCCTGCTTCTCATTTGGCCGCCCTCCTCCCGCCGCCCTTCCCCGTATCAGCAGCATCAGCCCTGGCACGGACTCTGACGAAACCAGCGCACGACTTCCTGTCGTTCCCAGCGTTTGTTTGATACACTCCATTTCTCCCCGGCCGCTTCTCCCCTCCAGATGAGGCGAGATGGGTCAGTTTTCACCGAGCGCTCCCAACCTCATCTGGCTCTCATCAGGGGCGGCAAGTGTTTTTGCATGGGCTGTTTTTCACACAGACGTCATTCATCATCTCTTTAAAGCTTGTTTATGTGACTGCGTCTGGATGAAAAATTAGCTTAATATTTGTGTTCTGTTGCTGCGGGGATTTATAGCGTGTCTGTGGCGCTCACACATGAGATCTCCCATCGGTATTCACACAAACGTTACATTAACACCCCCCCACACACCCACCCATGGATACAGATTGACTCTGTATCCATGCTGATGATGTGAGAGGGTCCGACCTCACTAATCTGTGGTGACACCATTGAAGCTGTTATCAGTAGCCGTCGCTCGCAGCCATTAACACAGTAGTTTGACATTTGCAGGAATAAAGTTTGGTCCTGCTGCTGCGGAGCGATAACTCATATTCATATGGTAAATATGAGACCATACAGGCTGAGCACAGAGAACTGAGACACATGGTTCTACTCACTGCTCATGTAACAAAAGCCCACTGTTAAACACTCTGTATTCTGGACTCTATAAATCCACACACCTGAAAAGCCCCGGAACAGAGGGACGTCTGATCTCTGATGGTGATGAGCTGATGAGATGTGATGTGTTTGTCGTGTGTGTTGATATCGTATCGGTAAAGGGACGTCTTCTATTCGACACACATTAGTATGTGACAAACAGGCTTATGCGCACACACACACACGCGCGCGCACACACACATGCACACACACACATGCACACACAGTGTCCTACATGTGTTGCAAATTTGTTAGACAGACAGAGTTGGAGTTGGTGAGAGGAGGGAATTCCTTCATCTGCACGACCCTGCACATGTGCTCAGCATCTGCTCCGCGTGCGCACACACACACACACACACACACACACACACACACACAGAGAGAGACACACATAAAAGAAAGGCGAGCGAGTGTGAGGAGAGCCGATGTTTAACACTGATCAAGAAGGAAAGAAGAGAAACGTTATTTCAAGCATTCCACCGCTTTCTGTCCTTCTCACCTCCATCACAGCCTGAGAGCCTCTGAAGAGCTGCCACTTCAGAGTGTGTGCGTGTGTGTGTGTGTGTTTGTGTGTGTGTTTGTGTGTTTGTGTGTGCCGCCCCAAGGTTAAGAGGCGGACTGATCTGGTGCCGCTCTTTTATACACTGTGGACGCCACATCCTCCTCGAGGTGACGAGTGATTCACCAGCATCTGCCGCTTGCTCCTCTGAAGGGTGAACGTTTGTCACGCACACAAACATACAATATTTGTGTGTATGTGTGTGTGTGTGTGTGCATGTGTGTATGTGTGTATGTGTGTGTGTGCGTGTGTGTTGGTCTTGTTGCCAACCAGCCAGCTGTGGAATGAAAGCATATTGTATTGCCTCGCGCTCATCACTTAAGGGGAGGAATGTAAGTGTTGTTGGGGACGTTCGAGGATTAATTACCAGTGACCCAGTGAGAGAGCGAGAGTTGTGTTGTGTTGTGTTGTACATACGATCATGTACTGTGTGTAATTGCCGACATCGCGTTGCCTTTGCATTTCTCCTGCTTCTAATCCCAGATGACTGAGCAGGTTTTGCAGAGCGAGCCGTGAAATAATTGCACTCGATGTGTTGACACATACTTTCCCTCCCTCCCTCTCCCTCTCTCTCTCTCTCTCTCTCTCTCTCTCTCTCTCTCTCTCCGTCTCTGTCTCTCGCTCTGTGTGTTGCAGGATGCTGGAGTACTCCCTCAACCTGCAGAACGTCAGCTTCTCAGCGGTGAGGACGGTTCGCGTGCTGAGGCCACTCAGAGCCATCAACCGAGTGCCAAGTGAGTACAGATCCACCGTCCCCGTCCCCGTCCCCGTCCCCGTCCCCGTCCCCGTCCCCTCTGCAGCGCTCTAACCAGTCGCAGGATCTGAGAACACACTGTCCTCTAATATCACAACACTTTTGGCTTCGTCTGGAGCCAAACTCGCTCCTTTTGATCTGAAACTGAAGCCAGGCTCTGCTCGAGTCCTGGGTGGGACTTTGATTTGGGCCATTGTGAGTAATCCTGGAAGGAATTACACGGTGTCTGTGTGAGTTTGGGGTTATAACCTTTAAATATCTACATTTAAAAAGTGTAAGCGCTTGAACTGGAGTCACAGAGTCACTGGCGTGTCATGATGTTTGACACATTCAGGGCCCAGAGGCTGCGTTGGGTTTGTTTTTTCCTCGGAAACCCAGATGAAGCTGTGGAGCTGGGTTCTGGTTCCAGTTGTGTTTGCCTGGTGAGTCAGATTAGTCCTCAAGGCTGGGCCTCCTTTATGATGCTGGAAATAGGAAACAAACCTGTGGTGAGATTCCCCACAACAGATTATTATTATAAACGATGCTTCTCTCATGATGCTCCTCCGCCATGACTCCGCCATGACTCCGCAGCATGCAGGTGGATGGAAGTCCGACACAGGAGAGCAGTGGAAGTCAGGAAGAAGCTGAGTCACACTTAGTGCCTGATTGAGTCTCTGTATGTTTTGGCTTTTACCCAATTTGCCAACTCACGGCGTTTTATTATTATCATATATATTATTTATTATTACCCCCGAAAAAGTTCCATCCTTCTCTCCTCTGTTCCTCCATCGATCTCCATTAGAGCGTAATCGGTTCAGATTGAGTTTCCCATGTGCACGTTACTGCTGAAATGAATCAGAAGCCTCCTGTATCCACCCCTGCTCCGAATCGGCCCCCGGCAACAGTTACTGTTAAATACAGACAGTGACACTCCCAAACCTCACAGGGCCCTCACAGGGCCCTCACAGGGGTCCACCGCTGCTCATCAGATCACAGGTCCACACGCTGTGCGAGCGCACCGTCGTGCATGCTGACATCCAGCCGTTCCTCATCCTCATCACAGGACTAATGGCGGCATTGATGTGTGGGTGATTTGGTGCGGCTGTGGCCCTGCAGGGGGGGGCTTGGTGTGGTGTTGTCGGCGGAGACGAGGGGTGAGGTGTTGTGTTGTTGTGTTGTGGTTGTTGTGGTTTTGATGCTGTCACAGGTACAGAGCTGCAGCGCTGTCGCAATATTTTCTCTGGATGGTTTTGTTGTTTGTGTTTGTTGTTTGTAGTTTCTGGTTGATGTCTGATGTCTGACCCAGGATCAGCTGATTCCTCTCCCTGCTGCCTCATACCTTCAGTCTTCATTGGACCTGAAGGCCGACACACACACGCACATACACCCACACACACACCTGCAGAGCTGCATTAACACACTCATTGCTCCCGGGTCCATGGCTCTGACATTGACTGATGCACCATCACCGTCCTCCTGCCAGGGGAAGTGACAGATACATTTTGCAGGCTTCATCGATCTGCTGTCGACAAAATCCAGAAATCCCAGGCCGTGTCACCGCCACATCACCACCCACCGCCTGCCACCCGATTGGCTATTACATTTCACATCCTCGCCCGGGCCTGCAGGGACCTCATCATACCAGACCTGTCACTGGCTGCATCAGGACTGACGCGACAGCTTCTGACACTGTATGTCTGAGTGTCCAGAGGCAGCAGCTGCTCACTGGACATTAGCTCTCATTAGCCACTTCAGAGTGCTGGAACCTGGAGAGCAGACGTTGGTTGGCTCTGTGTTTGTGGCAGTGAAGGTGCCTCGGGGCTCAAGTGCCACATTTAATAGCAGACGCTGTTTCTGCTGAAGCCAAAGATAGTTTGAGAAAAGGAGACCTCAGGATGACGGCTGCTCAGACCATCAACACCACCTTAATGCCAAGGCCAGCTGGAAAACTGTGGTATCGCAACTGCCGTGGCCCCGTCTGATGATGTCATCGGGTTAGGTTGCTGTGTGTCTGGAGACTATGGCTGTGTCCGAAATCGCCCCCTAACCCCTATATAGTGCACTATATAGTGAGCACGCCATTTTGTAGTGGTGTCCGAAACCTTAGGGATCATAGCATGTCCACTATATAGTGCACTCAATGTATCCCACAATTCACCGCGAAATGTAGTGAACATCCGATGGTCACTAACCGGACCAAGATATCCCATCATGCATTGCCAGAAATTCTCTGGGCTGCGCGGAAGTGAAAATGGCGGACGGATGGGAGGGAAATATACATAAAAATTATAAAATATAACAAAATACGACAATAAAAAGTACAGGAAGGTAATCAAAAGCCTCTAATTTAATAAAAATGCAGTGGTAAACAAGTATTTTGTGAGACGAAAATAATGTGGTACGTTTTAATTGTGCGACAGCGATGACGTAATTACCGGCGCCGAGAGTAGTGTCCGAAAGCTTTTTCTGTTGAGCTCACTACATAGTGCACTACATTTATTTCCCTATGTAGGGAGTAGGGGTTAGGGGGCGATTTCGGACACAGCCTATATGTTAATAGCAGAAAGCCTGCAATACAAACACTATGGTTAGGTTGTTTTGATAAAAAGACTTTGGGGAGATGCAGGTTGCAGGGCTGTGGAGATTTAACTGTATTTTATGTGACTGAACGTCAGCATGCGTCCTCCTTACGCAGCGTCGGCTGATCACTTCATTTTTAAATCTGTCTCTTGTGGGTAGAAAAGTCGCCTGGCACATTGTGTGCTCCTTTTAGACCCACATTTTTGTGACTCAACCTAATTCAAGATGAACCGCCCCAAGATCCAAAGTTTCATATTAGCTTTTTTCACGAAATACTTCCCAGTATAACGCAACACAATGGATTTTTTTTATTATTATTATTATTGTTATTATTATTCCCTCTGGGCACTGAGAAACTTCTCCATGATTCAATATTTTTAAAAAATGGGACCCAGCTCCAGCCTGAAGGTTTCTAAAACAAACTGACTGGGCTCCATAATAAAAACTTTGTTTGTCAGGGGACTTCAACTCAAGAGGGGAAGACCGGGTTGCATCCGGGTGGAAGTGACATGACGCCTCGGGTCTGATTTTTTATTTTTATTTATTTTATTTTTTTTTGCGTTAGCTCATGCTGTTATTTTAATGCAGGGTGTTTCAACCTCATCTCCACACTCTGTTAGCAGCTTTTTATTTACTCCCACATAGATGAGCCTCAAACTGTGACAGGAGCACGACACCATCTCTGACCTCTGACCTCCGTCCACCTCCTGCATGCGCCTTGTTTATCTGTAATTATAGAGCTTTGCATGCTCGTCCCAGCGTCTCTGAGCTCCTCTGAAACAGGCAGGATTATTTTCACTGCGATGCGAGGCCACGAGGGAGACGACCGAGCAGCCGGGGGACGGGTTTGATCCGAGGCTCCTTGTTTGGCTGAAAAGGTTAAAGCGAGATCTGAGGAGAGGAGCTGTTTGCCACAGGACGAACCTTCAGAACGACACAGAGAATAATCCTCTCCCTCTCTCTCTGCTGTCAGTCGCTTTGCAACTAAAAAACCAAAGATGCTGTCAAAGTGATGTGAAGGATGCAGCAGCAGCTGGCAGGTACATGATGATATATGATATTCTGCTGCTCAGAGAGAAAGAAGATTCTCTGCTCTGCTTCTGTTCTCTCCTCTAACTCAGTTATCACTTTGTGCTTTGAAGCTGCGATGGTCTCCTGATGCTGGAAACGCACTTCTTTAATCGGCTGTAATTGTTTTTCAGTCTCTGAAAGCTTAAAGGTGCAACACGTAGCCTCGCTGTAATCAAACGGCTGCTTGTGTTTCATAAGCTATGTTTTTGATAAATTGATCTGATTTCAGGTTCTGGTTTGAGGGAAATTAATAATTGACAATCAATCATGGATCAGGTCAGTGGAGACCTGTCTGTCTCTCTGGCCAGGTGCTGTCTCTCTCTGCGGGTCACAGGGTTTGATGAAGCAGAGGCTCATATCATTTCGGGGACGTCTGGAGACGTGGCGCTGGTCACCGTCCATCCGCTCAGAGCAAATCAGAAGAGACGCAGGTGTACGCTGGCCCTGGACTCCGAGAGCCCATTAGTACACAGCACACAGATTACAGAGCAGGCCGAGCTGGAGCTGGACAAGAGAGACCTAATCTGCCTGCTAACAGATGGTGCCCTCCATCACACACCGCCACCCGCCTGCCGGCCATGTTGGAGAGAAGCTGGCGCCCACGTCCAGGTTGGAGAGGGCGCACAGACGGAGGAGATGATTGTTATTATTATATGACGTGTAGATCAGGTTCGGAGACGCCCGCTGGATCCAGGTTCTGATCCGGTTCACTTCAGGAGATCCAGGTTTGCCCGTGTCACTTAGACGACTCATGGTCCTCATGGTGCGGCTGCATCTTGCCTCTGATTGGCCGCATATGAAGCCGGTCAGCAGACGCACATCTCATCTCGGCTCAGTTGCAATCGATGACTCAGGCACCGCTAAGCAGCGTCCTAACAACTCAGCACATGACGCTGTGAGGGCAATCCCTTACAGGAGCTGCTGCTGCACGTGTGTGTGTGTGTGTGTGTGCGTGTGCGTGCACACTGCTCATTAATGACCGGAGCTGCAGTTGCAGGTGTAGTAGTCCGGTGTGTCGGTGTTGGAGCCTGCGGCCTCTGTGGCAGCAGCTGCATCATTCTGTCTCCTAGCAAAGAGCAATCTGGACCAAACATCCATATGTCACGACTCAGCGTTTCATGATGACATAACAGCCTGCACTTCTCTGCCAAACGGCCCTGTTAAACGTCAGCTCATAACGTTTTCATGCTGTGATCATCATGGACTTATATATATAATATTGATTATATGCAGTGTTATTATGGTCCATAATGTGGCGGCTTTATACAAATGTAACTTTCAAACGGCCGTTGAGGAGTTTTTTGTTTACGCCACTGTAACCACATGGTTTATCCTCCTCACGTCTTTCCCCTCTGAGAGAACGACAGCTGTCTCTCAGCAGCACCTTAGCTCCTCTCCTCCCTTTATCTCCTCCTCCATTGTTCTCCATATCTGAACAAGTCAGCGAAAAATCCTCCTTGTTTTTTCTCCGTGTGCCGAAACCAAAAGTCCCTATCTCCCTGTGTACCCGCATGAAACAACTCTTTTCTTTTCTTTTCTTTTCTTCTCTTTTTTCCCAATCTATCTGTACATCTGAAAAGTTCCTCGGGCAGATGGTGCACTATGGATTAAAGGTGTCGAATGTGGACATAGTTTCACCAAGAATCATAAACATGCTCTGGAAAATACCTGTTTTTCATTTGAGGCAACAACGCCAAACCAGCGAGGACGGCAATAAATAACAGATGTAAAGATCCAGCGAAGCACTTTCCATCCCCACAGTGAGCCTGCTCACAATCATGTTCACAAACACACTTAAAGTACAGGGGGGAAACACACAACGCACAAAGAAAGAAAACAGCTGACTCTGCAAAAGACGACGTCGAAGTATGCAGAGGAACCTCAATATGTAGTTGAGACGAAGAGACAGATAGATAACCAATCACAGTGCTTCTGTTTGACCCTGGAACCTGGTGTCATATCCAGTTCTATTTGAGTCTTTTCCGTCCAGGGCAGTTTTGCTGCTCAGCGCGTTTCCTGCTTAACGTTTACACACATTAACGACCTCTATAAAATCCATTTAACGTCAGGCTATTAGAGTATTTTGTGGGTTTTGCTTGTCCGAGGATAAGTGTCGCGATGATGGATGGAAGCGCCTGATCCGCAGCCACGTAGCGACCGCTAACGCGACACCAGCCATTAGAAGGAGAGGGATCCGCCGTCAGTGTGCTGCTTCACTCTATTTGTAGCCGTTTTGTCATTTTAATGCTCCGAAACCCTTCACACCGAGCCTCATCCTGACAAAATGAACACACCGAGTCCTCCTCAGTTTGTCAAGAACCAGAGCCCAGATTGTTTACATGTGACCCACGGCGCTGCTCTTCATCTGTCCCGCTGGACACAGCTGTTTAAAGCTGTGCGACTGATATGAAACATGAAGCGGCAGGAGGTTACAGTCGGTCAACTGCGATGTGAAGTGGGCCGTTAGGGCCGTTCATCACGTCATTTATTCTTCATTCAACTGTTCAAAGTGCGGAGCGGCGACTGTATGATTCGATCAAACGACGGTCTGTAACACACTGTATGTGTCTGTGTCTGTGTGTGTGTGTGTGTGTGTGTGTGTGGATGGAGTGGTGCTTGTATCCACTCACTGCTTACAGCTGCTCTGAAAAAACAAACTCTTAATAGAAGAGGTTTGATTTTTCTCTTTAAGCAAGCGTCTAAATGCTGCTGTGTGCTGTCCAGCTATTTGACCTTGACCTTGACCTTGACCTTGTCCCCCAGGTATGCGCATCCTGGTGACGCTGCTGCTGGACACACTGCCTATGCTGGGCAACGTGCTGCTCCTCTGCTTCTTTGTCTTCTTCATATTTGGGATCGTGGGCGTCCAGCTGTGGGCCGGCCTGCTCCGAAACCGCTGCTTTGTGGAAGACAACTTCTCCTTGTGAGTCCGTGTTGATCTACTGCATGTAAACAAACAAACAAACAAACAAACACATCCATATGTGCAGGACTGGTTTCCTGTCGTTAAACGGATCAGAATAAGATATTGTAAAAGCGATAACAAACAAACAGTTCCTGTTTTCTCTTTTGACTTGAAGGTTTGTTTATTTAGCGTTTTACCAGTAGAGCTCAGATAAACTGCTGCCATTGCAAACAGGTCTCAGAACGGTCAAGGCAACACTGAAGTTAACCTTAACCCCCGCACACTAAACCAGGTCATGCACTGGGGTCGGTAAGGTTCGTGATTACAGAGTCCCATCACAGTGATGAATGGGAGACAGACAGGCCCTGGAATAATGAGAAAGACCCCATGTGGTCTATGGTCTCGGGAACATGGGCGCCCATGACTTATTCATGCTCATCCCAGCTTCATCACTCTCTATCGGATTTATGATGTCTCACAGCTGTAATTTAAATTCACACATAATGGCATTGGAGAGCACGGAATTTTTTTTTCGTCACCATCATCAGTTTTTGGACATTCTTCTTGTCTGTGGAGGTCTCTGGCAGGTCCATAAGGCAGACGTCAAAGGTAGTAGCATGATGCTCACTGCTTTAACCTGGCAGTAAATGTAATTCCATTCTTCTCTGTCTCCCCTCAGCCCGCTCTCTGTGAAGTCCGAGAAGCTGCACGACTACTACCACACCGAAAACGACGACGAGAACCCCTTCATCTGCTCCCAGCGGCGAGACAACGGTATGAGGGACTGCGGCTCGGTGCCCAAGCTGTACGAGGGAGGCCTCCAGTGCAACCTGGACATGGACTTGTATAACAATACCGACAACACCACGTGCGTCAACTGGAACCAGTACTACACCAAATGCTCCCCTGGTCTCTACAACCCTTTCAAGGGAGCCATCAACTTTGACAATATCTGCTACGCCTGGATCGCAATCTTTCAGGTAACAGAGCTACACCTGCAGGACATCCGGTTCTTAGACAACAGGTTTAATGAACAGTACAGTCTGCATTTCAAGATGGAGACAAATAGTGCGAGTGGATTGGCTAGTGACACACAACCACAACACCAGGCTGCAGTCTCATTTTCTGCACCATTTGTTTGCTGTCTGCACATCGTGTGACGAGCCTTTTCTTGGAGTGCTCATTTATCGGCGTCTGGCTGAAGGGGGTCATTTCAGAGGATTGAAGATGAAGATGAGGTCTGGATGCTTCTTGGGTTTGGCTGCGTGGGGTAAAACACATAAGAGAAATGTTGCGGAGTAGTCTTCTCCTCAGTCTTGCCATGTAGAACGATGAAGAAGAAAGAAATATGATGTATTTTTATCTGTATTTTTAATTCTTTCTCGTCTTTCTCATTGCCCCCTCCTCCCCCCCCCTCTTGTCTGCTGCTCTTTAGGTGATTACTCTGGAGGGCTGGGTCGACATCATGTACTTTGTGATGGACGCTCACTCCTTTTACAACTTCATCTACTTCATCCTGCTCATCATTGTAAGTGCCACTTCACGGTGCCACCAGCTGTGAGCTGATGATTACAAAAGTGGGTCAGTTGAGGGACGTGTGTGTGTGTGTGTGAGCATCACACACATCTTATTGTGAGTGTGCAATCATCACAATCATCCACCTCTTCTTGTTTGCAGATTGGCTCATTCTTCATGATCAACCTGTGCCTGGTGGTCATCGCTACTCAGTTCTCAGAGACCAAACAGCGGGAGAGCCAGTTGATGAAGGAGCAACGAGTGCGCTTCATGTCCAACGCCAGCACTCTGGCCTCCCTCTCTGAGCCGGGCTCCTGCTATGATGAGCTCCTCAAGTACCTGGTTCACATCATCCGCAAGGGGGCGAAACAAGTGGCCCATGTCTGCAGGCTCTTGGCTCGCCGCGCCGGACTTAACATAGCCGCCTCACCCCCGGCCGTGGACCCTCAACGCAGCCAATGTCAGAGGAGAAGGAGGAAGTCTTCGAGGCAGGGATCTGTGTCCGTTCATCACATGGTGCACCATCATCACCACCACCACTACCACCTGGGAAATGGCAGCATTAGGGGAGAAGGCAGCTTCCGCTGTATGGAGGGTAGGGATGTGGAAGCTGGAGCGCATAACAACAACGGAGCGGCTCTGATTACAGCAACCGGCTATGGACAACTTGCGTTGGCACCACCCACTTCTGTGACAGGAGCCTCATCTGATACAAACCTGGCAACTTTGTCCAGTTCTCCTGCAGAAGCTGCTCATTCAGCCTCAGTTCGCAGTGTACTCAATGTGGAGACCCTTCGCAGCACCCCTTCGCCCACGTGCGCAGGGCCAACTCCAGGGGCCTTCTCCCTGGCCCCGGCTCCTGTGTCTCGAGCCATGAAGAGGAACTCTGTGCCCTTTGCTGCACCGGGTCCTAAAAATTATCCCACCTTGCAGGCACGAGCCCTGGCCGAGTCCAGACGAGGAAGCACTCTGACTAACATCAACTTCAACCTCAATATCCCACCCATGCCCCTGGAGAGGCGGCCATCGAGCCTGGTGGACACACATACTCCCACAGGTAGAACAACAACTCACCATGATCCAGCACAGATAAAGTCTTTAATTGGCTCTTAGATTAGCAGCATTCCTAAGCTAGATGTGGTTTTCTTTGCGGTTCGTTCCCATCAAGGAAAAAACCTGGAAAGCATAACGGGCTTGAAAATAACAGGAGTATCTAATTACGTATCAGGGTTTAGTTTCAGTATCAGTGTTGGAGGAAATCAAGTCGTTCCGTTTTCTGCTCTCGATTTGTCGTGATTAGGCCTCAAACTAAAACACAGTCCAGAGTGGGTGGGTTTATTTTTTCTTTCACAAGAGACACAAAGAGTGCAAAGTCAGTCGATGAATAACAATCCCTCATGGGTGAGCTCACAGCCAGCTTCATCTGCCCACGGCCAAGTTTTTAAAACTGCTGAGCTCAGCAAAAGTCAGGCCAGGTCGGTTGCAGGTCATGCAGATGGTGGTGGAGGCGGCTGCCAGCCAGACACGCTACAGGTTGTCTTTATTTATATCACCATTAAATGTACGTCCTCTGACGAACATGCAGTTGTCCCAGAATGTTCACTAAAGATCTTGCAAAAACTGTCTTTAACACTTCATTGCTGTAACGTCTCATAGAAAAGGATGATTCCGCTCTCCCGTAGACTTAGCATCTGATCTTTCTCGCTCCACTGCAGCCCAGCTCTCCTGCCAGCTGTCGGCTCGTGACCTCAGCAACGCCAGCAGCTCCATGGACACCGCCGCTTTGACTTTGGACCCCGAGAGCTGCCCCTACTGCGCCAAGGCCCTCGCCAACGAATCTGAGGGAGGAACGGAGGGCAATGAGACACCTGGTGATTCCGACAGCGAGGGTGTGTACGAGTTCACGCAGGACCTCCACCACAGGGACAGGAGAGACAGCCGGCAGCCCAAGAAGAAGCAGCACAGGCTGGGCAAAACGGCAGCTAAGGTGGTTCACTTCTGGAGGCTGGTGTGTGACACGTTCAGGAAGATTGTGGACAGCAAGTACTTTGGACGAGGGATTATGATCGCCATCCTGATCAATACTCTCAGCATGGGGATCGAGTACCACGAGCAGGTTAGTGTGTGTCTCTGTTGTGTGTGTGTGTGTGTGTGTGAAGTTGAACACAGCGGTTGGACGGACACATGGCGACACAAAGGTCAGAATGGGGCTGCACTGATTCACAATGGCCCATCAAATGAAATATGATGACGAGTTACACCAGTTAAAGTCACAAATCGCTTGTGTACTCGTGTGGGGAAGTTACACTGCTCCCACAGGCAGTGGGAAATGGAATTCCTGTTTTCTCTCTTCGGTCTCCTTTGTTTACATGAGCGTAATTGTAGCCAGAGAGAGAGAGAGAGAGAGAGAGAGAAGGAAAGACAAAGGACACTGAGAGAGACAGAGGGAAAAAAAAAGAGAGGGACTCGAGTGACTTAAGGGGCGAGGGAGGCCCCGCAACATCTGTCAGAGATTTTCTCTCAGTTTCTTTCATTCCCAGTCTGTTGTTCAGTTGTTTTTTTTCCCCTTCATGACTCCTCTTACACCTGATGTTAACCTGCGCTCTGTATCAGAAGGGGGCGTGTCCACGCAGGGTGGACGTCACGCAGAGCATATTGGGTTAGCGTTGCTGTCGGATCGGCCAGAACCACATCTGGAGGTCATCTGACGCTTGGCAGGATTAGATTTCACTAAAGTGTGAACGCAACCTGTTATGTTTGAAGAAAAGTATCCCCCCCCCCCCCCCACCTCTCGTAATCTTAAATTGGTCATCGAGAAAACCCGAGATGACACAGTCGATACATGGTAGCGCCGCTTTTCTTCATCTCCAACATCTTTGTTGACAAGTCATGAACAGAATTGGTCTAACTTGTACAACTAGATGAGAAAGTGTGTGGTTGTGTGTGCGGTGAAGTGGTGTGTGTTGAATTCTTTTCGTTTGTGTGCTACAAACATCCGTATCAAAAATCCAGGTCGGCAGGGTCCAGATATCTTCTCTGATGTTGACGAGATGAACGTTTTTGTATTTAAAGTCCTGCCAGTTGCAGGGTGAAGGTTCGATGTGCATGTTTGAGGCTGTTGTGTTGTATCTGTGATTGCGTATAAAGTTATATAACACAAGTAATGTGTGTTTTGTGTGTGTGTGTGTGTGTGTGTTGGTGTGCCAGTGTAGGTGTGTAGCAGGAGGTTGAAGCCTGGCCAGGTTTTACTGGGTTATTCTTTGATCCCTGACCCGTTGCCTATAAACATATCCAGATGCCAAACATCTTTATTTTCACACACACACACACACACGCACACACACACACACACACACACAGAGTTTTATTGCTGTTCCTTCTCCTTTTCCAATGTCATCGCTTTCCTCGCATCTCCTTACACTCTCTTCCTCCTCCTCTTCCTCTTCCTCATCTTCCTGGTGGTGGTGGTGGTGGTGGTGGTGACATTGATCCCTCTGGTCTCCAGACACTCTGCTGAGACCTTGACTGAGACGCTGTATTGATTGTCAGTCCATTGACGTCCAGCAGACACCAGGATCGCTGAGCCTCACTGTGTCTGTGTAGCTCCACATGTCCACATGGAGAAGCGGCTGGCTTTTATTTCCAGTCCGTCCTCCAGCCAAGTTCTTCTGCTGGGATTCTTGCACAGTGCAGCTGCCACTGCAACAAAGGGCTTTGTAGTTTCACCTACTGTTGCCAGCACGACACAGCTGAACAACTGATTACTGTCATATTAGCTCATCCAATGCAGAATCCTTTGCCAGCTTTTCCAGCTTTTCCAGCTTTTCCAGGCTGATTTGTAAACACAGTCTCAAGAATCAGATAAAGGGAAGTAACGTTACCGGCGTATTAGACAAAGGTTCTGCAGCTGGGTGCTTCACAGATGATGAAAGTGAATGTGTGTGTGTGACGCAGAGATGGAGGAATAGGAAGAGATGATTAAATCGAGTGTGGGACAGAGATGAGAGAGTGTAAGGACAATGAGGTGTGGGGATAAAGGGGTGGAGGTGGACGGTGTCTGCTCTGTCTCGCGGCGCACTTTAAAAGCATCGCCATTTATGGTGGAGCTGATGGAATAGTTGTGCGTCTGCCAACTATGTGACACAGCCCATAGTCTATTTACCCGAGAAGGTCAACCTCTCTCTAACTTCACATCAGAAACTTCTCCTCGTCTATATGGCAACTCCGAGTGCCCGCTCCTCTTCCCTTTCCCCCCCTTGGTGGTCTTTATCGCCCGGTGATCAGTGGCGATGCCAGAATAGAGGAGTTCAGAAGCAGAGAGAAAGCAGAGGTGTCGGGGAGAAATGTGTCCTCCTGCTTTGCAGTGGAGGCTTTTGGTGCACCGACATGAATATTGATTCAGCACGTCACCATCATGTGAGCGATGTCGGCTCCGGGTCACCTCATCGACATCATTTCCCCCCGGCGAAGTGTTTTGACTTTATTAACCTTGGGAGGTATGAACAGGAAAAGTGCTTCCAGCTGGTCTTTAAACGTCGCAGGGTTTCTCTGTGGTGACGCACGCCAGCGTGGGTTTGATCATGTTTTGTCACTTTCGTGGCGTCTTGTAGGATCAAGAGCTTCAAAGTGACGTTCATGGCTGGAGTGGCGATGGTTTACAAAGCTCCGCTGCTCTGACTCGCCGGACTGTGGAAACGCAGGAAAGGGAACGTTATGCTGTTTTTCAAATGAATGAAATCCAGGTGAGATTCAGCTGCGGCTCCCTGAGCTGATACATCACATGATCAAAACATCCGCTGAAAAGCCGGAATCACTTACTGTCTCACACTTAAACGGTGGAACCATCACATGGACGTTTCCCATCCCATGTGTCAGCGTCAGGCTTCCTGTTTGTTGCACTTAAAAGGACATTGTGGGTTTTATTTACATTCCAGTGTTGTAGCTTGAAATGTGAAATGTGTGTATGGGTAAACAGAAGATGAAGATGTTGGAGTGGACCTGTCAGTGAGGTCGATATGGGTTTGACTGAGCACCAACTGTTTTCCTCTGGTCTCCCTCCCTGTTGTTGTTGTTGTTGTTGTTGTCGTTTTTTTCATCTCTTCACAATAAAAGCACCCCCAGAATTAAGGGTTAGGATTAGGTTCAGTTATTGTGAGGAATTAATATTAATGTTTAGTGTGTTTGTACGCCATCGGTTTTAAGGCCTTGCGTGCACACACACACACACACACAGATATTGTTTCTCCCGTGTGCCAAACCCAGAGAGTGAAAAGACCATTTCTCTGTGCTTCCTGTTTCAACCAGAGACAATATTTATTCAGCTTTTATCCCGCCTTGCCTGAGGAGAACAGAGCTGGCATCTGAAGACACTGGCCGCCCTCCAACACAGGCAGAACACAAGTGTTTTTCTAATTTCTACAACGTGGAGACGAAGAAAGTGAGACAACAGCTTTTAATCCTGGCTTCTCTGTTTGCGGGGTGGGGGGGTAGAGGGGTCTTTTCCAGTCCTGAAGGCCATGGAGAATCAATGAAGTGAAGAGTCAAATGTTAGAGTCTGTTATTTCTTGGTTCAGTGAGAAGTTTAATAACAAGCTGCCTGTATTTAGCTGCGTCTCCTCTCCAGCTCCTGCTCTGACTTTACAGAGATATTTTTCTGCCTCTTGTCTTCAGGCGAAACGATCAACTTTCCCAGCTGCATCATGGAGCCTGATGTTTTTCAAACATCTCGCCTGACTCTCGGCAAGAAAGCGAATCCGCGTATTCTCCCAAAAAAATGTCTTCAGTTAATCTTCATAGCAGCAAAACAAACTCTTTGTTGGGTGATGATGAAGAATTATTAATTGGCTTTATCAACCTGAAGAGAATTATTCTCCATTTCATGCATGAAATTTCCATTTCCTCGTCTCTGGCACCGACCCACATAATCACTCCCACACACACACACACACACACACACACTGCACACCAGACGTGGTGCTGCATCACTGACGGTCTGCAGCAGGGCTGTGCCCAGCATCCCGCCTCCATTAGATCACATCAGATTAGGTGACATTACATTAGCAGTAACCAGACGACACTATTCCTCATCTAACACACTTTACCTCCCTAATGCTGCCTCAGCCTCATTACCCAGCACACGGCCATCCAAGGAAGCAATTAGAGGAGCGACAACGCCTCTCTCACTTACACACACTCACACACACACACACACACACACACACACACACACACACCTCAGTGGTCATCAGTCAATTAAGAAATGTATCCCGTTTGATAAGCTAATAGCTGTGGAGTTTGTGTGTTGGTGTAGTCGTGTGTGTGTGTGTGTGTGTGTGTGTGTGAGAAAGGCTTTTATGGTCTCATCCTCTTGCAGCTGAAACACAGGGGGGGAAATAAATGAGCTGAAGGCCACATGCCTGCAGGCTCACCTCATAAAAACTCCTTCTTCTCCTTCTCCTTCTTCATGTTTATCAACTGTGTTTAGTATTCGACCAACACGCTGAGTTTATGTGTGCGTGCAAGGTAATGACTGTATATGTGTATGTGTGTGGCCTGAAGATGTCAGTCTATGTGCGTATTCGTATAGTGTTGGGTACATATGTACATTTGTGGTATGTGTGTGTTTGTGTGTTGGGGTGTTGCTACATAATTGCACGTAAGGGCATTCAACGCACAAACATCAGAGTGACACTGCATTTGTTCAGCCCGTGAACTTGCACAATGACGTCGTTGACGCTGGTTTTTCGCGTGTGCACTCGTCGATACTGATTTATTTTGTGTGCATTTTAAAACCTGTTTCATCACCTTTATTTTGCAGTGTGAAATGATGCTAATTTGTGCTCACGTGACGACATCTATACTGGACTTCATTGTTGCATAGACTTGCATATAGTTGCATAGAGTAAACCCTGTGTGAAGTGGTGTCCAGGTTTCAGTGTCCAAATGTTGTGGATAATTAAATGTAATAGGACGCACGATGCTATGAACAGCTTGTTCCCTACAAACCACGATTTCTTGCTAACCTCAGCCAATTAGTTGGAGTTGTTTAAACTTGTAGTCCACTGTGGCACAAAAAACCAAAAACAATTACAACCTATTTAATATTAGAGGTACGAGGACTTGTTAAAAGGAGCAGTAACAACAACAAGTGTGCTTTTTTTTTGTATGAAAAGCCAGTGAAATTCAGTTTTAGAGTCTCGGGCTGTGAGTGATGGTGCAATAACAGGCCTTGGTGTTGCCGGACTCTTTGCCTTAAGGCCCAGAACTGAATGAATGTCATCGTGTCCTATGGGAATAATGACTTAACACAAAGCAACAACATGAAAGTTGTTTCTCACTGAAACTCTTCAAACTCCAATGAAAGTTTCCCACAGCTTTCACAGGCCGACATCAGTCACACACTTCACACGGATTCGTTTTCGCTCTCATATCCGTCCACTAGGAGATGGTTTCTCTGTGCATTCATATGTATTTGTGTTTGCGTAATCGCTGTTTAAACAGTCACGGTGTGTGGTGATGACAGGACTGACGTGACTTTACCTCGCGGTTCAGCCTGGATGTAACGTTTCTGCTGAGTGGTATCTGTATTTACACACACACACACACACACAGTGAGATGGTGTGACACGCAGTCGCACACGTGCACTCGCATGTTTATGATAGATAACATGCAAACAGAGAGCAGACCCTTCACACCTATCATCCACTGTGTCATATCAGCGTTGTGGCGTATGTGTGCGACATAATGTTTACGCTGTGTAAACTGTTTAATGCATGGAGATGAAAGGCCCGCTGAAGGCTGCCCAGGCTTTCCCACAGTCCACCGGCACACAGCGTCTGTCTGTCTGTCTGTCTGTCTGTCTGTCTGTCTGTCTGTCTGTCTGTCCCACCGCCTCTTTCTTCCTCGCAGATCATCACAGACACTGTCTGTTGTCGTCTGATGTACACACGGTGTCATATTTGAACGCCCTTCACCTTTTATCTTTTGGGTCGGGTTCTTTCTCTTCTGACAGAGCTGTCTGCTTCTTCTCAATCTTCCCCTGTTTTTAATTAATTAACGCTCACACACACACACACACACACACACACACACACGCTCATACACACAGGCCAGTTGTTTGATGTAGATGTGTGTGTTGTATGTGACAGAAGGTAGCTGTGCGCGTTAGTCGTTACCATATTACCTCGTGCACGTGTGACACTGCAGGTGTTGTTGTCGTCGTCTGCTCGGCTGATTTTCAGGTTTTCTCGTCACTGCACATCCAGCATGGCGCACAACACCACAGTCAGACACTAACACTCTCCTCCTTTTCTCTCTCTGTGTGTTTGCCTCCAGCCTGACGAGTTGACCAACGCACTGGAGATCAGTAACATTGTTTTCACCAGCCTCTTCTCTCTGGAGATGCTGCTGAAGGTCTTGGTCTATGGGCCGTTCGGCTACATCAAGAACCCGTATAACATCTTCGATGGCATCATCGTGGTCATCAGGTGAGTGTGGTTTTTCAGAAAATGCTGAAATGCGATTAGGGATCCTTTGAAAATAAAACCACTGTAAACACATAAGCTAATCCCCCCAGTTATTATGACACAAGACTTTTAACTTTCTCCAAACCTCTCTCCTGTTCACTGTGTATGTGTGTGTGTGTATATGTGTGTTGGGTCAGTGTGTGGGAGATTGTGGGTCAGCAGGGTGGCGGTCTGTCGGTGCTGAGGACCTTCCGGCTGATGCGCGTGCTGAAGCTGGTGCGTTTCATGCCGGCGCTGCAGAGGCAGCTGGTGGTGCTGATGAAGACCATGGACAACGTGGCCACCTTCTGCATGCTGCTGATGCTCTTCATCTTCATCTTCAGGTAGACAGAGGGAGCGATCGGACATTCCGTCTTGCACTGCATGAAAGTACACATCCATCTTCTTCCAAAGAAATGTGGTACAAGATCAAAGGCAGGGAAATGAAAAAAAAAAACCCTGATGAAATAAATGGAGTTCGACCAGATGCCCTGCAGCAAACTGTAGATGAATTGAAAGTGCAAAGGTGTGGAACACAGTAAATTGGTGGCTCAGTACATGGGCAGCTTCTGCAGAGATCTGTACAGGCAGGTGACAGGAAGAATGAGATCAGGCGATGGGATGACAGGAATAAGTGATTCCCTCTCTCTGTCAGCGTTCCTCTTATTCGGCCTGGTTAAGCAGTGAGGCTGAGCTCGGCATAAACACCGAGAGTCACTGAGGTTCTCTGTACTTTTCTGATACTGTACATGAAAACACCTTCACCACCATGAGACGTTGAAGGTTTTTGTGTATTACTTCCACCGCCGTGGAAACAGCTGTGGAAGTGGCCTGTGTCACTGCCACGGTGTGTGACGCTCTCCATGGTGCTGAACTCGACCTGGCACAAACACTCCTGTTCCACTCTGTTTGCTGGCAACATTTTTGCCTCGGTGCATTGTGGGCCGGCAGATTATCAACCAGTGGTTGTTTATGGCCTCACTCTCCGACTGACTCGCTGCACTGCGTACACTGCGTTGTATTTCATTTCTTTTAGTGAGTATATACCTTCAAACTTGTAACCTTTGTAGGACAGTGCGTTCTGATTGATTATTTACCACCTCAGCTGTTTTAAACAAGTCTAATCACTGAGGAAGAGTCAGAACAAGAAGCCTTTCCAGAAAATAATATCTGTTTGTTTGTGCTGTTTCTAATGGTTTAGCCTGGTGTAAACATTTATGTCCTCCTTTTCCTGTTTTTTTCTCACCCCCCCACTCCCTCCCCTGTGTCAGTATCCTGGGGATGCATCTGTTTGGTTGTAAGTTTGGGTCTGAGAGGGATGAGGACACTCTGCCAGACAGGAAGAACTTTGACTCTCTCCTCTGGGCCATAGTAACCGTCTTCCAGGTGAGCGTTAATTTCATCTCTTCGTTAATGTCAATTTAGCTGTAGCCCGTCACATTCATAACGATGTTGCAGAAGAATAAAATACAATGCTACTGCAAAATATGCTCAGCAACCATTTTTTACCCATTTATTCATTTGTACCTTCTCTGTTCCAGATCCTCACCCAGGAGGACTGGAACAAGGTGTTGTATAACGGCATGGCCTCCACCTCTCATGTAGCCGCCCTCTACTTCATTGCACTCATGACCTTCGGAAACTACGTCCTCTTCAACTTGCTGGTGGCCATCTTGGTGGAGGGTTTCCAGGCGGAGGTACAATGTTACTGGTCACACCTGTACAGAAAAGATACATAATGTAGCATGTAACAAAAATGAGTTGAACATAAGGTGCTGTTGTGTCTGAAATGTGTTTACATTCTTTTCTGCTTCCAGGCTTTAATATAATTTTAGTTTTGAAGTAAAAGTGCTGCTGCAGAAACTCCTTTTGCTAGATTGCGGAGAAATTAGTTTCAAAACTGATCCATTAGCCGAAATTACCCGGCGAGGTACTTATTTTTTAGTGCAGATACACACACCACTTTAATAGATGGATGTTCACACTCGCACATACACACATACACATAACAAATTCATCTCTGCAGTTAGCATTAACCTGTTCCTTCCCTTGCACTCTGTGCTGCGGGTAATGTGAGGACACGGGATCACACACACACATACACACACACACTTGTTGCAGGGATGTCGTTTTCCTCTTCTCTTCATCTTCATCTCAGCCTCTTCTCCTCTTCTCCTCCCACTCGTTCCCACTATCTCAGCAGTCGTCCTCATTACCGCTCTGCTCATGTGCCGGCGCAGTCACGCCACAAAGTACATCATACGAAAAGTATGTCTGCGCGACTAGACGGTGTGCATCATCCCACATCACCCACATTCTCTGCCCCCCAACCCCTCCCCCCCGTACAACTCCTCTCATGTCATGAATCAAAGGTGACGCGTTGTACATCACCGCGCGCAGATTCCTTTCCAACAAAAAGCGAGAGACAGTGAAACTGAGAGAGAGAGAGGGGACGGTGGATTAATGATGGGTTTTATTTAGAGACAGGCAGCTGTGAAAACCCTGAACATCACCAGGACTACACAGAGAGAGAGAGAGAGAGAGAGAGAGGACCTATCTTCACCTCTCGGTCGGCCCATTTGATGTTTACAGGGCTTTATATGAGACCGATAGAGCAGCCGAGAGAGAGAGAGAGAGAGACGGGGTGCGGGGGGAGGGGGGGGGGGGGGGGGGGGGGGGGGGGGGGGGGGGTTGTGAGAGAATAAATCAGTGAATAAGTATTCAGTGTGTCCCCCCCAACGCCAGTTCTTTGATCTTCTCCTCCGCTGCTCTTTGGCTGTGGGCCTGAGAGGAGAGGAGGACAGATGAGGGGCGGCAGACACAGAGGCTGACAGCCTCGTAAAATATGGATTCATTGGAATGGGCTTCTCCTGCTTCTGCACTTATCTGCTGTTCATTCAAGTATCAAGTGCACATCAAGTTTGCTGTTCCTGGTCTGCATCCATCTTTCTTACAGCATCGTCTCAGCTGCTGCAGGAAGCTGTTAGCAGAAAAAACCAAACAACGGCGTGCTACCTGTCCAGCAGCCAGATGACAAACACAGTTAGCTGCTCACTGGTGAACACAGTGGAGCATTTAGCAGTTAAACAGGCAATAATGACCAATAATGACAGAGCTGAAAACGAGATCACTGACGACCAGGCTCTGTTTCCCTGTGTCATCGCAGAGCCGCCGGCCTCGTCCTCCTTCTCCCGACTTCACATCCTCTTCTTCTGCAAACGTTACGTTTATTTTTAGTCAGCCAAACTTTCACAGAGTCAGGGTTGCTAGGCGACGAGCTGCTTGAATGACGTGGGCCAAGCGCGGAGAGATGAACGCCTGTGGCGCCAAGACGCACACACACACATGCACACACACATGCACACAAAGTCCATCCGCTCCATGCTCTTTTTTCTACTTGTTCTCTTCTGTAACTCGTCTGATTCTCTCACTCGGTCTGTGTGTGTATGTGTGTGTGTGTGTGTGTGTGTGTGTGTGTGTGTGTGTGTGTGTGTGTGTGACAGTGTGTCCATGTGACAGATTTCTAATATCCGCTGCAGAGAGTGCAAGAAGACCAATCTGTGTCCCAGTGGAGAGAAAGGAGACAAACAAACAAACATCTTCTTTTTCCTTATTAGACCTCTCACTGTAAAAAACAAAAAAAAAAACACACGCAGCAGCAGAGGAATGCTTCCATGCTAATGATCCATGCTAATATCTCCTGAATGATGCATAGCTCTTCTGCACTGTCATGAAACACATATGTGGAGAGCATTCTTGTCCGCGGGTGATGTTCTAGCAACGTGTCCTCGGACCCATCCAGAGGGTAAAATGCATTCCGCGCTTCTCTTCTCCTGACTCTTCCTGTCGCTGATGTGCACACCTGCAGCTCTGTGATGCAGGACGCCTGCTTCTGTTGCATGGTGGAGTCCAATGTGTAACAACAGGCTGAGCATCTCCTCCTAACGTTCTCCTTCTGCTCTCGTCTCCCGCTCTGGGTCCACCTGTTTCTCTCACCTGTGTGCCTCCTCCCCTGTTCGCGCCTCCCTCTCCTGTCCGGCTGCACCGATCACTTCCCGCCGCAGGAAGTGGCCAAGCGGGAGGACTTGCATGCCCAGCTGAGCCTCATTCAGCTGCCTGTAGACTCAGGGGTATGTACAGCACTGCAGCCCTGCCCCCCCCCCCCCCCCCCCCCCCCCCCCCCCCTTCCCCCCCCCCCCCCCCCCCCCCCCCCCGCCCTCCCTCACCACCTGATCTCCTCACCCTTCCCTATAGAAGGCTTTGGGTGATGTCACACACACACACTCTCTGAGGCTGCAGCCTGGAGGTTCATCACAGACACACTTCTCAGTCTTTAAGCATAAAAGTGGAAGTGGAGATTTCAGCTACAGCTCCCAGGGTGCTGTTAAGTAAGGAACATTTAATTACCAGGCATAAAATTTAGTTGCGTGCATGAAACACTAATGGCAAAGCAAATTTACACGCACACACACACACACACACACACACACACACACATATATATATAT
>JAFBJQ010001073.1:303585-338573 GCA_016785345.1 Trinectes maculatus
CAAGGTGCATAAAGAGTTGTGTGATCATTGGTTCAGTTGGTTTGGGTTGTGTTGTGTTGTGTGTTTGTGCGTGAACACCCAGCAACCACACTGAAACCTCCTCCAGCTGTTTGTGCGTCACGGTGCGTGAAGAGATTTCGCCGCGCAGCCTTTGTGTCGGCCATGTTGCGTTGCGTTTCAGTGTGGTTTCCTGTCGTTGCATGACTTGGCGTTGCCTCTGGCGACTGATCCCGGGTCAGATTTGAACTGTTGACTGCTGTGACATTGAGAGGGATCTGTGCTCAGAGGCAACTTCAGCCACCCGCTTTGTGTTATTGCTGCTCAGGAACAGACTTCCACAGGCGTTTCCCTCTAACACTTTGTGTTTGTGCGTCAAGGGCGACGCGTCAAAGTCGGGCTCTGAGATTGATTCCTTCGCGCGGAGTCTGGAGGATGTTAACGGCAGCAAGAAGGACCTATCAGCTTCTGCGGGTGAGGCCTCCGCACACACACACACACACACACACACACACACACACACACATACACACACTCATGTGTGATTACACAGTGAAGTGCTGGCATTGTTGTTTTTGTGCGATCCCTGCGGGTTAAACTCTGTGTTGTGTTTCGTAACGCGTTATAAAGCAGGTTCGGCCTCATGTAAACATCACCCACTTGATCCTGGTCTCAGTCCCCCGCCCCCGCCCCCCCACTGGTTTCCGGCCCACACTCGGCGGGCACGTGTCTCCCTGCACGCCATCAGACCCACTCATCTAGAATTCCTCATACGCCACTTCCCATCTCCTCAACCTCCTGTTCCCTCAGACTGAAAAGCCCAGTGAAGATGTTACTGTGTGGAGCATGGTATCATCATCTCCCCTTCAGATGCACTGTGTATAACTGAATATAACTGTATATAACTGAATATAACTGAATATAACTGAATATAACTGAATATAACTGAATATAACTGAATATACTGCACAAAGGTTCAAAGACGATGAAATTAACGTTATTAAAGTTGCATTTCCTCCACATGTCAATTATTTGTGTTGCCGGCGAACATAATATTCTCCTCGGCGTATCCCACAGGATTCCTGCCCTCCTGAAATATTCATGTTGCTCATAACGCCGTCACGCGGGCGTCCTCCCTGTCCCCCACCTCGTCCTCCTGCTTTTATTCATAGTGCAGAGCTTTTGTGTTACTCTGTGATCTGTGATTCGTTTTATGACCCCGGTGCTCACGTCTCATCCACTTTGCTTTCATCCTCTCCCAGCCCATAATATTTGATTGTCCTCATTCCTCCTCTCTTTCCTAGTAGTGCCTGTAAATGGTCACGTGGACCTGAAGACCAGCCTGACTCCGCCCCTCATCACCCACACGGCTGCCACCCCCATGCCCGTGCCCAAGCTGCCTGTCGCCGGTGACCCCATTGTGAGCTACGAGTCCCGTCGAGGCAGCAGCGTCTCCATAGACCCGGCCGGCTGTGACAAATCCGCGGTTAGTGCCTTTATTATTATCCTCACTTACACTGAAATCATGGGGGCAGCCCCCCCACCCCAGCCCCACCCAGGCCCTGCTACTCGTCCACTGTGTGAGATCAGTGAATGTGATGAAATGCATGAAGGAACATTAAGAACATAAGATCAACACGTTTAACACTCATTTCCTCTTTTTTTTTTTTTTTTACCACTCATCCTCATGTCCAGACCAGTGCCCGCAGCTCCTCGCCCTATGGGCCGCCGTGGGGATCCAGCAGCGGCTGGGCCAGCCGGCGATCCAGCTGGAACAGCCTGGGTCGCGCGCCGTCACTCAAGCGGCAAAAGCGCCAGTCTGGGGAGCGGCGTTCGCTCCTTTCCGGGGAGGACGGCTCCAGTTCAGAGGATGGCGAGGGCGGAGGAGAAGGAGGAGGCGGGTTGATGGAGGACGATAACGCCTCACTGGCCAGGACAGACTCCATGTCGCAGTCGCAGAGGGGCCCCCGGCATCGGAGGATGGAGTCAGTGGAGACTCGGAGCTCCATGGATTTACCTCCTGATGCTCTGCTGCAGGTAGACGCACCTCCACATCCATCACCTCGACCTTTGACCCTTATAGTGTTGAATTAGACTCAACAATAAAACGGCACAAGCTGCAGGTTTTAAAGTGCAGCAGCCGACACCCTGACACAATAAACCTCCCTCTGGCTGAAGGAGGATCAGTCAGTCAACTCACCTGCCGCCGTCCTCGGTTGAAATGGAAATCAGTTCTCGCTGTTATCAGTGACTCATGAGGGGGAAAACCCTGCAACGTTCCCGTTTATATATGTATATATATATATGTGTGTGTGCAAACCGAGCGTGAGACAATGACACGATAGCATTTATATTCAATCATGTAGAAAGTAGTGCATGTGGCGCCTTCTCCCCCGCGTAGGTACCGTACCTGTACCGCTCCGCCAGCATGCACAGCTCCAGACCTCCATCACTGGGACACCTGCGGCCCACAGAGCACAGCGACTGCAACGGGAAGGGCTCTCTGTCAGTGCTGGGTCCCACACACGTCTCGCTGGAGGACAACACTGAAGACGAGAACGCAGAGGAGGAGCCCAACCTGGTCAGCACACACACACACACACACACACACACACACACACACGTGTGGAGTTAATTATACGCATAAAAGATCATCTATATATAAATTAGCTGGTGGTGATTCTATATGAAGCATTTTCATGTTGACGTCTTGGTGTTTTGCATCATAAATATATGAGCTGTGATATAAGCTCATTGCTCATTTGCATGTGTCATCAAGCCAAAGCATGTGCTCGTCTGTAGGAGCTGCTTTTTTTTTTTTTAACGACCCTGGGTGCATCCATATGTATGAATTTGTACCCATGAATAAAACAAACCCGCCAACAAAAAAAAACAAAACAAAAAAAACAAAGAAGAAGAAGAAGAAGGACCCGGTGAGTTGTGTCTGCAGAGAGCGATTGTGGCGACAGGGAAACTGTGGCCGTATGAATGATTAATGCAGCGTCCACTTCCTCCTCCACACAGGGTCGTTTTGCCAGATTGTTCCGCTGGCTGGAGAAGAAGCAGCCGGAGTGGTGCCGACAGAGAGACACCTGGTCCCTGTACCTCTTCCCTCCAGAGTCCAGGTACCTTTCACTCCTTCCTCCTCTCTACATTATTCAGCAGTGCCCACATGAATAAAACCTCCACAGGTCTGCGCGGCATCTTTCCCAATCCCAGTTGAATCCTGCTGTTTGGGAGAGTCAAGCAATTCCTGACATAACGTTCCATCTGAGCGACGTCCTTTGATGCAGACGCTTTTTCACTGCAGTGCGAGAGTGGTGTGTTTTTTTTTTTGTTTTTTTTTTTCATATTCCCTCCCACGTCCCCACTTGACGAGTCTCTTTCATCTGCACGTTTCTGCCATGTCAGGGGTGAGACAGCAGGAGCAGAGGGAGGCAGGGAGTTTCTCCTGCTGACTGCTGCGTGTTATCTCCGCCACGTGCTGAATCCACCCCCCCTCCTCCCCCTCCTCCTCTTTGTGGGGCTTTGATGCATCTCTGCTTCTCTGCATCTGTGAAGGCAACACGAGCAGCACTCCCCCCCCCCCCCCCCCCCCCCTTTCCCCCTCTTTGTGGGGCTTTGATGCGTCTCTGCTTCTCTGCGTCTGTGAAGGCAACACGAGCAGAACGGCGCCCCCCCTCCTCCCCATCCTGTTGCCAGAGCAGCACAACATGTGAATTAAACATCAAACAACCTATGGAATATTAGACATCAGTAACTTTCATCGGCAGACTCACATTCACACCGCAATTTATGACTTGGTATCATTGTGATCAAGTTTTTCTAAGAAATCGATGAAGTGTAATTGGTCTAAACTGTAATTAACTCGACGATGCAGATGTGTGTCAGAGTGTGGGTGAATCACAACACACACACACTTTACACTTTTTTTTATTTACTGTCGTTTTTATTTCACAAAACTGTTGCAATCGAACCTGGGTGCAGTTTAAAAAGCAGAAATCCTGGGAGGCAGCCGACATGCACAATCCATCTGCCCGTCCTGGCCGCTGGTCACATGACACAAGAGTGGAAAAGCTTCCTGTTTCTCGTATTGTTTGAGTAAGAAGCCTGAAGGAGCCGTCTTTCAGCCGCAGCGGGCGGCGAGCTTTCACCGCTGCCGAGTGTGACACTGAGGACTCAGGCGCCGCGTGTCGCCCACTCTGGCCTTGAACCACGACCGATACCCGTCTGTGCTCAGCACCAGAGACAGACAGCAGCGTGGCGGGAGGCCGGCGTCCAGCGGCTCACACGCACACCAGAGTTCACCTCAACCTTTCTGCAGGGGAGGGTTTTAATGAGCGGAGCAGCGGCCCGGCTTCATCGCACACTGTGATCCAGTCACTGTGATTCGATTTGTTCACCTGCCAGAACAGCGGCCGACATGGGGACCAGGGAGGTGGCAGGAGGTCTCCTGCGGAGTCCGAGATGAGATGATGTGAAAGGAGAGGAAAGTAAAGACGCAAGCAGGATTTTTGATTGTTGGGGATTTGACGTCACACACAAACCCTTCATACACATCTGAACATCTTTTTTTCTTTACAGTAGAAATGTTGACCTTTTATCTTGTGAAAGTCCACTGAAGCGTTGTCATGCGTTTTTTGTTGTTGTCAGGTTTCGGATCGTGTGCAACAAGATCATCAACCACAAGATGTTTGACCACGTCGTGCTGGTCATCATCTTCCTCAACTGCATCACTATCGCCATGGAGAGGCCACGCATTGACCCCACCAGCGCTGTGAGTCTCCACACACACACACACACACACACTCACAGACGAGGTCAGAGGTGACCTCACAGACCGACTCATGCTGCGGGGAAACGAAGCAGACGGTGAAACTGGACTCTTTGACTTGAATCCAGTAGCTTTGGGTGAAGTGTGAGTTCAGCAACGGCGTCACCTCTGCAGCTTAATGCAGCGTCCCATCATGTAGCATAGAGCTGGCTGAATGCCTGGCGTCTGACCTCCAGAGCAGAACACAGGCCTCCACGCTGCTCCACATAAACACAATCATTATCTCCGTTTGAATTGGGTTTTTTTCCCCCCTCCTTCTCACGGAGAGAGGAATTCTGCCGAAGGTCCTGATTGTGGTTTGGTCTCGCCGGAACGATCTGTTCTGCTTGTTTTGTGACTGCAACACGAATCAGTCGCTGGCGTCCTAATTGATTCAATTATCTGCGGGCTGGCGAGCGTGGAAAGAAGATGTTTGGAGAGAGGAGGCATCACGACGCCTTCACCTGTCCACAAACTCCAAATGTAAACACAACACAGGCGAAAAGCACAAACTCCACCACAGCGCCTGCACTCACTCCTGTTTTTCGGACGCACATCCTTCTGTCAGCTTCCTGTCATGGCCGTCACGTCCATTCTGCAGCCCGAGGCCATGATTGAGCTGAGATGGAAACGCATGACACAGCGAGCAGCACGGAACGCGACAACAGGCCGCCGCAGCTGGGTTGCCAGTTGTGCGTCGGTGTCGGTTGTTCTGAAATAATGAAGACGGTTGTGAACTGATTTATTCTTCTGGTCTGTGACCTACAACTTCCTCACTCTGCCTCTTCACATCGTGTCCCTGAAACAGAGATGTAGCCGCTGTTGTTGCTGTTTTGGTCACAACACTTTAGCCAGGAATGTGGAGTCGCAGTGATTATTTCATTGTCCTGGACACACTTTGCGTTTGGCTCGTAGCCCGCCGCTGTTTGGGTTCGGTGGTGGACGTTGCCTGGAGACCGTCTTCCTGTTCCTGTGTGGAAATGATGTCAGATGATTACGTGGCCTATTATGACTTATTATTTGTAACTGAGCTCAGGGACAATCGCTCACTGTCTGGACAGCGTCAGCAGCAGCAGCAGCAGAACATAGCCTGATCCACCAGGTTTTCATCAGGATGGAGATGATGAGATGGTGCTACAGGAGGTCTCCTTGTCTGTTGCCCAGAAATAAAGGAAGAGTTCGTATCTGGCTAATTAAATGTGGTGATCATCATACAGTCATAAGATTTTCTAAACTTCTCTGGTGTCTTATAAAGTTTGAGTGTACACAGCCTGCTGGTGGATTGGTTAGTAACGGGCTCAGCTCTTCTTCCAACCAGGCTGAGCTGGGATCAGATCCTCGGCGTCTTCCCTGAGCCGTGGTCAGACGCGCTGGATGCCAGTGCTAACATATATCAGTAATGAATCCCAGGTCCTCAGGTGAGGAGCCAGAGAAGAACTCGTCACTGTGTATGTGATGAGTGTTGGTTTCAGTGACCAGCTCACGACAGCTGCTAATGTTGTTAGCCATCCTTTTTTTCCCTTCTTTTTGATGAGTGATACCTCAGGGTTCCGCAGGGATCGTATGGACGTTGATGCTGATCCCACCTGGCACCGGTGGGGAGGTGGGATACAGGTTGCCAGGCGATGATAGGGCCAACTGGCAGAGACAGAAAGACCCAAACATCCATTAAGAGTCTTTGGTTAACATAAGCTGTGTGTATAATGTGATGGTTTGGACTGTGGCGAGTAACCGGAGCAGGTCCTCAGACTGTCTCTGCAGCGTGCGTTCACTCGCCAACGCACATTCTTCAGTTGCAGAATCGAAGACGTTCGTTTATGATGAATGAAAAGTGTGAAACCTTGTTCACAGAGTCCAGGAATCGGAGAGCTGCTGTCAGGAGCTGGAATTTAGTTGGAATTTTAGTATACAGCTTTGCCGACGGCAGCGTTCCTGGTGATGTCATGCCTGATATTCAGGAAGGCTTGCCATCGCTATATTTATGTGTGTGTGTGTGTGTGTGTGTGATAGCAGTCAGAGGCCGTGGGAAAGGCAGCCACCCACACACACACACACACACACAGTACATGGAGATTCAGTGGCAGAACAGGGTCGTGTCTCCTCAGACAGGGAGGACGGAGGGTAAATAAGCAGCCGGAAAAACCATGTTCATTCTCGCTGAGCTGCTTGTTTTCTCTTCTCAGTCGTTGTTTAGCTGAGTCGACAGGCTCCCATCCTGTCCCCACTGAGCCTCGGGCAGCAGGGAATCATGGAATCATGGGAGCACGGTGACGTGAATGTGTCTGCACACACGTCCTGATGGGACCGAACCAAAAGATGGAGGTTGTTTACTGAAATGACTGATGAAAAAGAAAACAACAACAGGTTCATGCTGACAGGTGGATTAAATACGGCCGGCACAGCCAATAAAGATGAACGTTTATGTGTCAGGTTTCTGTAAAGGACAACAACACAGACTTTTTAAACCGCTCTGTCTTTCAGCGTCTTCACTCAGGTTCTCATTCTGTGTTGTGTTTGTTTGGCAGGAACGGCTCTTCCTCACCTTGTCCAACTACATCTTCACCTCCATATTTGTGGCTGAGATGACGGTGAAGGTAAGAGACTCTGAATATCGATATTTATACTACGTAAATATAATACTAAATATTTGGTATCATACCAGGCCACAGGTCATATTGTAGTACTTTAGCATGCAACTTTATCCTCTAGGAAAAATTCTTCTCTTCAGCTCTCGTGCCACAAACTATTTTTTTTTTTGTGGTGGGGGGGGGTATCCTGAAAGCACTGGCTGCCTCATATCGAGATCTCTGTCGTTTCAGTCGAGCTTTGATGGAAACAAGCTCTGACACATCTGCGTTCGCTCACAACGTTAAAAAAAAATAATTAATAAATAAAATGGAGTAAGATGGAGAAACAGCTCCGACACAAAGCTGCAGAGAAAACAGAGTCTGTCTGATGATCGTGTCAGAGGAGGAGGACACACACACACACACGCACACGCACACACACACACACACACGATGTGGACACACACTCTCGGGACTGTTTCGTAACGCTAAGCGCAGGGAAAAGTCTCGCCAGCGTTCAGGGGGCTGAGCTGTGAATGGAGGTCCGTCCCGGCGTGGGCGAGAGCGAGCGGAGGCAGAGGGGAGGAAAGTTCATGGGTGTCACTCATTCTAAGCCTTTGTCTCTATTTTAGTCTCAGTGCAACTGCTGGGCTGCTCACACACACGCACACACACACACACACATGCATTTTCTACCCTTTTTATTTTTACCGTTTAAGTCAGGTAAAATTCTAAGACCTTTATAATATGATGTACTTTAAACATGTATATTTACTTTGTTCTGCTGGTATGGGAGGGTATTAATATATGATGTAGCAGAGGCGTAGAATATAAATAAATAAACGCTCAGATGTAATCAATGCAAGTTTCCTATAATGAACTCACACAAAGTCAGGAATCAATTAACAGAGCCCTGTTTGTATCCATATAGATTCCCCTGACGCGTTACTCATATATCCACACTATCTACTCTTATGCATTGATTAGCTTCACTTAACGTCTATAGATCCTCGCTCTCCCTCCTCCTCGCTCCTCGGCGGCTGTTTAGATATGCATACAGCAAAATATAGTTTTCTTGGCCTGATTGAATAAGTATGAGCTAAAAACAAAAATAGTCGTCTATGCTATTTTCTTCTCTGAAATGCAAATTGATTTATGGGCAGAGTAAACAGATGAGTGGCTCCTATAGAATGTGGAATGAGGTTTGGAAAGATTCGCCGGCGAGCTCCGGGCGCAGAATCACTGCAAAGTCAATAAGCTGCGCGTGAGGGGAGAATAAGACAAAGGCAAAAAAAACAAAAACCCAATTACTGATCCCTGGATCATTTCATGCCTCTTATGTGCCGAGTCAGCGTTTAATTTTAAATGTGCTCAATTAAGCTGTTGCTTCTGGGTTTATTTATTTATTTATTTTTGTCCAGATCGTAGCCATGGGCTGGTGTTTTGGGGATAAGGCCTATCTGAGGAGCAGCTGGAACATCCTGGATGGGATGCTGGTGCTGATCTCTGTCATCGACATCCTGGTGTCCCTCATATCCAACTCGGGCACGAAGATCCTGGGGATGCTCCGCGTGCTGAGGCTGCTGAGGACCCTGCGCCCGCTGCGGTACGTGGTTCTCCCCGCAGCGCCGAGATATGAAACAAACACACCACATCGTTAAATCATTACAGTACAGTCTGATGGGAAAACACAGTATTTGTTGCCATTGTGGTATTTATTAGTCAGAAAAATTGAATTGTACGTTAAACCGTTACGTTGGATGTTGATGTGATGTTTGAGGACGCCCTCGCCGTCACTCAGGGGGATTTCTAATTCGAGCTGGAGCAGCCGTGACAAACAGAGCGCTTGATGCTGATACCTGCGTCTCCCTGATGCCTGACACGCTGTCATTCTGGTGTTAATCCCCACAGTGCAGCGGGGCTGATGCCGCATTAACATCAAGTGGAGAAGGTTTAAAGTCAGATTAGAAAACACGCAGGCAATTTGAAGTGTAAGGGGAGACGTTCTCAGGGGCAAAGGTCAAGTTGTTTCTCTGGTGATGGCTTCGGTTTGAGAAAAACATGGCGAATGAGGACGGGAGGAATAAGATTAGTGCTGCATGAAGGTGGGCAGAGGGTGAGTGAGGGGGGAGTGACATGGGAGGAGGAGACATCAGAAACGCAGTGACCCTGGCGACTCGGCGCCGGCGAGTTACAGGAAAGCGCCACTGTAAAATCATCTTTCACGCTGGTTATTAACTTTCATTTCAAAGGGAGGACTGCAGCATATTAAGCCATTAGCGTGTCGCTGTGGGTGCAGTGTACAGTACGGTTTCATTATGGTGCACTGCTGCTACTTAAAAGCCTGCAGGTCATAATCCAGTGGCGTCAACACACTGCGGATGAGTTACTGCTCCGCTTCCTGCAAACACACCTTTGGGAAATGGCAGCACTTTAAAGTTTCGGCGTGTTTGTCTTGTAAAGTGCAACGTTCTGCACACACACACACACACACACACACACACACACACACATATATTGGGACGTTTGGGATGTGACACACAGGAGCCGTGTGTGTGTGGTTTCGCTGTGACCTGACAGGGCCGCAGCCAGAGGGGACCACCCTGAGAGACACGCCGAGCTGTGTCGTCCATAAAGCCTCTGTGTTGGTATCGATATCAGCCCGCTCCGACTGCGGTCGACTCGCCCTCGCTGGCGGTTTAAATTAAATATGAGCCTGTGTGTGTGTGTGTGTGTGTTTTCCCTCTGGCTGCTCGGAGCGTGTGGGGCTCACACAGGCAGCGTCGGAGCTGCTGGTGAATTGGGAATAACAGTCAATCAGGAATCATTTATGTGCTCACAGGCTGAAGTCAATGGCAGCTTGTCACTTAGCGAGACAGGTTTTGAACCGCGGCTCCTGCAGTTTGCACTCAAAGAACAATGTGTTGCACTGATTGCTACATGTGTTGTGCGACTGTAACGGTGTGTTGCCTTTTGTGTTGGCAAATGTGTTTTGCGTGCAGGTGTCTGTTGCTGTTTGCGTCTCAGTAGAGATATTAATGATGGCACTAAATTACACTGGGGGGGGGGGGGGCGATCCACAGGAGGCATGAGTGTGTGTGTGTGTGCGTGTGTGTGTGTGTGTCCTGTTAAACAAAGCCGATGTATCATTCTGTCAGATGATTACACACACACACACACACACACACACACACACACACACACACCTCTGCAGTCATTCATCAAGCTCCACTATGAGCTGAGGTCTGACCTCAGAGAAGTTAGTAGCCTGTCTCACCACGCAGCACCAACGCCACTCTGACGTCTCAGACCTCCCCCCACCCCCCTCCCCCACCCATCAGTGTGGCCATTAATAGCGTTTGTGAAGTTTGGGCCGGCCAGCAGGTCTGTTTATTGATAACCCCTCCCCCTTGTGGTTGACGCCTGTCAACTCAGCCTTTGAGCTCATCTATCAGCTGATGATGTAATTACCCTGAGGCTTCCACTCTGGCCACTTCATCTTCTTCACTACATTATTTTCCTCTTCAGACCCCTGCTGACGGTGGCCAATAAACTCCAGGCGTGTTCGGTAATGAACATTCTCTGAGGTTGCGTTTGTGCGCCACCTTCACCACTTGACCCCACCAGTTACATTGACATCCTGCAGCGGAGGTCGACTGAGTGGTGGAGTTAGTCAGCTGGAGAGGAGGGAGGCTGCAGGTTAGAAAAGCAGGCAGAGACTTAGACAACAAGGTGGAGCGAGAAACAGAATCAACAACAACAACAACAACAAGGAAGTCATTCTTTATTCCCTATATATCCCCACCACTCCCCACCACTCCCCACCACTCCCCAGACCCCCGTCCCCCCTCTCTTCCCTATTTCTATCTTCCAGCGCTGCTTAATTACATCCAGTGTTTGCTCGGTGGGAACACGTCTGCCACTTATTGCCCTACTTGTTGTTCTCGTTCCTCGGCGTGGAGGAGGGCGGTGCATGTGTGCAGGTGTTGTGCGTTCCTGCTTTGTATAGCACACAGAAGGAGGACATTCTGTGAAGTACTGAGGCTCTCCCCTCCTGGATGAGCCTGTGTGTGTGTGTGTGTGTGTGCTTATTTCACAGACAGTGTGTGATGTTAGGGGGACGAGCTGGGAAACGGCAGTGAGTGATGTGATGTGATGGAGCGGCTTCCCACACACACACACACACACACACACACACACACACACACACACACACACACACACACACACACACACACACACACACACACTGCACCTTTAATCACTTTGTTCTTTTCTCTCTTATGTTCATCCCTTTTATTATTTAAATGAAAGGCGGGGGGGGGCGAGTATAAAGCACTTAATCTTTATAAAACCATTGTTTTTGACAGAACAAAACTTTAAACACTTATTTGTCATCTACTACACAAAAGCAGACACAAGCAGATGCAGCTCTTGAACACAAGCACCTCCATACAAACCTGGTCTCCAGTTGAGCATCAGGAGAGGCAGTGAAGCGCGGGGCAATGAGGTGTCACTGTAAGCTTGTTATTCTCTGATCAGGGTTATTGATCAGAGGCCTGGGTCGCTCCCGGCCCGGCTCCTTATTATCTCATGTCTTCTCTTAATGTGCTATTGACTCTGCTTTCACTCAACTCTCTGCTCAGGGGAGACGATGCCACACAGACAAAGACAAACAGACAAATAGAGAAATCCTGAGCACAGTCGGAGAGACTGTGTTGCTTTTTTTCACCTCTCTATTTCAGGCACTGCATTGTGTCGTCTGTGACATTTGAATTTTGTGCGTCTGTCTTTTTTGGCAGGAAGCCTGTGCAGATATTGTTCATGCATAGTACGTGTGTAAGTGTGTTTGTGGGTCATACTGTCGTAAAGAGGTTGAGGGTGTGAAGGTTGAAGCGCTGCAGACGCTCGGCCATGAATAATAATCCATTGTATCATATGTTGTGTTTCAGAGTGATCAGCAGAGCACCGGGGCTGAAGCTGGTGGTGGAGACCCTGATGTCATCACTGAAGCCCATCGGCAACATCGTGGTCATCTGCTGCGCCTTCTTCGTCATCTTTGGCATCCTGGGAGTTCAGGTGAGGGGGGGGCGGGGAGGGGGGTGACAGGCCATTTGACATTTGACATACGTACCTTCTTCACTGAGCCTTCATCATGAAATCTCAGCAGGGAGCGAGTGTTCCCGTGCACATTGCTCTCACATGGTGGTGCACTCATCTGGCACCAGTAACGGCTTCATGTGTAACAGCCTAACGAGCTCTGTGCCCCATGTCGCAGCTCAGGTTCCTGCCTTTCTGCTCCATAGACCATCTGTCCGTGTGAAATCGTGTCATGAAGGGCCGCTGCGGTAACCATGAAGAACTGACTGGGGAAAATATTGTGTTAAAAGGTTTTTATAGAACCCATTGCACCTGCCTTCGCCTCTCCTCTCTACTGTGGTTGGCTAAGCCTGATTATTTGATTACCTGTCATTTTTTTACACCAAGAAGCAGTTCTTGTATTTCGTAGCTCATCCCAGCAAATAACCTAAATTTTTATTCCACACAGGAGGTGCTGCCAGGCCATGTTCTTGGCCTCACCTTTTAACTCCACGCATGATCAGTCTGTGATACAGCTATATTAAGTTTGGGTTGACCAAAAGCCGGGAGACTAAAAATGTTCTCAGAGTTCTCAGTTTCAAATGCGACGTCGAGGTCTTGGGACGCTGAGTCAGGGTAGCTGAAGCAGCGGGGCCTGTTGAGGGAACTGGAACATTGGCTTGACAGATACTCGGACTGGAAGATGCTGGTTGAGGGAGGCAGACTGGAAACAGCTGGGAATGATGAACTTCAGGCACGAGAGAAAAACAAGCCGGAGCTTTAGTTTGGCCAAAGCGTTAGCGCCGTGAGCTGATCAGTCTAGTCAAGGACCTGAATGAGCCATGCCATTTTTTGGTGTCCTGCAGAAGTAGATGACCGGATGAGTCACAGGGCTCCGGTGAATTGGCAGCAGTAGGGAACAGAGCGAGAGAACGTGAGGACAAACCAGAATCACAGGGGAAGGGCAAAGCATCTGGAGCAGGAGGAATGGGAGAAGCACAGTCAGTACCATTAAATTGCTTTGGAAAGCTGAGGTGGTAAAGTACAGCGTCTAACACAATATGTACACAGGTTGTTTTCTTAAAAACACTGGTTAACCGAAGCTGTCAGAGTTGTTGCTGGCCAACTGTTGTGCAACGTGCACCACTCCTTTCATTGGGTTTATTGTTCTCAGATGTGCGACTACTGCTCCTGAAGGATCATTAGCAAAATCACGATGGCCATAATGAATTGATGCCAACATGAAGAGAAATAAAACTTCACATGGTTCCCAATGTGCAGAAACCCTACTTTCTATTAAATTTACAGTTTCCGAAGCCAGACTTTATTTAAACCAGTGTCATTTCGTTGGAGGAATGTTTGTTCTGTTGTGGTTCAGTCCAAAATAAAAACCATATCTTTGTTTTTCTTTTTCAGCTCTTCAAGGGGAAGTTCTTCTTTTGCCAAGGCTTAGAGCACCATGTGAAGAACATCACCAACAAGTCCGACTGTGTGCTGGCCAACTACAAATGGGTCAGGCACAAATACAACTTTGACAACCTGGGACAGGTACAGTCGCACACAACTGCTTCTTATCAGTAAACACAATCAACAAACGCTCTGATTCGACCCATTTCTCTTTCTTTCTGTCTCAGGCCTTAATGTCTCTGTTTGTTCTGGCGTCAAAAGACGGCTGGGTGGACATAATGTATAATGGCCTGGATGCTGTGGGTGTGGACAAACAGGTAAATCAGAAACACACATGTTCTACAAGTTGGAGTTTAGTACACACATATTTTTATAATATCCGCTCTCTCTGTGTCTGCTTCAGCCAGAATTGAACTACAACCCATGGATGCTGCTTTACTTCATCTCTTTCCTGCTGATCGTGGCCTTCTTCGTGCTCAACATGTTCGTGGGTGTGGTGGTGGAGAACTTCCACAAGTGCCGGCGCCACCAGGAGGCTGAAGAGGCCAAGCGCAGGGAGGCGAAGAGACTGAAACGCAGGGAGAAAAAGAGACGGAGTAAGGAGAAGGAGCTGGCTGGTCGGTAGTCTTTCCACATCTTTCTGAGTCCTGCTTGATTTGAGCCTGAGCCTTTTTTTTTCCTTTTGCTTTCTGATTTTGGTTTGGCCGAAATCTGGGAGAACGCTATTAGTGAACTGGTACCGACGATAGTTGCTACGCTGCGGTAGAACCCTCCCCTGTCTAGTAGACCTCCGGCTAGCCTTTGTTGCAGTCTGCTGGTCACCTACTCTGACTCTGCAGACGGCTGCAGACCGTGAAGGCTCCTCTTCACCTCCAGGAGCAAAGCCATCAAACTGGAGGTTAAGAGAAGCCTCCACGACTGCTGGGGTCACAGAGCCAGGACAGCTGACCGCTGGCTTTAGTCTCCTACCTTACCTTGCCTGGTCTTCCGTAGATGCCGTGCTTGGGGTGGCCCCTCGGAGCATGCCCAGTGACAGATGGGGCTTGCATGGTGTTGAGCTCAGAGAGCTAGAGGGAGGGGGGGGTTGTTGGTCATGGATTTGCCGTGATCAAAAAGGAGACAACCCCCCTCCCTTCCACTCTTCTGCATGTGGTTTAGTACAGCCGCAGGGGCAGGGATAGACCCAAATCTGGGAGAAAACAAGGAAGAGCTTCCCTTTAGTTTTCCCCTGGTTAAGATCTGAGATCACTTTGGTTGAGATGGATTTGTAGGAGTGAGGATGAAATCGCCTGCCAGTCCCCCCTCCCCTCCGGCTGTATAGGAGTTAGTGACATTCTGCTTGATTTTGTTTTTCTATTCTTTCCACTGCCTCCTACACCCCCCCTCCCCCCCCCAAAAAAACCAATCGCCAGCATCTGCTAACGATAACATTCTTGAGAATTTTATGCTTACACTTACAGTATTGTCCTTTTTGTCAAAGGAGCAGTGGACGTTATTATCGGTTTACTTAAAGCTCAAATTCCCCTTGATTTCATCGTCGATATGATCTTTTTTTTTTCTTTTGTAACCGAAATGTCTCCATGCAGCTCTTGAGAAATACAGATGGAAAGTGATCTTCCTTTTTCAGGAGGCAGTGTCTGACCCTGACACTGTAACACATGTGCACCAGAGGCGTTTCTGCTTTTTGGTTGAAAGCTCTTGTTATCCCCCTTTTTTCTTTTTTGGCCAAGAAAACGTTTTTTTTTTTTGAACACACAGTGACGTTGAAGGTGAAAAACGGCGTTGGTGTTGGTCGATGTAGCGACAGAAAAAGGTTTCCTGGTTGTGAATGTCTACCGCTACTTTTCAGAGTAGCAGTTTGGGTTGGGAGTCAAAACGTCTTGATCGCAACAAATTTTTAAAAAGTACTTTTGAAAGAAGTGGACTCAGAATCTCTGGAAAGACGATATCTCGGAACATAAACCAGCTTAATGTTTCATCGCTTCCTTCTGGCCTTACTCCATCCCTCTTTCCCTCGTTCTTTCTCTCTGACTCTCTCCCGTTTCAAACTCTCCACTCTTCCTACCTTGCTCTCTTCTGCTTCTCCCTGACTAACACAGTCTCATTCCTCCAGATTTATTGGTTCCCGGGGTGAGTTGGGCCCTTTCTGAAGGCACACTGAAAGGTACAGACTTTCTGGCATGTTCTGTGTCCCTTAAAACGCCCTCCCACCACCACCACCGACCACGACCACCCACCATGGTGGCAAGGGCTCTAAGTTCAATGATCACGGGAGGTAGGGCCCCATCCCGCGTCCCCGCCCCCCTGCCTCTCTCCCATCAGCCCTCAGTCCACTGGACATGCTGTTACCTGTTCTCTCTCTCTGTCGTGGCTTTGTCTTTCACAGCTCTTCACATCGTCCATCCACCGTCCACTGCACCGCACCGCTGCACCTCCACCGCGAGGACAGGCGACTCTGGTTTAGTTAGGTTGGCAGAGGGAGACTGAGGGGGGGATGGAGATGGGGGTGAGGAGGGTAAAAATGTACCAGGAGGCAAAAACATCGTCTGTTAAAGGTCACTGGCTAAACTGCAGAACTGAGTCTGTGTGGACTTAAAAGCTGAATATAATACAGATAACAGATGCTAGTGTATGTAAACGTAGTCGTAGTAGATTAAATGGCATCAGACTGTGTCAGCTCAGGCTTCAGCTTGTTTACGTTGTCATCGTGTATCAACGCGACGCCATTATCAGATCACAGTCGCAAAAAGAATCGAGACATTTGCCTTAAAGTGCTTCAGTGTACCTCGACCTACTGTTTGATTTTCGGGGGCAGATTTGTTTTGACAGAAGTTGTTTCGTGTTGGGCGTAAAGGTCGTGTTGGAGCCGTCGGACCATTCGGACTGGTTCAGTCGTGGCAACTATAGTTTCCATGGCGATCTGGTTAAGGTGCTGTTGATAGGCGAGAGCTGCTGAGAGGTGTGTTGCATAACGATGTCTTTCCACTGACTCTTTCCACTGTGTGTGTGTGTGAGTGTGTGTGTGTGTGTGTGTGTGTGTGTGTGTGTGTGGCAGCAGATGGCTGCAGAACAGGTTGTAAAATATGCAGGAGCAGCTCTCATCCACCTCTCAGTCGAGATGTGAGGGCGGAGCAGGACCCCCACACTCCTCTGTTGATCCTCTGATGTAGCTTTTTGATTTAAATTTAAAATAAGTGCCACCAACATTAAATTGCAATACAGTGTCCACATTGACATATGTGTTATGGTGACAAACAGGCAGGGAATAAGGTGTTTGTGTGTGGGGGCATTGCACCACACTGGAGCAGCTGTTTAGTGGATGACAGGAACAGGAGATGAACAAAGACAGGAGATGATGGAGGAGGCCCATTAAGACTTGACTGAAGAAAACATGCTGTTATCACAATAACCAACATCAGGTTGAATTTCTGGCAAATGCAGGAACTTCATACTCAGCATTATACTCAGCATTATACTCAACGTCCTGCAGAGGAAAATGGGAATGTTGTTTAATGTACATACGTGTGTGCAGTGTGTTGTGGCTTTACAGAAACCTTATGATCAATAGACTTCTCTGGGCTGTGTGTGTGTGTGTGTGTGTGTGTGTGTGTGTGTGTGTGTCAGGCTTTGAAGACAGTCATTCACTCTGACACTCCGACACTGTCACACAGTCACTGTCGCCAACACACATCCATCCAGGACGACCTGCTTCCCCTCAGGGTCAGTGTGCGGCGTCTGCATGTTTGAGCTGCCTGGTTGTGTTGAGTCATGCATTCTGCAGTCACAGTCACCTGGCTGTGACAGGCACGCCGCATAGGGCTTCAGCGGCGTGCACAGCACGTCTGCTGCAAATTGTGAATATACTTTCACTTTATTTTCCACCCTCAGTCAGTGATGGGAGAGGTGGCATGCTGGGTACTCTGACAGACAGTGTCCTGTATCAGCGTAATGATGCTCTCACTACTCTATAGGCTGTTGGCTGCACTTTGCAGCAGGAGCAGTGTCAGCAGCAACAGTTACTGAGGAGTAAAAATATAAATCTCCTGCATCTGGGACCTTTACAGGTGGCGTTCACCAATTCATCTTCAGCAGGGGCGGACTGGCCGTGGCTTTTCCCCGTGGGCAGACGTGCTAAAAAAAACAACACAAGTAAAAAACAAATTTATATATTGAGATATAGCAGCTTTACTCATTTTGCTGCCATCCTGTGGTCTAAAGTGGTAACTACACGTTGGTGTAAAGCTATCGTAAACAAATACACTACAACAGGAAACAGAGAGTCTCCGGCGCTTTTATTTTATTGTCAACGTTCTCTGTTTCCTGTTGTAGTACAGTATATTCGTTTTCGGTAACTTTACTGATTTGCTGCCATCCTGTGGTCTGATGTGGTAACTACATGTTGGTGTAACGCTGCCGTAAACGAATACAGTACAACCGGAAACAAAGCATGCTTTTCCGGTTCCGGTCTCTAGTTACAGAAACGAACGCTCGATCGGTGTTAAACAGCTCCTAATGTTCATTTCATTAGGAGCTGTAGAGATGCAGCACCTCAGTTTGTATGTGTTATACGGAGCCATTTCCCCGACAATACTCCCAAAATACAACCGTAGTGTTAAGCTAAGTGTCAACAAACACCGGCCGCTAATGCTAGCGGATGTTGAATTACGTCACCAGCATAGACACTTTCGCTGTTTGAATTAATCAATTTTAATTTTGTTATAATTCGGCTCCCATGGCAGTGTCACACTCAAAAGTGTCCCTGCCCAACTCAAACAGGAACAACAATCCTACTGTCACATGTATGATGTAGTTTACACTAAATAGTGGCGACAAACGTTTTAATAACAGAGAGAAACTAAACCTATTCAACCACTGCTGACACCTAGTGGCTGAATAGGTGAACAACAACACCAGCGATTTTGCAGTACAGTATAGGGAAAACCAATGGGGTAATTAAATAAATAAATAAATCAGAGCAAAGACCGTAAGGTGCCTTGTTTTAACTCACTTCCTGTTTAGAACTAGTTTTTCCCACTAATTTCAAATCTAGTCTAGATGTGTTTGTTGATAATGTTGAAGGAAATTTGACGTTAATTGAAGTAGTAAATCAAAGTATTTTTGTAACATATCTTGTTACAAAAATATCTAGTCTTTCTCTTGATGTTTCAAAATGTTTCTATATTAAATCTTAAGCCGCCCAGTGACAGACAGAGAGAGAAGTGACAGACCGGTTCCAACTCCTTTGTGAGTGCTGTTGTGTTGTTGATTTTGTGGCTTTAACCTTTAGATCTTAAAAAAGCAAATGTGTTGGGCCTGTGTGGCTCAACATGCCAGGGCCGATTTTTTGTCCCAGTCCGCCCCTGATCTTCAGTGATTTATTTCTGATAGACGTTCCAGCGCAAACAGAAGAAATGATGCATTCTCCTAATGATGGTTATGTCTTTAACTGCAGCAGCTAATGGCTATTTTCATTATTGATTCATATGTGGGAATTCTGTACGTTATTGATCATAAATTTACTGTTAAGTCAATTGAAGGTTGAAAAATTGGTGCAGTCAATTTAAATTTTTTTACAATCCTTTTTTACTTCTTTGTTTTATGTAGTTTGTAGAAGTTGTGTATTGTGTTGTAGATTGTGTAAAGGTCATGATGACGTATAAGTGCAGGCTTTGTTTTCATGATCTAAGGGCCTGGTCCTAAGTGTATTTAATGCTCAAAAACAAACCATCCACACAGGTGAGGTCTTAAAGTGTGTCACCAAAGTGGAGAACCGGCTGTGTTTCTGTGCCGTGTATGTTGTTAGGGTTTGAATCGCTGACTGTCAGTTCACATGTGTGTGTGTGTGCTGCGGTTGTTTTCCTCCTGATAGGTCAGTCTGGGAGAAGTGTGCCTCTGCCATGTTAACAGATGGCTCCCAATTTCCCAGACAGGCTGAACAGACTCTGACTGGGTCTCGGACCCCATATGATTTATCACACTATCATAACACGTCATCGCGTCTCACCCCAAACTGTCGTCTTATCCAGAAGTCGTGGCGACAGAATAATGAGGAAGGTTGTCGTATGTAATCTTTACATTTTCAGTTTGTATCTGGTACACCATGTTTGTTTTGTTTATGTTTGGCCCCCTTTCCTCCGCTGCTGGTGTTCGCTCATTGCTTTGGAAACTTGTATATATGTATAGTGTGTGTGTGTGCGTGCGTGTGTGCGCGCGCGCGTGCGCGCGTGTATAAACCTGTATAAGAGCAGGTTGCAGTTGTGCCGTTCAAAATAGTTCTTTTGTACTGATTCATTCTCAAGTGCGGTAACACACAGCGATTCCTGCAGCTTTCTGTGAATTAGTTCTGTTGAGTGCAGTGACTGCAGTCACCATGGTGTGTGTTTTTATATCAACAAACCCATGTGTGAGTTATCACACGCAGCATATTGATAATATGGACGGTAGTGACGATGGATGTAACCATGGCATCATTTAAAAAACTTGTTTGAAAAACGACTTGTATAGAATAGACACAGTGTGTTTTTAGTGTTTACAAGAGAGACTCTTTAAACTCCCCACTATTAAACATGACCACTTTCATCTGTGACAGATGCTGCTAATTGACCTTAAACCTAAAAATGATCTTCCTTTGTGTTCTTAGTGTTTATAGTCACATTTCTTTACATATTAAGTATTTTTATGAGGTGTCACATTATTTTGGATTGGACTGATAAATTGATTTTGGAATGGTACCATGATCTCCAGTACATAAACTGCTATAAGTTTGCAAGGAGGAATCTTAGTCAGTTATAAAAACACTTTGTTTGACTTCAGTTTTTTCTTTGCTACTTTAACATTTACTTTCCTACAGAGTCATAAAGGAGTTGAGGAAGTTAGTGGTGCACAGACGGTTTGAAGCACAGCTGGAGAACACCATCATAAACCTGATTCTCCACAAAGTTCCGCAGCTTTTCCAGGTCCACCGAATGTATGCAAATGTTATGTTAAGCTGACACACAATGGATTCTGCTGCGTGTTAGGTCAGTGAGGTTTAGGGTAAGAGGGACTTCTGGTGGGTATGTGGATGTGCAGATACAGGCGCCAGCGGCTGATGTGACTGTTGTTTACCCCGCGCAGATTCATAAATCCTCATCAGCTCGTGGTGGGTAAACAGAGTTATTTCCTGTGTTGCGGTGTTAATCTTTGTTGTCAGTGCACGGCCAGCAGGCAGCAACAGGATGAGGATAATAGGATCATCCCTTAACATGTCAATTACCATATACACACACACACACATCAACAAAAACACACACATAAACATAAGTGTGAGTATATGCAAAGCTGCTCGACGCTCCATGTGTAGCTGTTCTTAGCACACACACACACACACACACACACGCACGCACACACCAGCTGTATCTGGGTCAGCGCCAACAGAGATGAATGTAAAGGAAGTTTCACATCGCCCCTCTTTCTTTCTTCTGTTCCCTGTGTTGTACAGATGTAATTAATAACACCGGTCCTTTAGGGAGAGGGGATGAGAGGGAAGGTGGGGGTCGGGGTGAGGAGTGGGGGGGGGTGAGGATGACAGAGGGAGAGTCAGAGACAGTGAAATCCAGTAAAACAGCTAACGAAGCTCATTTGCCTCCTGCAAACATTAAACGTATCAGTCGTCCATAACTCCGGCGGCGTGAATGGCTGATGAATAGGTGACCACAGAGTGATGGATTGTGGAGACACAAAATCAAATGTAACGTCGTTAATAACGAAGCTCATTTATTTCCACACCAGACAATGTTGTCACATTAATAATTGCGTTAACTGCTGTGATAATGACTTTTTGTTTGATTGGAAGGCCGGGAGTAATTGGTGGAAGGAAACACTGGCTATGAATGTTTCATGTAGGAAACTTTCTCAATGAATATTTCAGCGAGTGCCGAGGCGAGAGCAGCGCGCAGCAGGAAGTGTCATCATGAAAGAGACATGACACGTGCACATTAGTTTCTTCTGGTCATTGGATAGACGTGTGTCAGGCTGGTCGTCCAGGAGCAGCGGGGTGAAGCGGACATGATTCCTCTAGGTTGCATTAGGGAAAATGAATTTCTGCAACATTGTCCAAAGCGTTTCTTCATTCTTCTGTGTCAGTGTCATAGATCTGGGTGTGGTTATGGGTTTAACGGCGGGAGAAGGTTAAAGCTGCTGTGTGAGTCATTCTGCTGTTATGATGCTTCCCATCGGTCTGCACCTCGTCATCACTGTTATCCCTGTGGCTCCGCCCTCACCTCACGCCCTCCAGTCGCTTGCCTGCACCATCCAGTCGCCCCATTTCAATTGGTCCATCTTGCTCAAGTATGACTCAGAAAGAGGTGTGTCAGTCTACCATGTGGACCAGCACGATGTTTGTGTGTGCGTGAGTGCAGATGAGTGTAGTGTGTGTGTGTGTTTGTGTTCTCTCTCATGCCCAGTCATTTTAAATAATGTCATGTTTTTTTTTCTTTTCTTTAGCTGCTCCTCTGATGTTATTCCCCAGTTTGACTCATTTCACTTTGGTTCTTGTTCCCTCTCCTTTCACCCGGGTCTCTCTCTCTCTCTCTCTCTCTCTCTCTCTCTCTCTCTCTCACCGTTCAGGATCTCCAGGAAAACGCTTCTTTTGGTTCTTTTACAGTAACTGTTTTTCTTCAGACTCAGCGTTTGCCAGGTTTTAAAAACTGGACGTCGAGTCCTTGACATTGAAGGTTGGCAGATCTTTGCTGGCAGACGCTGAGCCTCCAGCTTTACTACTCAGCCATTCACCGTGAAGGACAGGGGCATAAAAGCAGCCGCCACCGCCACCACAACCGCAACCGCTAAAATTCACATCTGAAAATATCAGCAATTCTCACTGATGTTTCCTCATTTTCATTCCGGTCTTTTACCTGTAAAGTGCATCGCTGCTGCTTTTACAGCCCCTGCCCTTCATTTCTTTTCACAGTCATTTTTGTCATCCAGGATCCAAAGGTTAGATCTGTTGTGGTCCCTGCATCTCATCCGTTCCCTTCACCTATATAAATCCCCCGCCTCATATCATAGGACTCCACATATCCTCCATTCAGACAAATGTTCAGAGGAGAACCAACAAACAGCAGCCATCGCATCACAGTGAATCACGAGTGTTGTTCAGGCCTCCTCGTCATCGGGGAACAATCCAGAAACAAAACAATCCTTGATGCTTCTCCACGTCTGTGATCAGCACATTCAGGAGAGCTGTAGGTCAGCTGTGTTTCAGATCCATACATTCCCAAACCCACACTGTCACAGAGTCCCCCATAGTGCTGTGCCATGGTTTTCCTAACCATCGGTCCCACAAGCCAAGGACCCTCACAGTGTCTGTATTTCCCAACAAAGACCGCCTCTGAAATGTATGGATTCCCTTTTTATTTTATTTTTATTTTTTTTAACTTGGCCGTGTCCAAAAGCAACTCCCAGGCTGCATCCTCAGCCCTCAGCACACAGCTGATGTCAGGGTCGGGTGTCGTGAAGGGGGATGGAGGAGCAAGAGGAGGACAAATGCTCTGGGGGTTGTTTCTGGACAAGGGAGGACTTTCTGTCTTTCTGTGTCTTTCCTCAGTTTGGTTTGCTGGACCTCAGGCAGCTTTCCACCAGGGGTGTTAGATCTGCTTACAGTCAGGATGTGGCTTTCCACGGCTCTGCTGGTGTTTCACAGTCCTGCAGTGGCACTGACATCCACACATGCTGATGTGGAGATATTTAACGTCTTACAAAAACACAGAGATACATTCACCGCTAGCAGTGAGGTGTGGTGACGTTTCCCCACCGTTTATCCCCTATATAATATTTATATTGTTATTGTTTTTCAGACTTTAGTCTATGGAAGCTTTATTATGGCTGCCATTTGTGATCATTGGCTGTTTAGAAGAAGAAGAAGAAAGACCTTTAATAGTCCCACATGGGGAAATTAATTTTTCTGCACATGCAGTAACACAACATACAGTTAGTACAACAAACATGACATGCACATGCAGCAGAAGGCTACACCACGAGGAGCGCCCAGGGAGCAAGTTCAGGGGGTTAATGGCCTTGCTCAAGGGCCCAAGATGGTGGCGCCTCTCCCGATTTCCGGCCAATCCGGGATGCAAACCGGCAACCTCACGTACCCAGGCTTGTTAGACCTGGTCCAGGATGGTGGCGCATCACCCAAATTTTCGGCCGAGCTGGGAATCGAACCGCCGACCTCTGGGTCCAAAGCCCGACTCTTAAGATTTTCTTAGTCGAGACATCAGGGAGATCGTAAGACGACTCCCTTATGTTCAGTTCAATATGGTATATTATGAGTTCCTCTGCATTAAATCACTGTACAGGTGTCATCAGCTGCTCTGAGCTGTTTCCAGAAGGTTTACTGAAAGCATTTACTTTGCCACATAGGCCTCCTGTTATGAATGACCCAAGTAAAGGGATTTTTATCCATTCAGAACAGACTTTCTTAAGCTTTAGAAATCCTTTAAGAGCAAAAAAACAAAAAACACAGATCTAAGTCCCCTGAGATGGTCGTCCTGAGTGGTCTGTTTAATGTCCAGTTTAATATGAAGATCCCTGTGCGCCTTTACTCACCCTTATTCCCTTATTCCCATTCAGGGTGACGTCAGAGGTCAGAGGTCAGAGTCGAGAGAGGAGGCTACACCTGCCACATCAGTGCAGGACGGGAGACGAGAGAGAGAGAGATGATCATTATAGTTCTGATCGGAGCTCAGAGGAGTAGTGGAGTGTGAGCAGGCGCCGACCTTTCTTTTCTTTTCTTCCCGTTCCTGCTCCTCTGGAGATCAGTACAACTTTTTGCCAAAAGGTTTCCAGAGTAAAAAAGGCCATTGCTAACTTATTCCTCAGATTACATGAAAACAATCGAGCATGTTTGACATATGAATATGAATAGAGTTTTCTTCACCTTGTATCTGAATGTGTTTTGCTGCAGAGGGATGGAAATAGGTCAGCAGATATACTTCTGCTTCAGGAATAAACATATGCAGTCTTTGACAGCGTCGACACAGCAGAGGGATGAGGGTGTGTTTCAGAGGATGTTGTGTGTGAGTGCACAGTGAGTCTGTCGCCATCAGCTCACTGTGCACCTGCACACACTAAGTGGAACAGAGTAAAAATAATGTTTGCTCCTCCGCAGATGATGGAGGATCTCGTAAATAGGAACGCCCAGTGAATTTACCGAGTTGTTGCATCCCACAAGGGCTGCGCCTGCAAACGCACACATTCACAGATATGTTCCCAGACTCTGGGAACCTGCTTTATCACTGTCCACTCTGTCAGACGTATGGCGAATTCCTCCACATAGTGTAGCCGTATTTATTCAAAAGCTGCTGGTGAGAGGTGCTAACGAGTAAAACAGGATGTCATCCAGTCCCCGTGCTGATACTGGCCATTGACATTTTTTTAACCCACATGAAACAAAATCTATAGCTTTTTAAAGTGGACACACAACAGGATACTATAACGGAGTCATTGTCGCGGCGTTGCAGATACTGTATTATCCTAAGGTTTTTACTCAGTAGATTAAATTTGGGTCCCAAAATCTGTAGACGTATATTTAACAGCAGGTAGAGATGGCTGTTTTATTTCAGCAGACTCTGCTAACTCAGCACTGCTGTCTCCTTCCCTGATCTACGAGTGGAGTTTCTCCTCGGTGCGATAGGGAAACCACCAGGCACTCCTGTACTATACACAGGTATGCACCCTCATGGGGATCGGGCCAGTGCACCTGCAGGCGGAGCGGGACACCTGGGCTAATTGGGCAGACCGCGTGTCCTCGCAACACCCACGGGATGTTTTCCATTTCGGTGTCTGCATGTGTGTGTGTCGTTCAGTTCCCCCGCGCGCCCCGGAGGCCCCTCCCTCACTGATGGAGTGATACGGTGATAGATGGAGGTAGCCTCCTCTCTCCTCCTCATCCCACCTCCCATCCATCCTCTCTCCAGTGGAGGAAGGAGGTGAGGAACAAAGTGATGGATGAGTGTGGGAAACTTTTCTCCAGTGTTGTATTCTTCTTCTGAGAAGGGGGGGGTGAAAGAGATAAAGAGAGACGGAGTGAGAGGAACCTCCAGACCAGACTGTTGATCTCCCATCGCTGTCACTAAAGGGGAGAGTTCATTTAGATGAGTGTTGATGAGAGGAGATTTGATTTGATGAGTCATGAGTCATGACTGCAGACGGCTGGAGACTCTCTCTCTCTCTCTCTCTCTCTCTCTCTCTCCCTCCCTCACTCTCTCTCCCTCTGTCTCTCTCTCATTGTTTGATCTGCCTCCTTCCTTATTCTCATCTCTAGGTGTTGTTATGTTCCGCTAACCTTCTCTTTTTAAAGCAGCTTCGTCGACGCCACTCGTCAACACTGCAGGTCTCTTGTACAGTGTCCCAGTATATTACCTCCTATCTCACTTTATGAATACCACCCCTCCCTCCTCTTCCTCCTCCTCCCTAACACTCCCTGCACCCCAACCCCCCCACTCGCCCCCACTTCCAACAGAAGCTCAGAGTAAGCCATACTACTCCGATTACTCCCCCACTCGTCTGCTCATCCACAAGATGTGCACCAGCCATTACCTGGATCTGTTCATCACCATTGTCATTGGGCTCAACGTCATCACTATGTCCATGGAGCACTACCAGCAGCCTAAGGTCAGCCTAATGTGAATGTGTGTGTGTCGAAATAGTGATCTTGTGACATCCATCTTGGTACTGTTATCATTATGTGTTGACATCGTACTAATCCTATATTACGATGCAGTTTTAGCGCCAAAAACTAAAAGTATCAAAACAACTATTCTGTTTTTGTCCATTGACAGTAAGGTACAAATAATAATAACACATTCAAAACAGTCCTGACATTATTATGTTATTTACATGGAGCTGAGGAAGTAGAGAACAACAAAGTTACATAAGAACTGTGAAATACTGTCAGGAAATGGACGGTTGAAAGGTGAAACGGAATTGGATTGTGTCCAAAATATCAATTTCCTGTTGGGTAAAATATGGAGTCTCCTGTAGACAGGAAGCTCTGGCAGGAGGAATGAGGACATTATTACCCAGACGTACTCAAAGGGAATTGGTTAGAATACAGTAGAAAGTCTTTGCGTTGAAGTGGTGGTGTCTGGTTTGCATGAATGTATGGTGTACGGTGAATCGCCACCTGTGAGGGTCTGGTGAGTCCCTGCCGGCCCCCTGTTCTCTCCACATCTCGGCTAAAGGTCAGTTTTTACATGCTGTATGGACAACGTGAATTCTCCCACAGGCAAAAATGGACACTTTGATTCTAATGGCCTTTTCATAGGGAGAAGAGAAGGGGGGTGGGTTGTATCTGTGTGATCTATAAATGGAAAGGCTAATTCTAGAGGACATCGTTTACAATATGGACTCCTGTGTTACTGTGAAGACAGGAAATGTGTATATTTATCCTCAGTCTAACATAACTTGTTTTGTCAAGTTGGACACGTGCTTCTTTGAAAATGTGAAAATAAAAGCTCTGTGGTTCCGTGGAGTTTCAGCAAATTTTAATGAAAGACTGATGGTGGAAGTTACAGGTCACTCTGGTGAAATAAGAACATTTTGAATACTCGGTTTACTGACTGCTTAATGTGGATTCCTGTGGCGTTTGTTCATTGTTGACCTTGTCTTGTTGTTCCCTCCGGCGTCTTCAGGAGCTGGACGAGGCACTGAAGATCTGTAACTACATCTTCACCCTCATCTTCGTTCTGGAGTCCGTCTTCAAGCTGGTGGCCTTCGGTTTCCGCCGCTTCTTCAAGGACAAGTCAGTATTTGAATGAACAGCTTCCCAAAATGACAGTCTGACATTTCCTCAGTGTCTCTGACCCAGATCTAACTGGGATCCTACAAAAACATTTACCTCCCATTTTAGGGGTTTGACATTTTAGTTGGCAGGATATTCCAATAGATTTGTGGTTGAGGGTACCGTTCTGTAACCTCTGAGTCATGTGGAAAATCTGAGGCAGTGCTCAGAGTGCTCCAGTGAGCTTTTTCCAAGGTGCTCCAGTGCAGTGGTTCTCAGCGAGGCCTGGATGAATACAAACGGCCTTGTTAAACGCCCATAAAAAATGCTGCCTTAGATGATTTCATAGCTTTGAAATCTCTGGCTTCCCTCTGGAAACCACACTATAATGCTCAAACACAATCCCCACCGCACAAACGTATACTAGCAAACATCACATGTACACAAACACACACACACACACCAACACACCCCTCTTGGTTTTTGGACCAAAGCTGACCACCAAGGGCGCCATGATGTCCATTTCCTTTGCCAGAATCGACCATTTTGCATCTGGCAGCAATCCAGTTTCATATTACCTCGATACACACTCACATGGAGGTGCACACAAACAGATAATCACAACGTTTAGCCAAGACCCCCAGAGGATTCATTTTTTACAATCCCATTGAATTTCTATTGTTTCAATTCCAATCACATTGGAATTAAAACAATAGAAATGGACAAAACTGATGAACGTGACCACATGCAAATTTTTATGGTTCGGTTCAGTCAACGTTCATAGCAAGAAAATGGGTGAGAAAAAAAAGGTCAGGGTTTGCTCACAGCACTTTGATCGTAAGTGAAGTAGCCTGTTATGACCGTCTTTATGATTTATTCAGATGAAATTATATCGCCGCTAACTTGCCTCATTACTCCGAAGCAGTCTGCAAACTCCCGTTCACTGTCGCCCAGAAAATGACGTTTGTGTGTTTATGTGATCGGTTAACAGTGTATGACAAACGTTTTGGCTTAATCCTGTAATCTCTGGACCATTAAAGTGATGGCTCACAAAAATCACTTCTGAGTGTTCGGCACTTCCTTCGTGCTTCAAAGTTGGAAAGTATAAAAGTTTATGGATTCGGTTTTATATGTATCAGTGCAACTGCAGAAAAAAAAACATACAATATGACCTCGCCTGTGTGTGCGTGTGTGTGTGTGTAGGTGGAACCAGTTGGACCTGGCCATTGTGCTGCTGTCGATCATGGGCATCACGCTGGAGGAGATTGAGGTCAACGCTTCACTGCCAATCAACCCCACCATCATCCGCATCATGAGAGTGCTGAGGATCGCACGAGGTATGGTCCATCCTTCCATCCTTCCATCCATCCATCCATCCATCCTTCCATCCTTCCATCCATCAACTATACTGTGCTTTTAAGATGCCTTGTAGGAAAGACTCCTCTCTTTGTCGTTTTTGCGTGAGGCAAACTGATGGCACCATGAAACACGGTGAGCAGATAAACAACGTATTGAAAAGACACGGAGAGGGAGGCAGAGGTAGAATTCTAGAATGGAAAGAAAGATAGCAGAGGACGAAGGAGAGCCAAGACCCATCATGACAGTAAGCGAATTAAGCTGCAAGACAGTCAGACTAGGTATGGAAAGAATATATGAGAGGAGAGGGGTAAGAGATGAGGGAAGGGGGGAGTAGGAGTGATGAATAACCTCAGACCCCAAAAATAGATTATAAGAAGATGGAAAGAAGTCGGAAAGAGGAGCAATTGAAAAAAAGTTGTGATGAAGTGAATGAGGAGGAGATAAATGAACAGGGGGAAGGTGTGTGGGTGGGCGAGAGGCATGAGAGCATGCAGTGTGTCTGGAGACAGAGTAAATGGTGGGAATGGATGGAGGAGGCTCTGAGAGACGGGAACGTCGAGTTAGGAGAGGAGGATTTAGAGAAGAGGGCAGCGAGACTGGCCGCGTGCTCGCCACTGATTACCGTCCAGGCAATAAAAGAGAGGACGGGCCTGTGGTGGAGGAGAGCAGGAGATAAAGGAGGCAGGAGGGAAGCTCATCTGTTTTGTCTGATTACAGAATGTGTAATAAAAGAAGTAGCAAGGAAATGATTATTGATTACTGTCGCACAGGCAGACCCACAAACACACCCTCGTGTGTGTGTGTGTGTGTGTGTGTGTTTGACAGTGTGGGTGCAGCAGTTGGCATCTCATACGCAGCCAGGATGCAGATGTGATGGAGATGGATTAACACTGCTGTACGAGTCACATCATCTTGGAATGATCCTGTTGGTTCAAGCCATCAAACGCTTTAGAATGTGATGCGATGCAAAAGTATTCTGCCTAGTATTTTTGTTCACTTTCCTATTTAGCTGTTTCAGTTTAGATTAAATAATAATTTAATAATAAAAGAAAAAACACTTACAAACCTGTCAGTGCACTGCCACACATTATTTCCTTAATCTGATGTAGTTAATGAGTACAGTGCTTTCAAACACTGTTGGGCCTCTAATCAGGTTCAAGCTGAGTCAGAACTAAGCGATGTCACTAAACTTTATAGACCAACACGAATGATACAATAACAAGGCAGGTTATCAGGTGCTAAAGGCCTGTAAACACCAGGATTGAAAACCAGCACTCAGAGGAGGGCCTGTATGGAGTGTATGTAAACTGACACTTATATTTTTACTGTTGTCATTAACTGTGCTGACTCAGCGATACCCCACCATTTACCAACTCACTCGACACCCAGCTGTCTATTTAGTTTACGCAGAATAACTTGTTTTGCGCAAAGATTTTCGGATGGTTCATAACATCATCCCAGGTTGAATTGTTTTCATGAAGACAATCCTACTGTCACGTGTATGATGTAGTTTGGACTAAATAGTGGCGACACGCGTTTTAAGAACAGAGAGAAACTATTGAACCACTGCTGACATCCAGTGGCTGAATAGGTGAACAACAACACCAGCGATTTTGCAGTGTAGGAAAAACCAATGAGGGAATTAAATAAATAAATAAATCAGAGCAAAGGCCGGAAGATGCCTTCTTTTAACACACTTCCTGTTTAGAACTGGTTTCCCCCCCTAATTTCAGATCCAGTCACAGTGTTATGCTCCAGACGCGTTTGTTGATAGTGTCAAAGGAGATATGACGTTAATTAAAGTAGTTAATTAAAGTATTTTTGTGACATTATTGGAGTCTTTCTCTTGAGGCAAAAATGTTTCTATATTAAATCTTAAGCTGGCCAGTGACAGACAGAGAGAGGAGAAGTGACAGACTGGCTCAAACTTCTTTGTGAGTGTTGTTGTTGTGTTGTTGATTGTGTTGCTTTAACCTTTACATCTTAAAAAAGCAAATGTGCTGGGCCTGTCTGGCCCAACGTGTGATGTGATGTGAGAATTGAGACAAATCTTGCGTTCATCCTCTGTGTGTGCGTCCACAGTGCTGAAGCTCTTGAAGATGGCCGTGGGGATGCGAGCTTTGCTCGACACCGTTATGCAGGCGCTGCCTCAGGTACAGTACACCACAGTCAGTCTGAAACCACTGCATCGTCTTTCCCTTCGCCATCTACTTTTCTCTCTCTTCACCCTGATCTGCACACATCCTCACTGACGACTCCCTCTCTCTCTCTCTCTCTCTCTCTCTCCCTCCCTGCAGGTGGGGAATCTGGGTCTTCTCTTCATGCTTCTCTTCTTCATCTACGCAGCGTTGGGAGTGGAGCTGTTTGGGGACTTGAGTAAGGACAAATGCCTCGTGCACTGAGGCACTTTCACACATGCAGTAGCTCTGCTCAGGCCGTGCAGACTGATTCATGCTCGCCGTGTGGGGGTTAGATCTATCGGGTTTTAATTGCTTTCTAGAATCCTTTGGTAAAATACCATATTGATCTCTCTAATTGTGGCCCGTAGCTGCCCGAGTAATAAAATAGCATAACGATTATTATCATTTCACCGCAAAGCCCCGTCTCACACTAACGGAGACTAACCCCTGCCTTCTCCTCCCTGTCCCCACAGTCTGTGACGAGCTGCACCCCTGTGAGGGTCTGGGCCGCTACGCCACTTTCAAAAACTTTGGCATGGCATTTCTGCTGCTCTTTAGAGTTTCCACTGGAGACAACTGGAATGGCATCATGAAGGTGAGGATAAAGATGAAGTTGCAGCAGTTGTTTGAATATGTCGGGACTTGTTGATTGTTTTTGTGCGACGCTTTAGCAGATATAGTCAAACAGTGTGTTCTTATTTCCAGGACACATTAAGAGACTGCGCCCAGGACACCAGCACCTGCTACAACACTGTGGTCTCTCCCATCTACTTCGTCTCCTTTGTGTTGACTGCTCAGTTTGTCCTGGTCAATGTTGTCATCGCCGTCCTGATGAAGCACTTGGAGGAGAGCAACAAGGAAGCCAAAGAGGGGGCGGAGCCTGAGACCGATTTGGAACTGGAGCTCCAGACGGACGGGGGAGACATGGCAACAATGTCTCCCCGGCTAAACCCTCTGTTGCTGGGCATAGACAGGTCAAGTTCTGGGGGTTCACCCTGGCGGTCCACTGGAGGAGGGGACAGGGAAGAAGAACGGGACGGTCTCATGGACTCACCCACTGCTGACATACCCAGAGACTCCGTAAACATCAGAGAAGACGTCCCTTCAAGCGTAGACCCCCCGCCGGAGGTATAGTCTTTTTCTCATGGCATTCTTTCACTGTGGTTCCCTCATCAGCCTTAAAGGAACATACTTCACATGTGCATGTACATAGCAGTATGTAGTCGCAGGTTTGGTGATTGATCATCTGTTGGTCTTTCTGCTAGTGGCTGTGAGGCTGTTCAGATGAGCCAGTGTCTCTGGCCCCTGCTGAGGGACACTGAGTGAACAGGAGAGGATCTGAAACAGGTTTAGGAAAGGGTTACTGTGAGGAATGGGCTTAGGCATTTAGTTGTGACGGTTATGGGTAGGAACTAGAGAATGTTTATGTACATACAGTATGTGTGTGTGTGTATGTGTGCGTGCGCGTGTGTGTGTGTGCGTGTGTGTCTGGCCCCTGCAGGGGACATTGCCAGTCACAGATAGGTCACAGTGCCATGGGAAAGCTGGACCTCAGGGTCTTGTTGTTCGCTTCCACAGCTATTTCCAGACAGCGGGGAAGTTTCTGACGATAGGAAGTAGAGGTTTTGCTGCTGTTGTGTTGCTGCTGTTGTGTACCCGCAAATACGCTATCAGACTTCCTCTGTCGCTCCTCAATAACTTGTGTGTGATTAGCTGTAACCTTATCTCCAGCCTCGACTGCAGTGCTACAGTGCCCCCTTGTGGGTATCAATGGTAACATGCGTGAGTGAGTTATGGATGTTGATGAGGAGGGTGAGTATATTCAGTGCACAGTTTGATGTTTAGAGTTCATGTGTTTGTATAATCTTATTTCTGTTTGTATATCTGTTTGTTGCTGCCTGATTGACTTTTTGTGTTTTTCCTTCCTCTCTCTCTCTCTCTCTCTCATCCTTTCTCTCTGTCTGCATTTATCCACCTGTCTCTGTCTGGACCTCTTTACGTTTTTTTACCCCGTCACTCTCTTTTTCCTGCTCTCCCCCTGTCTCCCTTTCGCCTTTATCTAAGTTTGTCCAGCGGAGAGCGCCGTTTGACTCGGTCTCCCTGGTCATCCAGGGTTCGATGGAGGGAGAGTTGAGTCTCATGGACAACCTCTCCGGCTCTGTCTGCTACTTCTACGCACTACCCCCCAAGTCCAGCCAGCAGCGCACGGACAAGGTCAATAATCGCCACTAACACACATTCCACCGGCTCTAATTGATAAAAGTAGTTTTTATTGTTGTTAGAGTTGGTGGCGAGGTGGTGGCGAAGTGGTTATAGAATCCGGCTTGGGACCAAGAGGCTTTGGACCCGGAGGTCACCGGTTCGACTCCCAGCCCCGCCAAAGACTGGGTGATTAATAAAGACTGGGGATTAATAAAGTATGTTCTTCTCTTCTTCTTCTTCTTAACTCGACCTTTAAAAAAAGAAAACTTAAAGTAATCATTTTTGAAAAATCTATAAATGTAGGATTATTTTTGTATTTTGTATATATCCCCAGGTCAGGGTGACATGTAGCACCTAACCCTAACCCACCACAAGGACGCGACAATACTTTGAGAAGACACGTTTCCCACGTGTGTCTTCTCATGTAGAAGAAACCAGGCCAGTTCAAACAAGCGTTTGTTTGTACCTGTCAGGAATGAAACTCTCGGTCTCCCGTAGTCGAGCCTGTGTCTTGACGCACTGAGCTGTCTGTCCACGAGAACTGTGGTGCTACATGTCGCTCTTATAGGCTCCTTCTTCTCTGAGGTCTACCACACTCTGACCATCACTGGTGTCAGTGCATTGTAAAGGCCCCAGCAGGTTGCTACATGTATGCAGAGCTGGAGAGGGAGAACACACTTTTTCATACAAATCATTTAGTCTGGTTTTTATTCGTCAACACAATAATGCACATCAGTATCATGTTAGCCAGTGTTTCCCGTCTCTTCTGACGACATAACACGACTCTCCTCTCAGGTTTCCTTTTCTTTTTGATCTCCTCGCTCCTTTACCTCAACTTCTTTACCTTCACTTATCTGTCTCTGACCTCTAACCCCCCCCAAGTACCCCATGCCTCCTGGTTTCTCAGTGAAGCGCTTAATTACCCGCCTTGACGGAAACCTGCGTAGGGTTGTGCGTCTTGCTTTGCGGCTGGAAGTGGCCAACCTGTGTTTCAGATGAGATTTTTCGACGTGCCTCGTGTCTTTATTGAAGTGTTGCTCACCACACATTGTCTCTTCCTGCCTAGATCCCTCTAGCGGAGATGGAAGCTCTGTCTCTGGCCTCTGAGAAATCCTGGTCCCTAGCTCTGACAGACGACTCGGGCCCTGACGACTTTAACCCCCTCTTTCTAACCAGTCAGGACTTCCACGTACTGACACTTCTGCTCTTTCTCTTCCTCCATCCCTCTGCAGTACCTTGTAGCATTTCCTGTTTTTTCCCAGGATGCTTTCAAAACCACTTGTTCCTCCGCTGACAGGTTTGAAGAGGATGGATCTGAAATTAGATGCATTTATTCTTACTTTTTATACACAACATCCATTTTTAACACTACTGGGCCACATACAAGTCTTTTTGGAAATAAGTAGACTCCTGATGTACACACACACACACACATATATGCATATATGTGTGTGTGTGTGTGTATATATAAATATATACTATATGTATGTATATATGTATGTATATATATAAAACATCAGGAGTTTTATATATATATAAAACATCAGGAGTGACGTGATCACTCCTGGGGAGTGATCACGTCACTCCCCAGGAGGTACGTGGTCTTCCCTGTAGGGGGGGTC
>JAFBJQ010001074.1:0-67500 GCA_016785345.1 Trinectes maculatus
TTGGACATTTTCGACATACTAACCCCTTACGTGTTTTTGCGATTTTGGACTGATGAGGAAATGAGGTTTTCTGGTGTCTAATCCACAAAATATCATTCTGGGGGATGATTTCAGGCTATTTTCTGCCAATTGGGCATGTTATTTCCCTTTTTCGGGTTTGGCCATTTTTGGACATTTTCGACATACATAACCCTTACGTGTTTTTGCTATTTTGGACCGATGAGGAAATGAGGTTTTCTGGCGTCTAATCCACAAAATATCATTCTGGGGGGTGATTTCAGGCAATTTCTGCCAGTTGGGCGTGTTATTTCCCTTTTTCGGGTTTGGCCATTTTTGGATATTTTCGACATACTAACCCCTTACGTGTTTTTGTGATTTTGGACCGATTAGGAAATGAGGTTTTCTGGCGTCTAACCCACAAAATATCATTCTGGGGGGTGATTTCAGGCTATTTTCTGCCAGTTGGGCGCGTTATTTCCCTTTTTTGGGTTAGGCCATTTTTGGACATTTTCGACATACTAACCCCTTACGTGTTTTTGCGATTTTGGACCGATGAGGAAATGAGGTTTTCTGGTGTCTAATCCACAAAATGCGTCTAACCCACAAAATATCATTCTGGGGGGGTGATTACAGGCTATTTTCTGCCAATTGGGCGCGTTATTTCCCTTTTTCGGGTTTGGCCATTTTTGGACATTTTCGACATACTAACCCCTTACGTGTTTTTGAGATTTTAGACCGATGAGGAAATGAGGTTTTCTGGCATCTAATCCACTACATATCATTCTGGGGGGGTGATTTCAGGCTATTTTCTGCCAATTGGGAGCGTTATTTCCCTTTTTCGGGTTTGGCCATTTTTGGACATTTTCGACATACGTGTTTTTGCGATTTTGGACCGATGAGGAAATGAGGTTTTCTGGCGTCTAACCCACAAAATATCATTCTGGGGGGGTGATTACAGGCTATTTTCTGCCAATTGGGCACGTTATTTCCCTTTTACGGGTTTGGCCATTTTTGGGCATTTTCGACATACTAACCCCTTACGTGTTTTTGCGATTTTGGACCGATGAGAAAATGAGGTGTTATGGCGTCTAATCCACAAAATATCATTCTCAGGCTGACTTCAGACTATTGTCTGCCAATTGGGCGTGTTATTTCCCTTTTTTGGGTTTGGCCATTTTTGGACATTTTCGACATAGTAACCCCTTACATGTTTTTGCGATTTTGGACCAATGAGAAAATGAGGTTTTCTGGCGTCTAATCCACAAAATATCATTCTGGGTGGTGATTTCAGGCTATTTTCTGCCAATTGGGCACATTATTTCCCTTTTTCGGGTTTGGCCATTTTTGGACATTTTCGACATACTAACCCCTTACGTGTTTTTGCGATTTTGGACCGATGAGGAAATGAGGTTTTCTGGCATCTAATTCACAAAATATCATTCTGGGGGGTGATTTCAGGCTATTTTCTGCCAATTGTGCACCTTATTTCCCTTCTACAGGTTTAGCCATTTTTGGGCATTTTCAACCTACTAACCCCTTACGTGTTTTTGCGATTTTGGACCGATGAGAAATTGAGGTTTTCTGGCGTCTAATCCACAAAATATCATTCTGGGGGTGACTTCAGGCTATTTTCTGCCAATTGGGCACGTTATTTCCCATTTACGGGTTTGGCCATTTTTGGGCATTTTCGACATACGTGTTTTTGCGATTTTGGACCGATGAGAAATGAGGTTTTCTGGCGTCTAATCCACAAAATATCATTCTGGGGGGTAATTTCAGGCTATTTTCTGCCAATTGGGCGCGTTATTTCCCGTTTACGGGTTTGGTCATTTTTGGGCATTTTCGACATACTAACCCCTTACGTGTTTTTGCGATTTTTGACCTATGGATAAATTAGGTTTTCTGGTGTTGACAAATTATCATTCTGGGGGTGATTTTATGCAGTTTTATGCAAATTTATCACGTTATTTCAATCTTTAATTTTTTGTCATTTTTGGGCATTTTCGACATACTAACCCCTTACGTTTTTTTGCAATTTTTGACTTATGAGAAAACAAGCTTTTCTGGTGTTTTTTTAAAAAAACATCCGAAATGTCAAAAAACAGCAACATAGTATCGTCAGGCATTGAAAATTTTCACTTTTTGTGAAAAAAAAAAGTCCAAACCCTCAAAAAAATATCATAATGGCATGAAAAATGTTTTTTGAAAACGTCAAAATGTCATAGTATAGTACGGCTTGGACAATTTTTATAAAGTCACATTTTTCTGAAACATCCAAAATATCGGAAGAAAACATCATAGTATAATAAGGATTGAAAAATTTTCATGACAAGTCAGATTTGTCTGAAACTTCTGATACGTCAAAAAAAACCCTAAGTATTCGAAAATTTCTCAAGTACTGAAAGTGCTTCAGAAAAAATGTCCTAGTATTGTAAGTTATAGAATTTCTTTTACAAAAAGCTAGACAGTACCATACTAGGTACTATCATTGCTGAAATTCTGCATTTATTTTTCCAGTCTCATCGTCAGTTGTTAATACTTAACATTTGAAGACGTTTAAAAAAAAATGTTAAAATCCATTGTAATCTGTGTTACTTTGAAGAAAAAAAAAAGTTTGTTTGTTTTGTTTTTGTTTTATTTTATTTTGTGCTTTTGGAACAGAAGTATGACATAGTTTCAGCGAAAGTGAGTCTTTATTTTTATAGCATTTATCAGTACAAGAATAAGCAGCGATCTTAAATACATCTTATAGTTTTCTGTCTTTCATGAATACATTTTAACAGAATTAATTGTCATTTCACAGAATATTTAACATTATATACATTTTACTTAAATATAGATATAAGAGATATAAAGTCCCTTCTTGAATGATAAACACAAGAGACATTATAAACACAAGAGACTTTATCATGAGAAATAAATGAGTATGTTACATGTCCATTACAGGCAACGTTTTTACACATACAAGAGCAGCTTCCCTTAATTTTTTTCTCCAAGATTAAGCATATATAACACAAAAGAACTGTGTCTAAAGATGGTCTTGCAACAAAAATAACATCACAGAATAGAGGTTTTTACCCTGTCAAAGATTTGCTGTACTTTTACTGCAGGGACACAGCCTTCTCTTAAAATAGTGATGGTCCCTGAATAGAAAAAAGGAATAATACCTTAGTTAGAAAGTGTCTGTTTAAACATTAGAAAGAGAATGTAACAGGAACTTTTTGCATTTTACCTTCATCAATCCTCAGGCAGTTGACCACAGTAGAAGCAACAATTTCATTTGAGTCCCCATCACACAGAACTCCTTGGATCTTGTGTCCCAGGCGACTAGGGGCAAAATAAAAGGCAGCAGAGTGAGTAAGTAAATGTGCAAGTAGTTGTCAAAAAGGACACGAAGGGTACTTTTCCACTTGCGTCACCTCAGTACGGTACGGTACGTTTTGCCCGTTTTTCCACTCGGCCCCAGCGGCAGAAAACAGTTCCAACTTTGGAACCATTCGGCTGTGGTTCCAAACGTGCTGAGTCTACCCAAAAACTGAGGTCACCGGGCTGCTTCGCGGGATTGGTCCAGTGGTTTCTGCGTACCGCTGCACAGTTTATTGTTTAAAAATTGAAATCGTGATTTTCACACGTGCGGTTTTATTAAAGGAAAATTAAAACCATGCACGTCATGTAAAACAGAATTTAACACTGCTCCATTAAATATCTACCAGTGGATGTGTATATCTGCCCAGTATCATTCATTTACTCTAATCGCTATTTATTTCATTCCATTAGGCGGAGTTTGTTGTTGTTGTTGATGTGTAACATGCAGTTTCCGTGTATACAGCCCAGCCCCTTTCCCCGCTTCCTGAAAAATTAGCGAGGGAGCGGGGAAGACGCCATCCATGACTCCGCCCATGTAGCGACACTGCTCTAGTGTAATGGAAAACCAACCGTACCGTACCATGCCGTACCATGCTGAGGTGATGCTAGTGGAAAAGCACTTGATGTTCATAGCAAGCAGCGTTCTGTGACTGGACACATACTTGATGACCATGGTGTGATGAGTACTGTCCACCTCTCCACTGGGATTGGCTGAGGTGATAGCAAGGGGTCCAGTTATGTTACACAGATGGCCGGTCACAGTGTGGTCTGGGACTCGGATCATGATGCTGTCCCTGGTACCAACACGGTCATAAGCTGGTCCCACTCCTGCACACACAAGAAAAAATTCAAAGGTCAGGTACATACTGGTAACTGCCATTGCTTCATAATGTTCAGCTACAGTTCCTACGGCCTGTTTACCCAGTTTATATAGCCAGTTGCCTTTGCTGACAATGCAACTGATGCCTCCAGGATACACATTCCTCATGAACTCCCAGAGAAGAGGACTGAAGGGAGGCTTGGCTGCTACCAACTGCTCCACACTAGAGATGCAAATGCAGATGGGCTTCTCTGCTGGTCTTTCCTGGAACAGGCCACATTAAGTAAAATTTGGATATTGCATATTTTACGTATCACCCATACGACATTTTCATCTAGCACCTTATTTTTCATTCTTACTTTGATATTGTAGATTTTCTCTATAGCCTGAGGATTTTTGCAGGAGGCAGCCAGGGCATAGACTGTGTCGGTGGGAATACCACATACGCCGCCTTCGTCCAGTAGATCAGCAATCTTCAGGAGACCACTGGTGAGCCGTGAATCAGCAACAGGACATGGCAGCTCTGAGGACGTTTCCTGTTTCGCTTTCTCCTGAAACAGGCCACAGAAGCCGAATTCATTAAATGAAAAAGAACATCGCAAAAGAATCAGAGGAGGAATAAAATATGACTCTTTTAGTTGGTTACCTTTAATAAGGGAGGGCCCATAGGCAGCAGTCTGTGTAAGAATATACCATTGACCAGTGATGCCAGAGCTCCATATACACAAATTATTGCTAGGACTGAAAGCATGGCTACTGCAAAATAAAAAAAGGTTTGAACATTTTGAGAACTTTGAGAGCTTTGCTGCAGATAGAATTAATGTATGTTAAAAAGAGCCTTGCTTACTTTCTAGCTGGTATGGCAGCTGTTGCAGTGTGGACAGCAGGAAACAGACCAGAACAACTTCCATGATTATTGTTAGAAACAGCAAAAGCAGGTTCCTGTAGGCAGCTAATATAAATAGTGGAAGAAATTTTAACTCTTTAAATTGAATATCGATAATGACAATATATCTTTTTTTTAACAATGTGATAAACTTACCTATCACCATTAAGAAAACGTTGATGACCAAGAAAGCAATAACTCCTGCTGTAAAACCAGAGGATGCATCTGCAGAAAGTTGTAGCAGGCTGCCTGAAAAGAAAAGAAAAAATAAATTGGTATCAGATTTTTTTTCATTTTTTGGAGGGGGGGGGGTAATTCAGTTATTTCCAACAAATCATATTTCTACAAACATACCTGCAAACCTAAACCAGGTCCAGGTTGCCCATACTGCTGCATAAATAGACGAGATGACGGATCCAAAACGGCCACCTCCATTAACTTGCAGACGGCTGACATAGGTCTGGATGATGGCTCCAGAGATGAGGACCCATGGCACAGTCAGATTGAGGAAGGAGGGGTTTGAGCTTGACACTTGTGCATGGAGAGCTGAGAGAGATGCAACCCCATTTGAAATGTAAAACATTGCGTCTGAGGCCTGGTCTTTTTCAGGCAGTGCTTCCCGTTCTCTCTGTTCAACTGCTGAACATCTACTGCAAATGAAAGCTTTCTGTAGCTGTTCCGTGGATACTGGCTGTGGACCCACAGGGATGAGAGCCTTCTCTGCTATAGTGTTGATGAGCCGTGAAAAAGTACCATATAGGGAGGCTGCCGTGAAGAGGGAACAAGCGATGCCAAAGAAAATGTAATAACCTTGCAAAGGGATTTGGGGGATAGTTGAGACTGTGAGCAGGACAAACAGCATGTTGTGCACCAGTTCCAGGACATCCGTGTTCAAGCTTACAACACAAAGCACTAACCCTGCCACCACAAAGAACCAGTTACCCACCATCACTTCCCTCCCTGAGACCAGGTCACTGTTCCCTACAGTCAGAACAGATGTGACGAACTCATCCCAAGCTTTGATCAGCCAATATGTGGCATGAAGTCCAAACTTAGTGGTGTGGTAGCAATCTTGGCGCAGATGGGCATAGTAACTTGAGAAGAGTTGGGCAACTGATATGATTGAAATCCATGCGGCTCCTAAGCCAAACACTTTAACATATCCAAAGCTGTAGAAAGCAAAGATGAAGGGGGCAACAGTGTCACAGAAGAAGCCCAGGGCCATGGGTTCTGCATACTTGGTGTTTTTCTTCTTCTCTTGTCCAATGCTCTGGGCGCTTGCAGAGTTGGCGGTCCCTAGCAGGAGAACATTGAAGAGAGGGGTACCGAAGCCTTTGAGGACTAGACGCTGGGTCAGGCCTTTGATAAGCAGTGCAGCTGAACCATAAATGGCAAATGTTAGAATGAGCAACTCAAGGACCCCAGAGACCACAAGGGCCCAGGAGCTCCCTACCAGACCTACTGCCTCAAAAACTAACGTGGCTGTGATGGCCCCAAAAACAAAAGGCATGATGTAGTTGACTGTGGCCGAGCAGAAGGCGAGGAGAAAGGACAGAATGCTATAGGGGACCAGGCCAGCAATGGCGGACTCACTTATGTCCTGGCATAAATTACACACTGGTAAATCTGTGGTGACATTCAGAGACATGTTGCTCATCATTTGATTGGACACTGACAGATTGTTGATCATTTCATGAGTAATTGATACTGTCTTAGGAGTTTCAGCAAGGGCACCTAAGTAGATTCGAGTGGCGCCATAACTTCCCCAAAGCGCAGCATAGCCAATGAAGGCAGTACCACTCAGATGATCATACTTTCTGAAGGAAAGCAGTCCGGCCACCAACTGGCATATGCCACCAATCAGGATGAGATGGACACCTATGAAAACCATGAAATTTAAATTACTAAAATAAAACCAAGGACCAAAAACAAGGACCAAGAACATTAGTTTTCAATGTCTTTCAAAAAGTTTTACCTGCAAGTATGTTTTCCACTCCTACTGGTGCAGTGCCGGTATGTGCTGTATTGAAGTTCTGCAGAAGTACAATGAATGCACTGATTCCATTGGATAACATGCCTAATACCCCTGGTTCGCCATAGAAACTGGCTGGAAACCCATCTGCTGTGGCCATTGTGTCCTTGTTTGTGGTTTTACTGAAACATATGACACAGAAAACATATCCATGAATGTGGGATCGGTTCTATGTACATATTCCGTAAAAGGATTAATAGCAAGTAGTGTTGAAATAACCCAAAAGATGAAATTGGGAATTCTTCCTTGATCTTGTTTGATTAATTAAGAGAGTCACAATATCCCACTTTGGCAATTAAACTGTGTTGAAAAATGAAAAATACAATACATGTCTAAATTACAAGCAGAAACAGCAAGTGAAGGTATTGCAGTTGCATACAAACTTTCTACTCCTAGAAAAAACGAGGTTAAAAGCTAATAATAAAAATGAAACATGGACTGTAAACTGCCATTACTCATTTGTATGTTATCAGCAGACCATTATTAAGTTCAGGTGAAACTGGAGCACTGTGCTCCTTTTGATTCTTTTCTATCGTAACCATTTGCAGAGGTAAGTCTCCCACCCTGCCCAGCCATTCAACTGCTCCTCCACTGTTGAAATGTGAGCAACTGTTTCAACTTTCCAGCTCCAGTGTCCAGTGAAAGCAGAGACTATCTGCATCCTTATCCTAAACTGTCACACTGATTTTTTTTCACTCTAGTTAAAAGTCTAATTTTAATGCAGGTGCTAACTGTGGTCAATTTTATGAGTCTGTAGATATGATAGATAAGCTAATGTAGCAAAAGCATTTTTATCACCAGTGTTTTGTTTTTATTCAACGGTTACATATGAAAAAGTCTCAGTGCTCGGTGACAAAAAGAGAAAATGAAATGACGTCTTACCTGGTGAAGATCCTCACACAGGTGGAGTGTTGAGTTGTTCTGAAGGAGAAATGAATGTTCCATTAATAAGGCTTCCTCCTGGGTAGGTGGAGCTTGAGAAACTTCCCCCACTGTCTCATACACCTGCAACCTGAGATGTGACATCACTGTCTGTGAAAACAGATAATAAAGTACCACTCCTTCTTTTCAAAAGAGGCGATGCTGATGTCCATTCCAGAAACTATGACGACCATCCTGGAAATTCCTCCTTTAGCCTGATTAGGTGTTTCTTTGCAAATGCTTGAACTTCCCTATAATTCCTTCCTGGATGGTATCACTGGTCACTGAGAGTCCTGGGCTATATAAAGCAGGTGCACTCAGTCCGAAAGCATCAGCATCTTCAGCAACCTGTTGACTGCAACCCTACTGCACCAGAAGGAGAAAGAAGAGCAACGTGAGAGAAACAACCACTCTGAGCCATGTTTTCCAACGTACAGGTAAAGAGAGATTTATTTCTTTTTAAATTCCTATAGAGGTGATGTGTAATAAAGGGCATGCATCCTGTTCGTGTCTGAGTAGGTAATGTCAGTCTAGTGAAAGAGTTCTCATAAAACTAAACGCACATATATTATTATTATTATTATTATTATTATTATTATTATTATTATTATTATTATTATTATTATTATTATTATTATTGTTATTATTTGTGTTATTTTTGTGGGCGTGTATGTACAGGGGGGATGTTACAGCACTGACCCACCAGCAAAGCTGTTCTTTTAAAAGACAAGCAGAGCGTATTATTCATGATTTAATTATATGTGACAAGGAAATGGCTTAAGATCACTATCACCTATATCCACAGCCTGTAATGGAACGGAAAAAAAAGAACTCACTCAAATATGTATTTAGTTACTTGATAAATAGTTGGTGGTTTAAAGGTATCATGTCTTATTCGCTTCTTATTTGTCCTGCAGAAAACAATTAGACCCATGTGGGCTGTCAGAGGCGTGCATAAGTCAGCAATGGAAGGTAAACTCAAGTTCATTTGGTTCCATTTGATCAGAAACACTGATTATATCTGTTGACAAGTGAACATTTCTTATCTGCTCACCACTTGACTTTAATCCAGTCTTTCTTTTCGTTTCTGTTGCTGTGTAGTCTTGAAGCGGCCAGCGCCTGAGGACACAGTAACAGCCAGCTTTGGGAAGTTCATCAGTGAGATACAGCCACTGCACTTGTCCCCCAAAGTCCTCCACCGCAGCAAAAGGATGGTGCTGGACAGCATTGGTGTTGGTCTGATTGGCAGCACCACGGAGGTGTTTGACCTGGCCCTGCAGCACTGCCAGGTGAGACAGAGAGAGAAGGAAAAACATATGAGATGAAGGACAGAAAATATTTCTTCTATATTAAGACAAAAATAAATCATGCCTGTTGACCTTTTCCCACGAATTTCCTAAAAGAGACTTACAGAGAGACTTATTAGTTGAGGAGTAATGTGCCTGAACTATTTAAAGTAAAGTTCAGTGCGGTGTGATGACTGTAAAATAATGTATTATGCCCTTGTGGTGGTTCCATGTTTACCTGTCTGAATCTGTTCCCTCAGTACATGTACGCGCCTGATGACATCAGCTCTGTATACGGACGTAAGGGCACCAGGCTCTCCCCGACACTGGCAGCGTTTGTCAACGGCGTGGCGGTGAGCATAAATAGATGGCACACACATGTTGTAGACTCGGCTGTTTTACAGTCTGGACAGCCAACCGCAGGAAATGAAAATAATAAATCCAACTTTCCAATTGGCTTTCCATCATTATACCCACAAACATCACTTGGCCTCCATTCCCAAAGAGGTCCTCAGGATGCAAAGCTAATTTCCTCAACCTACGTTTACCCCTAATGGTTTAAGATTTTACTTCGGAATACATTTGCCACAGTTAGTGAATCTGTGCTGGCTGAAAAGAAAGGACAGGGTGTGGAGAGGTGGACTGTGAAAAACCCCTTATACACAAACTTATTTTCTAGCAGCCATCTGAAGAGACTATTAAACTCATTTGACGGTTAAAATCTTTCTGCTTCAGACTCACTCCATGGACTTTGATGACACATGGCACCCTGCCACTCATCCTTCAGGAGCAGTCCTTCCCGCTGTGTTAGCACTCAGTGACATGATGCCCTCTCAGAGCAAACCTAGTGGCCTGGACCTCCTGCTGGCTTTCAACGTCGGCATCGAGATCCAGGGGCGACTGATGAGATTCTCTAATGAGGCCCGCAATATCCCAAAGAGGTGAGCAGCCTCAGAGCGTGCAGTGTTATGTACAGTCTCTTGGTGATGGCAGTGAACTGTGAAGGGCCTGTTATTTTCTTTAGCTGCAGGGTGGGTGGGTGGTGTCAGCACAACTAACCATGTGGAGCAGAATAAGACACAGGTCTCTGTTTGGCAGGTTAAATGACCCAGCGCTTTATTTGCTTATTAACCAAGTGCTCAGATGACTCAAAACCTACTCCCTTTATCACCAATGAAAGACGCTGTCTCTGTGCGTGGAGGGGAGAAGCACATAGATGCGGATCGTGCAACTTTAAAAACAAAAACTCAAGTGTGCATTTAATGATGGGACGCGCCTATCTAACCTGCTCCTTCAGGATTAAGTGGCTTGAAAACAACTGACCTCAGACTGTCCTTTCTCTTTCCTTCTCCTCACCAGGTTTCACCCTCCGAGCGTAGTAGGGACGATGGGAAGTGCAGCTGCGTGTGCTCGCCTCTTGTCCTTGGATCACTCGAAGAGCAGTCATGCCTTGGCCATAGCTGCTTCTCTGTCTGGAGCCCCCATGGCTAATGCTGCCACTCAGGCTAAGCCCCTCCACATAGGCAACGCTTCACGTTTGGGGCTGGAGGCTGCTCTGCTGGCCTCCCGAGGCCTAGAGGCAAGTCCCCTGGTCCTGGATGCCGTACCAGGGGTGTCCGGCTTCAGTGCTTTCTATGAAGACTATGTGCCACAGTCTTTAGAATCACCTGATGATAGTGACAGCCATGTGTTTCTGTTAGAGGAGCAGGACATGGGCTTCAAACGCTTCCCAGCCCATCTGGGAATGCACTGGGTGGCAGACGCTGCAGCCTCTGTTCATGAGCTTCTTGTTGGAGTCGGCTCTGGCACCGTCTCCCCAGCTCAGGTCCAGAACATCCAGCTCAGAGTGCCAAAATCAAAGTACATCAACAGGCCCTTGCCTGAGTCTGAACACGAGGCACGTCACTCCTTCCAGTTCAATGCTTGCTGTGCTCTGCTTGATGGTGAGGTGACTGTTCAGTCCTTCACCCCCGCTGCCATGAGTCGCCCCGAGCTGCTGGCCCTGTTGGCCCGTGTTCAAGTGGAGCATCCAGATGACAACCCTGCAAATTTCAACCGCATGTATGGTGAAGTGCAGGTGACACTTGTTGGAGGAGACATTCTGAAGGCACGGTGTGACACCTTCTACGGTCACTGGCGCAACCCACTGACCAACGAGAGTTTGACAAAGAAGTTCAGGAACAACGCAGGGATGGTGCTTCCTTCAGAGAAGGTTGAGATTTTGATTGATGTGGTGGAGGAGCTGGACAGAATTGAAGACTGCAGGGCTCTTCTGTCACAGCTGCAATAAAAACATAACATCAATTTTTGTACATAAACACATTTACAGATATTTTACTCAATACTATGGACAGTTAACAATTATTAATTAATAGTACAGTACTAATAATACTAATAATACTAATACTGTACTACTGACTCCCATATTTGTCCAAATCAATGCTGAAGAATATTACCCATACCGATTAAAAGACCCAACATGCAACTGTATACCTATTGCACTGTTTAAATTAAAATAATTTTACTGCAATTTATTTTATAAAGAAATCAATATTACAATTATTTTACTGTGACTAAGTTGCTTTGCAAAGGGAAGTATTTATGAACCTAATATGTTTTCATATAACGTTGCATGCATTAAGGACTGTACTTAAGGTTTGAAAGGTTTGTTAAAATGTTAATTTAAGTGGTTTAAGAAGGATTTTAACTTTGATATTTATATATATTTATATACACCTGTAACGTTTCTGTTGCTGTGATTTTGGTTTCAATAAAATTGCTGGAGAAAAAAAAGCATCGTTTTGTCTTTGGCTCAGAAAATAAATCCTATCACTTCCTTTAAGTGCTTTACCAGTACAAAAGAGGAAAAGATTCTGTAGTGAGTGACAGATAAGTTCACAGAGTACCTCACAAGTACTTTATTATGTTAGCCATAAAATAATTACAGTAAATGATTTACAACGAAGTGGCTTTTCTGCTCCTGGTTTCATGATAATGATGTTATTTGTGTGCTCACGATGAATAATCAACACGCAAATAACAAGTGACTGCCATGCAGGCTAAAGTTTTACTCCATAAAGGAGGAAAAGTTTCCTCATGCGTAGTGCAAACAAAAATATAAAGCTGTGCTGGGAAAAGGGAGGTGTTTTCCATTTTCCAGTCTGTGGTTCCAAAGTTAACATTTGGCAATTAGACACAGCAGCTACATATTCCACTAATATAGTTCTTAAACGGTGACACAATTTAAAATCATTTGACACTGTAAATATATTGCACAGGTACTACGTTTGTTAATCTGTGTGGACTCATTTTCAGCACAGCACACTGGAAACTGGTTATTTGGGAGTGTGTCTCACAGTTCAAGATCACGGTCAAGACAAATATGATCTAAAAAACAATATTCCACCAAACAATGAGGCTAGAGTGTCAAAACAAAGTCAGGAAATGATTCCTCATCATCCGATATCATGTGGCATCATGAAAAAGTCATAAACTACATGTAATCTAGGTTAACCAATCATCTGTTATCATATGGTATGAATGAAGATGTTATTATAAAACAGGCTTTTTTACAGAGTTAAAATTGAAGTAAAAATCCCTGAGGGAGATATAAACAGTGCACATGCTTTCCATTATATACTGCAGTCTTTGGGGTCCATAAATGAACAGTTCTGCTCAGTTGGAAACTTTAGTGTAAATGCAGGAGCTGATCATTTGTCTCGAAGTCTGTGTTGTGCTTGATATTCTGCCCTCAATAGCGTGTAGTGGTAATAAACTGTTTCCTAATAAAAGCATCAATAAAGAAAGATTGGCACAGTCTTGGCCAACGACTTCTGATCTGTCCGACTTAGCACAAAAGTTACATCATAACAAATGGGAGGCAAATAATGTTTGGTAATAATCATGGTAATTATTATAATTACAAACCATCGCACAATTAACTCCTTTTTGAGTTTATTTCCGGCAGTGACTTATCCTCAGGAATTTATCACAAGGAAATTTATTACGATAAATACAGTAATGACGGGGGAAATGGAGCAGTGTATTAATAAGGAAGGGAATTTTGACACAATAAAAATGAAAGGTTTATGATTTACAAAGTAAGAAAGAAAAACTGGGTGGGTGCAGGCAGCTGATCTAACAGGAAGAAGTACCAAAATATCTCCATATTCCCAACATCCTCTGAGTCTTGCTACATTCTGAATAATGTACCTTGTTAGCTTTCATACACCCACGATACAGCAGTATATAACAAAATGACTGATAACAGTCAAGTTTAATATAGCAAAACTAAATGTCAACGGTTTCTTGTTTTCTATGTTCTCTGTATTACAATCATTTTGGGCCCAAGCTCATATACCTTCAGAATTGTGCAAAGGAGGTCCAATGGACAGTGTTTGTTTAAGGGTATGACGTATGTCTTGTGTTGACAAACAAGCTCAAAGAGGTCTCAAGAGGATCCTTCTGGTGTTGACTGGTTATAGTTTGAAACTTCAATGAGATTGTGGTCGGGATCTCTGAAGTACAGGGAAGTGATGGGTCCCACAGCACCACTCCTCTCCACTGGACCTTCCTCTAGTTTTACTCCACAAACCTTTAGAGAAGAGGCAGCAGAAAAACTGACTCCGAGCATTGCAGTGGCACCTTAATCCCGCACAAAATGTAACATACAACGTCGACAAGAGGCCAAGTGGTTCTGATGATAGCCACATTACAGGACAATGATTGACCGTTGTTTTGTGGACAGTGTGTGGTAATGGTTAAGTACCTTCAGATGTTCGGCCACTGTAGCCAGAGGGGTGTTAGTGATAAGGCACAGGTCTGCAGAGCCAGAGGTCGGACGCTTGGCTTTTGGTTCAAACTCTTGCCCCAGCTGGTGAAGGTTGAACTTCTGTTGCCCAAAACCCAGAGCCTTACGGTCTCCCTTAAAAATACAAAGATGTCATGCAAGTGTTGAGAACCATTTGAGGAGCTCAAGCTCCCTCATAAGTGACTGACTTTTAATCAAAGCCTGCCATCTAGGGGATTTTTTCTCACACAACATCATACATATTTCTTTTTTTTATCCCTGTGTACATAAAGCATGTATTGTGACAATTTTATTGTCATATTGTCTGTTCGTGACTATTATTTAAGATTTTAACCATTATCACCAGTTTTAAAGAATAGAGTACACTTATAGCACAGTTTATTTTCCTGCTCTCACTTCTGCATTTGTTATATATTGTTAATGAAACATTTGCTCTCAGTAAATGTCCAAAAGTGCGACATTTGTATCAAAATCAATACCGTTCAGATAAACCTACAGGAGATGGGCTGTGATCTGGCTGGAGTTGTAAGGACAAGTCAAGATGTAATTTTAGGGCAGTTCCTGGTGAAATTTTACTCTGTGACAATTCCAGATTTATTAAATTGGTCAGTCACATAGTGAACCAGTATGCAGTGGTTGACAGGACACAATGATGAGAAATCGTTGTTCTTCCTTAAAATCACATATTGTGAAAAAAAAAAATTACATGCTTGACATAATATATGGGCAAATTATGATTAATCTAATGATTGTCTGAATATGTACGCTAACATGAGCAACACTACTTAAACAGAACAATCATAATTTATTATTATTATTATTATTGTTATTATTATTATCATTGTTATTGTTGTTATTATTTTCATTGTTATTGTTGTTGTTAATATTATTGTTATTATTATTATTATTAAGAACAATAATAACAATGATAATCATGATGATGATGATGACACAACACACACAATGCATTGCTTATACCTTGAAAGTGATGACCTCCATGCCGAGGACTGAGGTATAGAAGTTGATGGTGTTTGGTACACTTTTAACAGTGAGAACCAAATGGTCCAGATGACTCACTTCAACTGGGCACTTTGTTTTGAACCTGACCAGTGTTTGGATGGAGACAATCTAAGAAGAGAGAGGAGTAAATATGAGGATGAAGTAATGATGACGAAATTAAACAACTCGTTTCCGTATGAACAGCGCCTCTGGGTGGTGTGTTGGCGTACTGCAACCTGCAGACACAACAAGATCGTTATAGTTACTCCGATTAGCAAAACATCCATGTAGACTTGCACTGCTGTTTAGTCCATAAAATAGACAAAGTGACAAGGAATTAACCCTCCCACACAAATCTTGATAATTTGGCTACTTTCGATTTCTCGATGTCAGTCTGGCTGTTTGTGTCCTCACAAACTCAGACGCCAAAGGAAACATAGTTAGAGTTTATTTAATGTTGGCCGTTCGCAGAATTTACAAAATATGAAGCATTACCTTCAAAGATCGTCTCTGAAAATGGGCCAGACAGTTTGCAGCAGTCCGTAGCGCCATTCTCACCGAGGTCTCACACCGACACTTCCTGGTTTTGCCGCTGTGGACTCTGGTCTATGAAGTGCAGTCCTCCACACCTCAGCTGTGATCTGCCGCTACCATACAGCCTTATAATCAGAGGTGTCTCTACAAATACCCCATCAACAGAACACTGGAAAACAACTTCTGACCACAATCAGTAAATATAACATTGAATTTACAATATTCCTGGCAACGTTCATAAAAACTGGAGCATCACTTAATATACCTTACCCCCACTTTTCCACACGTGGAGGAGTTGGCTGTCAAAAGGCCCCTCTGTAGATCAACTGTTTGTTTGGGCCATTCTGAGCTATTGTAGAATCCAGGTTTCGCAACATGGCACAGTTTGTAAAACAAAACCTGCGTTCAATGTAGGTATAAAGGACATAAATACAGTGACTCCTGTTAGGTGATCACACATTAATGAAAATGTTTTTATGAAGACTATTCAATTTGTTTTTTTCAGGATCACCCATGACGTACCCTGTAATGAATAACATTAAAAAGCCTAAGAAAACGTATCAGTAAACACTCCAAACTAAACATGAAAATTAACAAACATGTACACTGCTTAAGGTAAGGTAGAAGTCATGTATGCATCCAGAAGTTTTCTGACAGCACCCCTGGAGCAGAGAACGCATTGGGGAAATTTTGTAGCATAACAACTTTAATTCAGCGGTTAATTTTGTTTAACACCCAGTTAACATACTGCACTGGGTGGGCCACAGAACAAGGCCATAACTAAAGCATGGCCTAATACGGAACATACGTTTTATTTACAAGTTCATGGTTTTCAACAATGACAAACTCCTGCATTCAAATTTTGTCCGAACAAGGGAAGTAATAATTGTGGTATAGACATCAAACTGTGAAACAAGAAACATGACAGGGCGGCACTGTTAATGATGCACTTTTCTTCCTTCAGCCAATGCTATTAAAAATCTACCAAACGTCTACATAAAATATTAAGTTCAATACAATTGAAAACATAAGTCCTCCTTTAACCGTTAACAGTTTTTATGAATAGTTTTTAAGAATAGTATACATTTATATCCTGGTTTGTAATCCCCTTACTTTCACTCCTTGTATTGCACACAAATATGTAGCATTTGCTCATGAGGCAACGCCGTCTCAGACAACTAACTTGAATTTTTTTTCCAATGGAACATTATTAAGACAGAAAGAAAATCATGATTTTTTTTCTGACTTGGTCAATACAAAATTATAGATTAATAAGTCCTCACCTGTACACTGAGGCAGAGTTGGCAATGCTTGTCTACATTTCAGTTAGTAATTTTTTGTAATTTCACCCAATGCAAAAAAGCAACCTCGAGTCTGATAGGGGCAGTGGCAAAAAAACCAAGAATCAGACATTACGCTAATATCAGCACAAGCTAAAATTGAAAATATAAATAAAATATAAATGTTCTTTCACATGGGGGGCAAGAAAAAACAAGTAAATTAAAATTTTCCAAAATGTCATGTCTGTTACTGCATTTTTGAGATGGTGACATTTCAGATGCCAACAACTTGATATCATATCAAATATTACCAATATTGAGACACTAAAATCAGGGATGAATACTACTCAATTATTGTTTTATTAATGAATGCCAAATTAAACTTGTGCATTTGTTTTTTTTATTTAGCAAATGCTGAAAATGTTCATGGTATATGCCACTCAAAAACACTAGTTTGTTTCTATTAGGTGATAGAAGAAAAAGGAAAACAAGTCGCACTGTAAATGGCAAACAAATCAATGTCCTACATCCTTTGGACATCACAATCTCTACATTATTCTGATATGTACACCAATGCCACTTATTTTTTTAAACCAAATTTTGATGCTGTGATAGAGTAACGAAGCCAACACTTCCTAATCTTCAGGAGATCATTTACAATCTAAAACCAATTCAGTGATATTGTATCACTGAAGTGGAAGTTCAAATTAGATTTTACAAGCTTATATACAGCTAATACTTTCAACTGGTCTAACTAGGAACTGTACCAATACCCAATTTAAGGTGTATAAAGGCGGTGTTTAGGAGCTAATACAAAAGGATTTGAAGTGCGTGAACTACCTGCAGGTGTGCAGCATTTATTACCAGGGGATTCTTTTTTAAATACATATTTGCTTGTGTGCATGGTTTGGCGCAATGCAAAAAACTGCTTGGTCACTACAGGTTGATTCAAACAGCATGCATTGCTTGTGTTTTAACTTTGGACTGCATTAATAATAGTCTTACTAGAGTGTGAGTATGTCACTATATCAATCACCTCATAAATCACCCCTGCAACTGCATTATGATCAAACTCTCAAATGGTATGGACAGTGGAGACACATTTCCTCAAAATTCTCTCAAAGACTTGGGATATTAGATTATTTAAGATGAGACAAAAGGCCTGCAGTCTGTAAAGAGCTACACCACACTTTCTCGATTGGCCGATACCAGGACAGCCCTGCGACAGATGGGGCAAGTGGAGTTTTCAGACAGCCAGCGATCGATGCAGTGCACATGGTACTCATGAGAGCAAGGAAGCTTACGTAGCTTGTTTCCTTCTGCATACTCTGTTATGCAGACGCTGCAAGTTTTCAAGGCGTCACTTTCTCCAAAGTTACGCATAGAGAGGTTGTCAATCTGCTCTTTAGTCAATCCTTGGGGCTGGTCCTCATCGTCATCATTTAGGAGGAAGAAGTGGGCAAGCCGTAGGAAGGGCAGTGAGCTGGGCTCCTCTAGGCTGATGGGTGGTCTAGGTCGAGCCCTGCCACCAGTGGCAAGTGGCCCAGTGGCAAGGCCTTCAACCGTATCATTCTCAACTGTCCTTGCTCTGACTCCAGCAGCTGCAGGAGGTTCATCAACATCAGCAGCAGGAGTAGCAGCATGAGTAACATCTGGATTGTTGAGGGTTTCACCCAAATCCGCGGGTGTGCTGGCTCCACGGTTTGAATCTGAAGAATCAGAGTCTGAATCCATGAGGTAGCCAAGTTCACCAAAACCAGTCATAATCTGTCTGATCATAGACTGGAGAGCCATTGAGGTTGCCTCTCCCAAACCTGCGTCAGAGATTCTTCGGATAGGGATGCGAATAGTGCTGACGTAGGTCCTCACACCAGCCCGCTCAGATCGTGAGAAAGTCCTACGAAATCCACCTCGTTCACTCTCATAAAGAAACGTGTTGTTTGAGTTCTGAGAGCGAGAGCGGGTGCGACTGGCAATGCTGTCTCTTTGCCGATACTCACTGGGGCGCACACGACGCACCTGGAGATCAAGCATAATAGTAGGTGGGCGTCGCCCTGCTCCACCGGCTTCTCCCCCACCAGCTTCTCCTTCCTGAGATTCAGGGTTATGAGCCTCCGGGACCAATTCTGCACTCGCCCTAGATGGCTGAACATCACTTTCAACTGCACTTTGTCTAGAAAGAACATGCTGTCGAGTTCGTGAACTGCCCTCCACTTGAGGAATAGGGGGAGAGCTTGTGCCAGAGTTAGAGCTTTGTGAGTTGTGAATGTGAAGCTGACGTGGATTAGCGATGCCATCTAGCTGATCCAAGCTGAGAGGGGAGCGGCTCCTGGCCATACGGGCCCTGGTCCTTCGTGGTTCTGGACTGCGGCTTCGAGCTCTCCTTTGTCCTCTACGTGTTGAAGGAGAAACAGGGGACTGTATTGGCAAGGCGGCAGGTGAGCTGGGAGATTCTTCTAAAATCTCTTGAGAGACAACCTCTTCTAGTTCAGGCTCTGGTTCAACTATGACAGCCAACTCCTCTACAACTGGTTCTTCAACCACTTCTGTGTCCATGGGGAGCTGTGGTTCAGCATTTGACACAACTTCCTGAGCCTCTGGAGGCTCTTGCTCACCTTCAGCAGCTGCCTGCTGCTCAGCCAAATTACGGTTTACACTGATTTCAAGGCTGAAGCGAAAATCGCCACTGTTTGGGTTGGTCTGGCTTACTGCCCGCCATGACTGGTTTCCACGATGACCAGTTCTGGTTGTGTTGCCTGTGCGCCTCACTGTGTTCAGCCAGTCCAGAAGACTATCCCCACTGGTGGGATCCTCAGTGCTTTCTGCTTGAATTGAAAATCAACAATTATTTACAAGTTTTAACACGTGACAAAACACTTCTGAATGTAATAGTAAATCACACAGTGGAAAAGGGTCCAACTTACCAACGGGATCTTCTCCGATTTCAGCAGTAGGAGTATTATTATTATTATTCTGCTGGTCTGGACCATCTTTTATTTGCTGAAGTCTATTAAGCAACTCATCTGCCGTTACCTCTCCTGAAAGAGACATTACAAAACAGAACCTTAGTCTGACGTAAAAAAAAAAGTGAAAATGACTTTCAGCAATCTGGAATTCCTGTCCTGGAATATTAAGTGTTTAGTTCTTTTTCAGATGTCAGACAATACAGGTGGCTGAAAGGAATTGTCAGTTTTACTATGATGCAAACACACAATGTCTAATTTAGTGCACAGAAAGTGTAAACATCTATAAGTATACTGTAACAGCTACATATCTGGCCAGAGTGAGAGCAATGGTTAAAAGAAAAAAAAAACTTGTACTGATGTGTAGGAATGTTGTATATGTGTTTAAAAAGGATCAGAACAGGTGTTTTGTAGGAATCTATCAGCCCACAGATCTTTTTGTGTTTAAACACATCAACAGGGCAATACTGAAAACCTCCGGACTTACCAGGGCATGCCACTGTCCATTCAATGCCCTCTCCTTGCAGGGTGCTCCACTAAAGGACGTTCCAAACTTACATTCCCCCTTCCACTGTCCTGGGACAGAAATGGATTGGGCTTCTTCAGTAGTCCATAGACTGTTAGTTTTTATTGTAACTTTTCATTCGACTGTGCATGAATGAAATTGCTTTTACCAGTTAGTAACCCCTACTCCATATGATCTGTAGCACAGTTTATAAAACACTAAACACTACACAAAACTAAAGACCAACATTATTACACAAGAGGTTTATTACCCGGGGTTCCCAAGAGATTGTTGTCCCTCATGAGACGGTAGTCCTCATCACTGAGATTGTTGACAAACTGGTAAAAGGCCTCCTCCCTGTCTAGACGGTCCAGCTGCCTCCTGCGCTGCGACTCCGGCTGATCACTCTGCTCACTACTGTCAGACCCTTCCATTGTTTCAGAAGGGAGGAAGATTGAGTGATGTTTTCCAGTCGTCAGCAAGCTGTTGCAGCAAGACAAAAAAAGTATAACTGTAAATCAGTAACATATGTATACGGACAGCTGACTGACTATACATCTACTATAGATTAGCTAAAGTGTTAACTGTCCATCTATTAAATAAATACTACTCAAAAGGGATTCACTAACAAATGCTAACCAAACAGTCTTCATTGCCCTTATCAGGTACTTATAGTGTATATTTATCCATGATTAATGTAGTGGTCAAATCGGTGACTGGTATCTACGGTAGGGAAATTGTCATCGAGAAAAAAACCATCACAGTGCACCACATCAAATATCTTAGATGGTTTTGTCGTGTTTACATGGTCCACATCTGCTAGTTATAAAGCATTCGGACAACCTGCTATTATTACTAGCTGCGTTTACCGTAACAGAATTTTCGTGAACACATTACAAAATGCGGCTGTTTCATAGCAACAATCATAAGTAAATAGCTGGTTAGTTAGTGTGCTTCTGGATACCGATGGAGAGCAGTATGCTGGTCAAAGTCGAGATAAAAACAAAATGGCATCGTCTAGCTTAGCTTACGTTAGCTCACTATTAGCATCGTACACCATTGCTAAGAGTGTCAACTTCACTCATTGCTAACTGTGAAATAGAATGTCCTAAGTTAATAGAAATATATACTAAGGACAGATGACAAATTATTTTGTGAGTGTGATATTAATGGCACAGTAAGCTTAAGACAAGGTTCAGATGACCAAACAACCGCTGGTCCAGTGAGCTTTCACACCGCTACAGCTAGTTAGCTTCCACGTTTTGTCGCGAAGTGGCTACCCGCACACAGTTGCCGTGAGAAATTTATTAGCTAACGTAGCCATTGACTTCTTAATATAAGTGCTACGTTGCATTAATGACGTAAATATAGTGTCGAATGTTCTTTAATGGTTAAGTGTTAATGAAAAGACACAAGCAAAAACACGACAGTGTCAATACAAATGCATTACTGTTAGCATCACCGTAAGCTAACTAACGACGTCAATCAATGACGTTACAACCAGTACCTTAGCATAGCAAACAGCTAAAAGTAGCTTGCTTATAAAAATAAAGACAATCAGAATTAAAACACATCTGTCAACAAATCACTAATATATTACCTATTCACTGATGTTCGTAACAATGTAACCGTACAGGCCAGTTGTCCTTCATATACGCTCTAAAAACGCTCGACTAACGCTTAAATGCGATTTCAGGATTCCATTTTCTTTCTTTACGAAGGCTAGTAAGATCTTCCGGAAACGGAGTTAAGTGCCGGTGGTACCCTGGGTAAAGACTCTCAGGTAAACACAGGCAGCGCCTTCCCAGTCAAGCTAAACGATTGGACAGCGTCTGCCAATCGTGTCGAATGAGGGGGCCCAGTGGGGCTGCCTGACAGACTTACTTCAGGGCTTCAACGACAAAGCAACTATTGTGATTGGAACATCAGGATGTTTGTTTTAGACAGTGTGCTGCTGTTCAGCCGTAGCGCCACGATGCGGTCGTAAAAAACCCTGACCTTCTGCGGAATCCTGGCAGGATCATACAGTATATATATGTGTGTGTGTGTGTGTGTGTGTGTGTGTGTGGATAGATAGATAGATAGATAGATAGATAGATAGATAGATAGATAGATAGATAGATAGATAGATAGATAGATAGATCGATCAGTTATATACTGTACTTAAATACTTTCCGTGATCTAACCAAGGAAAAACCCTTTTGCCTTTTGCTGTGATGCACGTACTACTGTGCCACCCTCGCACACACAAAACAGTCAAAAGTCAAAATAAACCATGACTTGTCTGTAGAATTAAGAACAGTACCAGGTCACAGAGTGGGACTGTGTATTTCATATGATTTTTCATGAAGAAACCTTACAGCAGGCTCTGAACCTTGTGTGTGGGCAGAGGTGGAACAATATTGATACATTAGTTTGCCACAGCAGAGCCATACAGATGGCATCTGCTTACAGGCTGTTCTTACAGCAAATGCACAAAAGTGGCATCAGCCCTTCTTGACATAACACCCAGAGATACACAATCTGTCTATCACACTAATGCTGTAAAGAAGCTGTTGAGCAGTAGTTGGATACATCTGTAGTGCCTTAAAGCTAGTGCTCAACACAGAAAATGTTTGAACTAGGATTATTAACATTCTCTTTTCTTCAACCAAACATATCGCACTGGACTGTAAAGGTTTGTAATGTCTGTATGTAAGTTTCTTCCTTTTAATACAAAACTGCCAGACAAACAATGTGTTTGACCAGTATTTGGTTTTAGGTTTTTGTGATTTGAGTCAAGGAGTAGCTACATGCCTAAAATAGTTACACTTATTCTTTTAAACTGTTACTTTATAATCTTCTCAATAGCAGTAATAAAAAAAAACTAAACAAACAACTGTTTTAATGAGAGAGGCACGGATGACTGTCTATGCAATGTACGCACGTACTGACAAAACAACATGGAACAAATATAATAACCACAGGTGCACCTCATCCATTGCAATAGACAATCCATCTTATAATTTGCTCGCTCCCTTATCTGCTATGGGTGACTAAAGAACAAAAACAATGCTAATACCACCTGACAATTTTGGAGGGATACATCACAGGATCTGTTTATGGTCTGAGACAGTATCTCCAGCTCCAATTAAGCATGCCAGAATGAGTTGCAGTGTGGACCACTGCAGCCCAGCTCAGAGTTATGGATGAGCAGTCACTCCAGCAATGCCTGGCCCTGACTGCTAATTAGATATGACATTAAAATAACATGAGCCAAAGCCAGAAAGTAAAAATGCCTTTCGTCTAGGAGCCTTCCAGTGCAAGAAACAGGGACAGACTAATTGGACTTGTTACGTTTGTATTTATACACACACATTTTGTGAAAAGACTAAGCATTGAATACTGCAGATTATGGACTCCCGTATGACTATTACTGCGGGAGGGGGAGGGTTAAGTCCTACTTACATTTCACTCCAGACATGGATTAGCTGTTGGTCAATATAAATTGTATATTATTATTATTATTGTTGTTGTTGTTGTTGTTGTTATACTTTTTTAAATGATTTGATTGAAATTGATTAAAATTCACAAAATTTATTTGCAAAGAAGATAATTGCTTGGAGATTTAATTATATATTTATTGGCTACACTTAAGGGTGGGCGGTAAAAAACACAACCCAACTCTCTTCAGAAAGCAGCATTCAAAATCTTATTTTAATTTGTATATTTACTCCATAAACATTATTACAAAACTCAGCAAGTTACCAATATTACATTATCACCATACAGGCTTGATCACAAATATTTAAAACCTTTGCAACAGTTACAACAAAACAAAAAAACAAAATAATACTCAAATAATTTACATGAAAATCTATAAAACAGCAAATTGTTCACAAATTATATTTTTTTCCAAGTTTTCATTTTTTTCTTTGCTTATTTGTGTTTTGCACAGTAACACAACACTCTCACAACAAGATCATGGTCTTATTACAAAACTCCCAACAAAATGTAAATATTTCTAGTTTTCTGTTGATACTTTCATATTTTGGTTTTTAAAACCAGAAACTTGTCATTGTATATCCTTTCCACTGCCCATAGAGGCGCATAAAAGGTTACTCACACACACAAATACTTCACAGCACTTTCTAAGAAAAATATACACTTACAAAATATGTTACAAATTGGCACACAAAAAATATACAAGATTTTGTAGTGTCAAGAGTTCATTAAGATTCCTTCTGGTAACAACTCTAGACAGTATATATAAAGCTCGGTAATCTTTTAATGAAAAGAGCAAAAGTAATTCCAACCATTGTCAAAGAATCATGAAGTGAATACATCAAACATAACATTATAATATACATTCATAAAGAGGGTTAGGTACCTAATCTAGTTTGCATTTCTTTTTTGTTAACTCTGGGAAACCAAAAACCAAAAAGAAAGAAAAAAGAGAGAAAAGAGAAAAAAAGAGAGAGAAAAAATGTCAGCTTTCTTAGCACCATTAACATGAGGCAGCTCAACAGTGGCACATTTTAAAAAGACCCCCCCCCTTCCAAAAAAAAACACTAACTCAGAGAAATACATTCAATTTGACAATAGGCAGAAATGAGAGAAGGCAGACTAAATGGGCTTGCAGCCCATGTGGAGCTTCCCATCAGCAGCTTGTCTTGGTCCTAACCCTGATACACTGGAGAAAAGAAACAAAGGATCATGGCAGAGAGGAGAGAAAGAAGAGACAGAAAATGATTGATTATGAATCTTACCGTGTGCAAGCAATCAATTACTCTCACCTGCGCATCAAAATTACCATATCCAGTGTGACAAGGCCCTTTTTTGAAATCTGGCTTTAATTCGTCCGCTTATGTTTTTCTGCTATGTGCGAAAAATATTTAATTTTGAAGAGATTAAATATAGGCCTATCGTTTTGAAAAGGATGCCTGTGTAAGCAGTTGAGGAGGCTCTGAAATACATTTATTATGGAATAAAACATTTTCTGGTGAGTTAAACATGATTGTAAGGTCCATTTTAAGATTTATTTCAGGGCAGTGAGGATATGAATGACCCCAAAGTAATTAATATTAATGGCCTGGGAATACACTGAATCGATAGTACCCAGTCGTTAGATTCTTTTCAGTTTGTGCCCTTATTTGGCCTCGTTTTCACATTCATTTCTGCCAAAATATTGGTAAAACTAAGATGACAATAAAAATAATCAAAACAAAGAAATTAAATCTAGACATTATGTGACAAATGGTCCAAAACTAATCAGAGACTGAATAAACCAGTGGGGCAACGTATGAAGTATGGCAGTGTTCAAAAATAAATGACATGAGAATATCAAGACAAATTACTGTTCAAATTTCCATTTCAGGTAAAATAGAAGTAAAATTGCCATGTGGAGCTAATGCAAAGACATGCTTTCCTTCATTTACAAGATAACTGATTCCATTTGTACTGAAAACCGCTTTCACATTCACATTAAATCTAACTGCAAAAATGTAATATCCATTCATGACTGATGCGTGCATCAGAATGTCAATGAGTAATAAACCACCTTGAATTTCCAGTACAAAACAGCTATTCAGTGAGGCACAGCCTCTGACAAATGACAAATAATTTCCTTGCTTACCCTCAAACGTCTGCACTACACTCTCCTTGGTCCAGAGAAAGCTCATTTGAACATCGCTTTTTTTCATCTTCTTCCTCTACAGTAGCCTTCAGAGCACATATCCCCTTCGCCTCTCTTTTGTTGCTTCTTAGTGCCAGGCGATGTTGAGGTAAATTGAATTTGGCAAACAAAGTGGGGGGAACCGAGGAGAATTCAGAGTCTTTTTGATTTGGTTTAGTGAGTGGTGGTGTACCACTGCCAGCTGTTGGTGCCTTTCATCAGAGGAGAGAGAAAAGTCCCAAATAAAGAAATCCTGTTGTGGCAAGTCTGTAAGGAGTCTCCAACCCGAGCAGCTAATATTCCAATGGATATAAAAGAGGAACAGCCAATATTCACACATATATAAGAGGTCATTTACACAGCATTGTTACTTTTGGCACATTGATTTTAAGATTATAATCATCTTTTTTTTGCAAATATTGCATGTCCCTGTACAACAACATTGACAAAAATACTCTGAGGGTGGAGCTTTTATGAATTTGCAAGGCGTAAAAATGTAAATTTAGATAGATAACCAGTTCCTCTAAACTCCAGAAGAAAAAGAAATGCTCGATAAAAGGAAATGGGGGAGTCATTCCAACTTAGAGGGGGAAGAAAAGACAATGTCTGATATGTCGTCAATACAAAATGGTCCCATCTTGTGTTTTCAAGATGTCTTGGGCTTAAATAGGGCTCATTGTTTGTAGGTTTCCCTCTTGAAATGAGCCAGGCAGTGTATGAAGAACAGCAACAACAGGACATCCATTTTCTGCATACAAAAACAGATGAAGAGGGGTGCGCAGATGTCACTCAATGCATTTGTGTATATAGCTACATCTTTAAGGAGAGGGGGGAGTAAATACATAATTCAGGGGGAGCTCGTTCTGCTGGGAAAATACAAAAACAAAATTCCTCAAAAAGGCGACAGAACTGTTTTCAAGGCTTATTCTCATTTTTTTTTTCAGACAAAAGTAAAACAAAAAAACAACTATAAGAAGAACGAACAAAGCAGAAACAACAAAAGCAAGAAAAATGCAGCCATGGTCGTTTCAAATCTCAATCAAGCTCGACACAATCACTCAATAGGTAGTTTGCAAAGTACAAGAAGTTTTTCATGCAGATATTAATTTCCTCTTCGGGGGTTAAAAGGAATTGGGAGTAGTCAGGGGGAACGTAGTACTCATGCAGCTCTGGCATAGCGTCAGTGTAGGTATGCTTGGGAGGGAGGGCTGAGCAGGTAGTGGGGGGGAGTGAGAAGGGGGTGCAACAGCAGCTGATAACAAAATATTACCTCAGTTTCTCAAAAGAGGTCATCAGTGCAATGTCCTTATTAGGGTCCCTCTCACCTCGCTTCCCCTTCAGTGTCTCAATCCGAGGGAACTTTGCACTGGTCTTGTGGCGGTACAGCTTTTTGTGCGCAGGCCCGGGATTAATAAAGTTGGGCTTATCGAACATGTTGCAGCCCAGCGCTAGCTGAGGGAATAAGGGATGAGAGGGGTTGAATTTGGCCTGGTTTTTCCCCCCCTTCCCCCCAGCCTTCCTGCCCCTCCCAGCTCCTGTTAGCACAGCTCCCTTTTTCTTCAGGTCAGCCTCCGTGCCTGCCAAGATTTTGAGGGTCTTTAGGTTGAGGCTATTGGCCTCAGAGGGCATGCAGGCCTCCGACATGGGATTCCACAGTGGCTCAATGGAGGCCATCATGAACCTTTGGACCTCAGCCATGCCAGAGACAATGTTGGACAGAATATTGGAGGGCTCTTCAAATTCTCTCTGGTCGTCCCCTACCAGACTGTTGCTCTCCGACCAGCCGGTGCCAGACCAGTCCCCAGTGCTGCTACTGTCAGTCAGGCCTGTGCCACCACCACCTGCCTGGTTTTTTGCTGCCTTACCCTCCAACATGGCCTTGATCTTTTTAGTTGAACGTGAGGTCTGTTTGGGGGTCTTGACCTTTTCCGACTTGGGAGCTCGGGGAGCACGGACTTTCTTTGGACTCTGTCCTGCAGCTGTCTGTTTGCAATTGCCTTTCCTCTTTGACTTGATGCTTTTTGCACCTGCCAGGATCTCACTAGTCTGTTCATCAAATTCTGTCACTCCCAGTTCCTTCTTATCTAAGCAAAGCACATCCTGATTGTTGAAGTTGTGCAGTGGAAACTGGCTGTCTTCCACCGTGTATGCATTTGTTGTGTGCTCTGGTTGCTGCATAACATCACAGTTCCACTTTACCTCCCTATTGCAGTCAACAGTCATGTCAGTCACATCCTGGTATTCTCCAGCGTTACCCGCCATCTTTATGTCCCGCCCCACAACCTGCGGGGACAGGTTGGGGGTTTCAGGAGGGGAAAGCTCTGACAGTGATGAGTGTCTAAACTTGTCAGGGGTAAAGTTGGAGATATCCAGTAGGTCTGAGGACTCCCTGAGTGGGGTAAGGGCATCCACACTCTGCTGAATCACCACTTTTGGACTGCAATGAGCTAAGAAAGTGTCTCGGCCCTCCTCCTCACCCTCTCGCTCACAGGACTTGAGGCTGAGGGAGCTGTAATTGCTGGAGGAGGCTGACAGAGAGCCCACTGAGTCATAGCTGATGAGCCTGCCATTGTCTGTGCACAAGGACCCTCTCTGGTATTGCACCTGGCCATCCGCACAGGCAGACTGACACACTTGCAAATCTGCCCCGGGCTGCAGCCCGGCCTCACTCAGGTAACTCTTCTCATAAAGCAGCCTGTCAGCCTCGGGGCTCAGCTGGCTGTAGTTAGACACTGGCAGGTTGTCGTTCAGGGGCACAGCACCTGGGAAGTTGTTGGGTAAAATCGGAGTCTCAGGGGTCTCCGGGCCAAAGCTCTGGCTGTGACTTGCGCAGAGCTGCGGGTGCCACATCTGGGGGAAGCTGGGGCAGTTTTGGGGGGACTGCTGGAGTTCGGACTCGGAGGGAGGCGAGAGGACGCAGCTCTGAGCGAGCTGCAGAGAGGAAAACTGTTTCTCCTCTAGGGATAGCCCCAGAGGATACTGCTGTCTAGAGGGCTGCTGGGGGAAATATGAGATCGCTGCTCCGCCAGAGGAGTCTGTAGCATCTAACAGGGTCTGCAGGTAGCCCCCCGGGATGACAGGAACACCCGTCTCCACCTCCTCGGAGGAGGGCGCTTTTTCAGGTGAGCAGGTGGATGAAACAAAGGGGAATTTCTCCTCAGACGCGTGAGCAGTGGTGGTATCGTCAGAGAAATGGGGTTTGACCGTAGTTGAGCTACTGCCTGCCTCTCCTAACCCAGCAGTAGGCTCCTCAATCTGTGCTGCAGCAACACAGGCATCAGTGTCATTTGTCACACTCCTCCCCTCCGCTCCTTCTGTCTCTTTCATTTTCTTGCTCCTCAGCCTAGCTTCGCTTTTGAATTTCCTTATCCTGACTGTTTTATTTCCTCCCAGTCTCCTCCCCTCCCTCTCCTCCCTCTCCTGGGAGCGGCTTTTGGCTGTGACCGTCTGTGTGATGGAGTTTGTGTCTAATGTGGCTGGGAGGCCCGGAGCTGCTATTACTCCCCCTGCCATGGGGGTGGGCTCCTCTTTAGTGACACCACCCTGGCCCTGATCAGAGAGAGGGGAGCCCTGGGCTGTTGCTGATTGTTCCACAGCGTGAATCCTCTGGACCTTAAGCCTGTTTGCAAGCTTGTGTTTCCTTTTGGGATGACTAGAATTAAAAGGGCGATGGTGGCGTCCGTTTAGATGAATACCGCGTTGCCGTTTATCTCTGGCAGCCAGCTTAAGCTGTTCCTGTCTCTCCCTTTGCCTCTCCTGCCAGAAATCCTTCAGAGGAGCCAGTGTCTCATATTTGCTTACTGTGTCGGCATCTAAGCTCACAGTAGCATCCACGGGGTCTAACTTGCCCACTTTCACTGACATGAGTCTCTCTCCTTTAAACCTGTTGATGATGATGTACTTGATGACCACAGGTGGCTCCTTACGACAGGATTTCCGACGCTTTTTCGGGCACCAGTCTACATCCTCCTCCTCTTTCTGACCAGCAGGAGCCTTCTCTTTTTTCTCTGCGTTCTTCTCACTCTCTAGCGAGTCAACGTCATATAAGTAATCATCGCTATATCGTACCTTTCTTTTGGAGCGTAAGCCGTAGTTGAGCGGGTTGGAGGGGCTGAGGAATCTCTTTGAGTGGGCCTTTTTAAACTTGCCCTCCTGCAGGGTGTCTGAGGAGGAGCCAGTGCAGGAGCTGTCATCGCTGAATTCCCCCGACTCCTCTGTGGAATTGAAGTCCATTAGGTAACTGACTTTGGGAGTAGACATGGGTGAGCCTTGAGAGCCATCAATTGGGCTCCTACCGCTGCAATCCCCTGCCTTTCCTTCCTGTCCCGTCTCCAGGATGAGCTCATCAGTTTTGGGCTGTAGCTCCTCACCACTCCTCCTCAAGACTCCCACTCCTTCTTCTTTCTTGGCGCAGTTAGCCAGGACACTGGGGAAGAAGTTGAACTGTGTCTCCTCCTGGAGGACGTTCGTTTTCTCCCTCATGTTGTCCTGGAAAGACTCATAACGAATCTTCAGGGAACAGACATCGCTGCTTAAAGTTGAATCATCATCTTCATCGTCAAATAAATTGTCGACATCCTCCTCAGAGAAGAGGTTGACTGAGAGTTCGTTTTTGGAACAAAGGTCCAGCAGCTCCATCTTACTTTCGCTGATGAAGGACTCAAAGTAGCCCCAGTCCTGACCAGCATTAGCCAACAGAACCTCCTCTCCACTAACTTTGTCCAGTAGCAGTCCCTCATACAAGTTCTTAGCTGTTGCATCATCCTCTGGGTCCTCACAGTCCTCGGTTGTTTTGTTTCCATCCACTCTCTTGCCCTCACCTGGGGCCTTCGGCAGAGGAAAGCTCAGTAGTTGGTCAGAGAGGAGCTGTTCTCCATAATGACTCACTGCCTCCCCTGCATGGCTCAGGCACTGGATGCTGATGTTGTTGATGTCAGAGAAGTCCTCTCGGCTCACATCCCCTATCCTTACACTTAGGCCAGTCTCTGCGTCGGGGTTGGCGTTGGGGTCGTGGGTTGGGTTCTGAATGGAATTAGTGTCAGTGGCATCACGGGTTTCAATGAGGCAGCCGAGGCAGGTGCGGGAGGGCTGAAGGAGACACTCCTCTGTGAGGGCAGACACAGTGCCGGGCTCCATCATTGTGGTTGACAGAGGGAGGGAAATGGGTAGAGGAAGTGGAGTCTTCTGTGTGTCTCCTGCTGAGCACCAGGAGTTTACAGCTGAGGTGGGTAGGGATGTGGTAGCAGGACTGTGGTGAAGTTGGGGGACTACAGGCGGAGAGACATCAGAGGAAGGGCAGGGGGCCAGAGAGGGGTCAGTGGCGACAACCAGGGGTAAGGTTGGTGATGTAGGTGTGGTCCTTTGTTGTGTTGGGCAGGCCCGCTGTGAAGTCTCTGCAGCAGGAGGAGGTGAGGATGGAGGGAGAGCAGCATCAACGAGCCCGCACAGACTCAGATCACCGCCCTGCTCACATACCCCTATGGAAAAAGAAGAAGAGATTTTAGCCCCTTCAACTTTTTGAGACATTCGTCTCGAGTTAAATTACATTGTTTTTGTTCTGTAATTACACTTACATTTCTTCTTGGCTGCTGAAATGCAATTAGTGTAAATGAACCCCCTAGAGTTCTGTATGTCACTTTTTGATGCCAGCCTTTAATATTAATAATTGGGTCTTGGTTTTAGATTCAGTAAGAGGTATTAACAATGTCAATTTGGGTAATGACAAATTCGAAGCCATTACTGCTTGATATTCAAATTTAAACGTCTGGACGAGGTGAGACCTGACACAGCCATAGTACAATCCCATCAAGTGATCCGAACATAAAACAGATGCTAAAAATTAAAATAAATTTTCTTTCTTTTGTTGAGAACATAATGATCAATTCATTCATATGCTCACAGAGGGCATGGCAAAGTGGGTGTTAGTGATCAGTGGAATGACAAGCACAGCTGCACAACAGTCACATGGTAACAGTAACTAAATGATTTGAGTCTAACAATTGTGTTTCTACAACTAATGTTACTTCAGAAACCGTCGATTTCATGGACACAATGCACGACGACAGCACTGTGGTGTTTATGTGTTTCTTTTCTAGAGCCGCACGAGAGCAATAAAGGAGATCAAAACAATGCAGTCATATTGCTTTACCTCCCCCTCCTTTTAGCATCTCATCTGCACAGACGCAGACACACCTTAGCTCTCAAGACGCAGGAGACCACAAAACTACACAGGTTTCCTGAAGCACACAATAAGGGCTGAACTGAACGCTGATTTCCAGCGGGTCAATTTTGACGACGCCTTAATCAGTCGAAGACATCCATCTGATGAGTAACAATCAAAACCCACAGAAGTGGGCTAGCAGCAGCAGGCAGATAGCTTTGTTTGCTCTGCATAATTAGATGACAGCAGAGGAGGCAGGTACATACACATGGGACACGACAGGCCCATATGGTGGAGACTGTATAACCAACGTTATGTACACCTGTCTCCTGCCACAATCCCAAGCTGCTGCCTCACACATATTCTCTAAAACCGTGCCAGGAAAGAAATAATAATAAATTGAAAAACACACCACCACAGCAATTAATATGTTCACAGAGGTTAACTGGCAACATTCCTAATTTTGGAATGGATGCGCCTCCTCATTATTGGGGGTAATGATAAAGGCGTGAGGGAGAGGCTGCTAAGCAAACACTATTTAACATGACAATGTTGGTGGTGAATATGGGTATGACGTGAGAGTGATTTTACAAGCCTGCAGATACAGTGGCGCAACCAAAACGAACTTTGCTACTGTCACCCTTAATGAAGAAATCCTCAGGGGGATTTGCATCATCTTCTCTCCTGCTCTCAGAGTCAGATAACTGTTATAGCAGCAACTTGTCAGAGGCTGCAGAAGCAACACAGGAAGGCGTTTGCCATCAGTTCCCTTCAATCTGTGAGCCAGAATGACCTCAGAGCAAGTTACTGACACATGTTCTCCGTGGAGAGTCAGGACTGCCATCTCTCTCTCTCTCTCTCTGCATCAAGTATTGCATTACCAGCCATACTGCACTCAATGGCAGGACAAGGGCTACAATAAAATGGCCACAACTCACTTGGAAAACAGTGTCAATACTTGACATCATTCGGATAAAAAAATATATATGAGTGATTTTGTTTCATCTTTTCAAGTCACACAAAGCAAGGCCACAGAAAAGGGAGGGAGAGTTGACAAAAAAATGTGGAAATTAACGTCTTTTCTTGCCCTGTGCTTGCGTGGAACCTAAGCTGCCACCTAATATTGCCAAAAGATTGTTCAAAATTGCTCTGAAACATTAAACTCATATTGAGAAATGTGTTTCCTCAGGGTTTAAAATGGATTAACAATCTATCCTATCCCATGTGTGCGTGCATGTGATTTGTGCTCTCTCTCTCTCTCTCTGTGTGTGTGTGTGTGTGTGTGTGTGTGCACGTGCACGCATGTGTGTGTGTGTGTGTGTGTGTGTGTGTGTGCGAGAGTGTGTGTGTGAGTGTGAGTATTGGCTTGGGGGTATAGTGTTATCGAGAGGCCATCTGTCTCCAGCTGGACCATTAGCTCTTCAGCTGTTCAGAATGTGCCACAGATCAGTCAGTCAGACAGGTACACATACACACACACACACACGTGCACACGCGCGCACACACACGCACACACAAGCTCATATAGCAATGACTGTAACTGACAAATTGAGTATGACATTAGAGGTCAGAGGGGCATTGGCAAACCTTATATGAACTGATACAGTAACATAATCTTACTCTTTCATCTAGGACAACAAATGTAAACAAGATAAACATGAAAAATACCTCACGACTGCCAGGATTCAATATCTAGTAGTTCATATACTAATAAACCTCACAGACGTTGCGATCACTCTAAAACTGTTGTAGTTGTATAACTGTAGAAGAGACGTGGTACCTCCTGAATGGAAACTGAGCCTGAATGTGACACATCTTGTACAAGCTGGCATGGACATTCACTGCTGAACATATGGAAGGACCCCAGCTGCTGGCAGGTGGTAGTGATCTGCTGATCCCCAGCCCTGCCAAGTCCAGCCAGGCTAGACAGCCTGACCGCAGCCAAACTAGACCAGACCAGACCAGTTAGCACTCGGCACTCTCAGATTCTAGCCATGACTTTCAGGGCTTCATCCATCTGAAGGATAGGCTGGAGCTACACTGAGCCAGACGTCTCTGCAGGGAGACGAGCCCATGCAGAGGGACATGGTCATGGACACAAGGATAGAGAAAGGTTGGCGTCTGTGGCCTACATCTATTAGTGTGGACGATTCCACACATGCACATACGCATATATATATATATAAAACATATGGAAGGATATGTACACACACACACATATATGCACTTTAAATGCATTATATAAATATGAGAAAAAAATGATAAAAACGACATAAAGACCATATGTCCCGGATATTAACGTGATTAAATTCATTTATCCAATCCATGTGGCAGATATAATAAAATAACTGAAATATCACAATAGGACGTACATTGCAAATGAAAACAGCTGACACGGCCTTTTTCTCGTCTAAATGGCTTTTTGAAGTAATTTCTCATTCCCATCTCTCCGCCCCTTTCCACCCTGTCTTCCTCCCTTTTCGCTCACTATCTCCTTCCCTACCACCTTCCCCGCTCCTCATCCCTGCTACATGGAGGCTTTCACAGTGGAAAAATGCCGAGCTGGCCTTTCTGCAGCTCAGCCACCCGGGGCATTCACTCATCCAGCTGGTAGGCCAGCGACAGACGCTACCTTTTGCTCCAGCTTCACTACATGATGTTTTCTGAATGGTGAGTGGAGGAATCAATCCAGCCAGTACAGGATGTTCATAATAAGTGGTGAGTAACTGCAGTGTGATTAATGGCCATCCTCCTCAGAGAGCTGCCCTGTTCCTGCTCAATGGAGCTGTGTTCACCCTTTCCTCTTCTCTTCATCCTATTCTCATTCTCCATCTTCTCCCTCGCTTTTCCTCTCGCTGCCTCTCTGGGAGCAGACTAGTACTGGGGATAATCTGTGTGATTCTCACAGTGGGAACCGGTCAGTCTCCACTGAGCCTGATCAGAGCTGAAACACTGAGATAAACCTCACCTCAGGATCAGTGGTGCCTGGCAGAGGTAAACTATAGGTGGCAGTGAGTGAGTAGTGGTTGGATTTTGGAAAATGCACAACAAAAGTGGGGCTTTTAGTCCAGTAAAGGGAACTGACTTACTGTGAATTCTCCTAGGTTAAATAAAAGTAAAAATATTTTTCAATAGTTATTTTATAAAAAAATATTTAAATTGGAAATATTAAAATGCTTGTTATTCAGAATTCACATGGTACAGAGACAGTTGTTTGTATTTGCTAATGGGTGTGGGTGAGTGTGGAAGAATTAATTGCATCAAAATGTGCAAATACATTTGCACCTTTTCATACATAGAGGTAGATTAGGTATTAACAATAGCTTAAAAGAATTAATTCAACATTTTTCATTTAAATAGGTCAGGGTGTGTTTCACCTTACCCACATGCTGTCAAAGAGCTTAAATGTGCAAAAAGCTAATTTAAGACAACTGGTTCAACAGCAAACATACTCAACACTTTCAAGCTAAGAAATACTGTCGTCATAAAGCTTTCATTTAGCATGAAAAAAGCTTTGCTTAAATCTTTACAAGCTTGTCTCTGCGGTCCAAAGCCAATATCTGCAAATTATTAAAGAAATAAAAGGAAAAACCCTTTAAAAGTAAAAAAAAAAATAAGTGATAGGGAATGAATATTATGTGATCAAACTATAAAAATATATATATAGTGGTAAAAAGTTTTCACCTGTGTTGTCCAGTACATTTGCAGTCTCTGGTTCTGAAGTCTTCACAATCAATGTGAGACTGCTGTCTGTTAACACATCCATCAATACGACTCAAAGCTGCACCTCCTACGCATCATTTTGACCGTCCCACCTGTTGAAAGAGAAAGCCAGAGAGACACAGAGGAGATGGGGAGAGGCAGAAGACGTGTTAGTATGAAGGGAATCGTTAAGAGTGCCTGCCACAGGTCTGATGCAGAATAACATCCATGAGATCAGATTTCGTGACAACAAAGACACATAAACACATAATGGTAGAAAACTTTTCTTTATTTCTTTCAGCTACATTCCTTCTCTTTTGAAGTCGAGTCTAAAATTAATTTAAAATTTGTCAACCGGGAGAGTACACAAAGAATCACAGCTGAGATCGCTATGGCAACTGTATGCCATACCAGCCTATTTTAAGCTTCATTTAACATTTATAGCAGAGTTGTTAACCTATGCGAACCTTACATAGGCGGCTCTGAGCATATTTGTTTATTGTAATTAGCCGACTCCCTCCCTCCCTCCCTCCCTCCCTCCCTCCTGTGTGCCTCAGCAGCAAGACAACCAACCCAGCTCAAAGAAGAGAGATGAAAGAGACGTGACTGAGGCGGCAACGGCAAACTGCGAACACTAACAATACTTTTTTACTGTAGCAAGTGATTGTGGAAGTGGGGGTGGGGGATGATTGAGTGTATATGTAGCCGGATGCTGTGCTCAAGGTACAGTGTAATACAAAACCATGCATTAAAGGCAGAGCCGAGAAGAAAGCTTGGAACATGTTGAAATTGGGGGGGAGGGGCGGGGGGGGGGGGGGGGGGGGGTGACACCGAGAAGAAAAAGCACAGTAAAAGAGGATCATTTAAGTAGACGCGACTATGGGCCAGTAAATGATGACGATTTGATGCCTGTTTATATTGTTTTCTTTCTTTCAGCTGCTGCAGTCCTCCTCTGGAGGAGTGGTGCTGCAGGATGACAAATGAGCCAGGGGAGGGGATCTAATAACATGATCTCCTTGTGGTGTGAAAAGGGTGGCTGGGAGATTAAGACAGACGGCAGACAATAAGACAAAGGTAGTGTGCGGCTCACTACAAACAACTGCCATCTCTTTCATCCTATTGCTTCTAAATGTCATTAGCTGTTCACTGACCTGAGCAGGAGAGCTACCTGAGGGGAACTCCTGCTTCAGCTTATAGTTGCAAACACACCAGCTCAGTGGGTAATTACCTCTTGAGCCATCACATCTGCTCATGTGTGCAGCAGGTACAGGGACCCTGCAGATAGACCCCCGCCAGAACCTGCACTTCTTACTCCACATTACTCCTAAAACCCCACGCTCAAATAAAAGATGGTTTTAAGGTCATGTTGTACCACAGCAGCACAGTGACAAACTAAAATTCCACATCTGGCAGCGAACACATCTGTTTTGACAAAGCATGAGCTGGAATTGGATATCTCCTCCTGCACTGACTGACCTGGATGAGCTATGCTTGGCCTTTTCTATGCAACAATACCGAGGAGTCAGGAAAAAAAGGGTCACAGCACCACCCTATTAAAAATAGGCTGTAGCCGCTAAGCAGCGTGTCACCAGAGTGGCAGCAACAAAACACACAGCTGGAATGCTGGTCAGCCCACAAATGTCCTGCCAGAGCTCAGCGCCTAGAGCTGCTTGTGGATGTGCAGCGAGGCTCCTGCATGTGTGAGTGTGTTTGTGCCCGGTTGCATGTGTGTTAGACAAAGCCCCAAGGCTAAGGATCCACAGCATAAGCATCCACTGGCAGAATCTGCACATGCAATCACATGAGGAAGGAGATAGAGCGAGCGAGAAAGAGAGAGAGAGAGACGGGGAAAGAAAACCAAAGACTGGAATTTCACATCACTCCCAACACCCCTCCTGCCAGACAGCTCCAGTGCCTCGAATGTGTTTATTTTCCACATTATTCATGATTCCCTCGTACGCTCCCCCTCTCTCCCTCCCTTTACCATCTTCACCACTCTGTCAAGACCTGACGAGAGGCCATTTCAATAATGAAGATGGACTAACTGCAATAGAGAGTGCACATAAATTGGAGCTACAGCCAACAAGCATGTCCAATTTGCCAAGCGGTTAAGCCTGATGTCTGGGTGCAGCTTTAAGAGAGCGCCACGGTTGCCATCAATGGGTTTGTGCCGACCTGATTCATCCATCCACATCATTAATACTTCACAGAGGGCATCGCCATTTAACACTGCTGCAGGAAGCCGCTCCTTAAACACCGCACATTAGTGCACGTAATCACTGTGCACTCATTTCTGGAGCGTTCAGCAGGTGTAGGAAAATGGCTAGTACTGCTGACCTCGCCATTGTTCTTGCGTGTGCGCCGGGTTCTGCTTTGCACAATGCAAAACAGAAATGAGCGGAGAGTGGAAAAGCCAAACAGAATGATTAGGATTTGATTTATCGCTTAAACCCCTCCACAACACCCCATGTGTTAACGTGCAAGCTGGATAACAAGATAAGAACATGTTTACTCGCAGTATATACAACTTATCAGCACCACAATCAAATTCCTTCAAGACGCTTCCCGGGTCCTCATTTCACTGCATTCCTGCTTGATTTGATTGCATTTCTCTCCGGTGCGGTAGCAACAGGAGGGACGGCTGGAGCGGGATCGTGTATAATTGCTGAAAACATACAGCAATGTCCCACAGCAGTAGCATATGCAGGTACAAAAGACTCATTGTGTCAACACAGGTAAAGAGTCAGGGGCCAGGGAATGGATCCCCAGCAGAGGAAATCTCAAACAGGGCACAGCGCCACAGGAAACACTGGTCCAAACAGACAGTGCTGAAATGGCGACTCTGACTTTTCAGCACAGGTGTACAGTTTCAGGGCAGCTTCACCGCTTGGCTGCAGATAGATAGAGTAACCTGCCTTACAAACAACCCACAGTAATACTCTTCAGCTTGTCTGCTTCTGGGTGGGTTTGGTAGGAGAAAGAGAAACACAGTAAACACTGGTACAGGTGCAAAGAAACGTTTCATATTAGTATGACATTTTTCTTCAAATCTTAGGCCATAATATTATAACCACAAAGAAAACACACTACAGAGATCGACACAGGGAACGTTAGGGTCTGGGCTCCATTTAATAGAGGCTGAGACTCGTTAACCTCAAATATCTTCTTAATATGTTTAGGACACAGAGTTTAAACTGTCCCACTATTGTGAGGACCAGGACCAGATCTAAGCCAAGTCCACTAATTAAAGAATTACACATTAACGCCACTGCTGTCTTGAGATCACACATTATTGGTCACTGAGCCATCATGTCACTTTATTGGTTTCTCCATCCCTGTCACTGACTAATTGTTGACATTCTCTTGTTAATTGATCGGTGGACCTCTTGTGCAGTTCTCTCCCGTTAATGTTGTTAACAGTTCCTATGACGCTACAGAGGCAGCATTAACTCTCTGCACCTCTCCCAACCCAATTTCCCGTTTCTCCCAGACACGAGAGGTCTGTCGACGCCGATCTGTTGACAGGTCGGCTCAGGACAAGTCAACGCGTCTCCTCACAACACGCGTGTCATTGCTCTCCTCTTCTGACGGCGCTTCACTCACCAAGTCAACTTCAAAGCGCCGTCACCGTCAGTGACAGAACAGATTAAAGCAACCCCATGTTGCTTTATGCCCTCTGCTAAATGCTTCACTTGAACACATCACAGAGACATCAGCTGACCACTTGTTGACTACCAAGATGCACATATGAACTGGACTTGTAGGAGTAGGTGATACAGCTGCATTCAACATTACAATAATCAATCACAGCCTTTTTCCTATTTATCAAATACTTTATCACAATAAAGCACAAAACAAAAATAGATACAGCTGTTCAACACAAACTTGTCTACTTTTAGTAAATTGATGATAATGCTAAACATCTAAGCAACAATTTGCTTGATGTCACTAGATGAATATGTCCAATGTTCCCTCTTTTTGCTCTGTTTTGGTCTCCACCAACTCAATAAAGTAAAATAAAAATAATCGGACTCTTTAGCCGCTGAAGTCAACTTGATTGTAAGTTCTCCTTCTGAGCTTATTATAGTTAGGAGATGGTTTAGGTTTTGATCCTTCCTGAGAAGCAGTTTGCTTTGCTAGAAAGTCCGAGATGACAGAGCCCTGTCATCATGTCAGTGTCCGACTATAAACACCCCAGTTTTCCCAGCAATGCTAAGGGAACTAAGCACAACAATAACAATAGTACTACTATTGCCAAGTCCTGTTAGTTATTTAAATGAAGGAGTATACAAAGTTTAAGCATGAGCATGAGAAGGAAAACTGTATTGGAACATCTCTGGTTTCTCTACACAAAGTTTCCATTGACTAACTCTGTCATGAAGATTATCTGCCAGGTCTATGCAACGGCAGAAGACAAAGCTCAATGATTTCGCTTCTGTCCCATTTAGAGAGAGAGAGAGAGAGAGAGAGAGAGAGACATCCTTATCTGTATATCTTAATTCAATGGTGCTTTCTACATCTGCTGCTGCAACAGTACACCTCCTCTGCCACACGTTTTCGGCTGTATTTGATCAAACATCCTCACCTAAAATCCCTGACATCGCCCTGGTGATGGCAAAGATACAGTATCTGTTTGAGATAATCATCGTCAATCACAGGCGGCTGAAGAGCCCAGGAAGCATCTAATAGGGAGGGATTCAGTATGAATCGGGATTATAGCTCTGGATTCTTATCAGCACGGCACAACCTGCAGAACCAGACCTGGACCATTACAAACCACTCTCACTGTTATTCTGAGGCCCCGTGTCTGCCGCAGAATAAAGGTGCAGGCCTCGAGATGCAAGTCAGAATACAGCTGTTCACTCAGTCTATTAGTATTTTGCACTTAATGAGATGGCAGAAGTGCTGAGATATAGTATGTGAGTGACATCCTCCCAGGATTTAATCAGCTCAGGATGTGGCTGCAGAGACGATTGGATTTTGTCTCGCTCATCTGCTGCCATTTATCTTCTAGTCTATATCTGCTGAAATTTGAAAAGGATCATTTTGCCACCTTATTTATAGAGGTCAATGGTTTTTCAATATTGACATTAACCAAATCAATATTTGTGCTGTGACTCAAACATGATGCAAATAAGCAGCTTTGGTCATAACAAAAATCTCCATTTCCCCTTATTATCTAAAAGCTGCTGTTTGTAAGGTCAACAATAAACACTCAACCTCAATACGGCAATAAGTTCCCTAAGAACATTAAGCCTGAGAGCAAACTAAGGCCCAGCTGTAGCTGCTTTGTGGTTCACAAAATGGTTCTCTTTGTGAAGGTAATATGTTGTGCATGATTTTGTGTTGATGAGCCTTATTGTTGGTGGTTTTTGTATTGAAATAAATTGCATTTTGTAATTTGGCTCTTTCGCTTCACACACGCAGCGTTTATATATTGTTATAGTAGCACTTACATAAAATCATATCCGCAGCTGTAATTTACAGACATTTGTGTATAAATGTGTCATTGCATCATTATATTATGTTAAAGGAAACACCCACATTCGTATTTGGGTCAGTGACGTGACGTGACATATTTTTGTGTCCGAGTCAATTATTTTCTTTTAAAATAATTTCATCTATTCAAAACATTTATCACGACTGTAGAATCTGCCATAAAGCCTACTGTAGATGGTCATTTTTAAACTACTACTACTACTACTACTATTACTACTACTACTACTACTACTTTTGTATTAATTCAGTAGACCTTTGGCTCTCTTCAGCTCGTTCAGTTGAAGACCATGCTATGAGAGCTGTGTGTAGTTATTGTTCTGAATATATGAATTTGTGTATTTGTGTAATTATTTTCCTGTCTTTGAATGCTAAATTAGATGCTAACGATACTTAAAACCTGACATGCCCAATGAAAACATGTTAAATTATTGTATAAACAAAATACAACCATGAAATAATAATGTGTTTCCCAGTGTAGACACCATATGGTTAAGATTTATCTTAAAATAAATATTAGGAATATCTATATATTTTTGTAAATATTTGGCTGCGCCACCTGACATTTTTTCATCATGAAGTTAAAAATACTGTTAAAATATTTGTTAAAACTGTTAGAAAAGATATTTAATAAATGAGATTTGTTTAAACACATTGCTCTGAACTCAAAAATATGCATTACATCCATACTGAAAATACTTTTTATAAATACCTTTTAAGAAGCTTTATTTGTCATTGACCCATTTATCGAATATTGAATAGTGAACAGGTTTATATTTAATTTTAATTTGCTGTACCTTTTAAAAAAGTGAAACTGGTTCTTTGCCCTGTATAAAATGATTGTTATTCTGAATATGTGTCCACGCAGTGCGTTCTTATATCATTAATGAATTCACTCAATTGCATTTCACATTAAAGCTACAAATATACCTTCATACCCACTGCGTGGTAATATTTGTTATTTGTGTTGATTATAGAGAATATACATACACTCTCTAACAGACGAGGATGGCAGATAAATTTAATGAAAAACAAATCAATTATTTAGTGATCATGTCTAGTGCAGAGACAATCACAGGCTGTTTGACTCTAACTTTTAAATTGCTATCCATGAACTGAGAACTATGTCTTCTTCTCTTTTTATCATTTGTAGAAGCTGAGACGAGCAGAGGACAGAGACAGATAAGGAGAGGAGAGACACAGGCAGAGGGAAGGTCAAGAATAAGGAGAGAGACAGCCGACTACAATATATATGGATGCCTCCAGGGGCTGCTGCTGCATGTGTTTACAGTGCTTCTTCATTCATACGTATACACATGATCAGTCAAAACAATGCTCCTGCTTAAAACCAAAAACAGATTCTAAATGGGGATGGGGCCATACCTCTAAATGGCAGCGAGGAGAATGGCAATAAGGCAGGCAGTAGGCGAGGTGTTAAAAGTTGATTAGGTTGTTAAAGGTCACATAGTCAGGCCTCATCAGCTGTCCCAATGGAGCACAAGAAGCAGCTCGGGGCCTCAGCACCGCTGCTAATGAGACAGAAGCAATGGCATCCCTACTAACACATGGATATATCCTGCTACCACGTACAGCAATCGTCTCATGGTACATGAGAGTACACGTCAGTACCCGGTGAATGTGATGACATTAACAAAAATACATCGTCTCTAGCCTGCGGTTGCTATAACAAGCCAAGAACACGCCGAACACAGGGAACTCTGGGTGAGCCGTGTTCATCTGAATTATTCGATCACAGTGATTGGAAACGCGCTTGGTTTTATACATGCTGATGCACACAGCACACACCCACGCATGCACACCCACACTCACTCACACACACACACACACACACACACACACACACACAGACACACACAAAGGCTAACACAGGCTAAAACAACATAAACTTTTTCATTACAGATTCATTTGCTCACTGGAGCAACTCTATGTTTTGTCCACCCACTGCTCATGAAGGGTCAGTCTTATGAAACGATTGTGTATTTAATGAGGCTCTGCATGCACACAAGTTCTCACTGACTTTCTCCCTATCTCTCTCTCTCTCTCACACACACACACACACACACACACACACGCACACACACGCACACACACACAGAGAGACACAAACACGATGCTCCCACTCAGTACGGTTAAAAAGATGCTGATGTATGAGTAAGTGCTGATAAATACAGAAGATGCATCCACCCCCCAGAAACACAGAACCAAAACTACTGATCATGACCAACCCTACAAACTCCTGATTGATGCACACAAAGCCGCACACTCTTCATTGCAGGAATCAAATTATCTTGACTGCAGAAGTGAAAAAGGTCAGCCATCAGAGATATAATTATCATAATTCCAACAGGTGCATTTATTATAGCTGCACTTCTTTTGCTTTGCAGAATCTAAATCAGGCGGGGGGGGGGGCATTATGCTGGAGTGATCAGTGCAAATTCAGTGTCATAATGTCTTGCAGGTTTACACTCTGTCAATGCTTGTTTCTGCCACAACAATGCCTGTCAGACACATTATGGGCTGAAGTGATCAATATTTTTTATTACCACCACTTTGTTCTACCTCTCTCACATTTGCGCCAGAATAATTGACATTTATGCAATTTTCAGGACCACTGGCTTTCTTTTCCTCACAGGTAAGAATCTGTGTGTGTGTGTGTGTGTGTGTACCTTATTTTAAATTAAAATTAGACAGCATTCGGCTCTGCTATGCGTCACACTGTGCAGGCGTGTGCGCGCGTGCTGATCCGTGTGTACTTTTGTTTGTGTCCAGTATTGTGTTTATACCCGTGCTGCGCCTGTCTGTTTGTGGAAGAAGTTAAGAGTCCCTCAAAATGAGAAGCCCTTAAAGGTGAGGCTGGATCACAGGGAAAGGGCATCAGATCAAGAAGTGATGATGGTCGCTATGGTGCTGGCCTCTGTGGCAGCCAATCACGACTGAGAAAAGAAAGAAACTGCACATGTCGTGACATAGAGCTATGCTGCATCCATTTTAATTTAACCTTGGCAAGAACAGACCTGCCTACAGCAGAAATGATGGGAAAAAAAGCAAAATCACACTCAATATCAGTGCTTGCTAGAACAGCCATCAATGGCTAATCAATAGAGCAGTGCACCTACGGGAGACATGTACCATTAAGTCTGTGGGTCAATGTGTTTGCCAGCAGATAGCACTGTTTTTTTTTTCCTGACGCTTGTCCTCAGCCCTATACTCCACATGCTTGATTAGCTGCCCTGCTTGACTCCATTGATGTGTATCAGTGGTCACCCCCGGAGTCCTATCAGTCAGCAACTGTGTGGTGGCACAGGGTGAACACATACGACCTCTGCCCTCTACCCTCTGCCCTCTGACCCTAGATGACCCCCAGTTAATTAGGTGTGTGTGTTTACGAAACATCTGCTCCATTTGCACCGATGTGCCACTGTTCGAAATATGGAATTGCAATTACAACACTGACACAAACAGTGTTTGTGAATTATGAAGTGGAGATGGGCAAAAATATTGAGCAAGAAAAAAAAAAGAGAAAAACTGCAGCCACAGTGCAATATGTTACAGTATTGGTGGATCTGATGAAGCAGTGAAAATGTGGGGTTAATTATCGCATCAGCAACGATTTGTACTTTCTTTTCTATTAGCTGCAAACAACCCCGGAAAGCACATGCATGTCATCGCTGTGTATAGACGAACAAACAGAATGTGAGGACACACACGCAACACAAGAGCTAGTAATTAATGAAATGACCTCTGATTGCTGCACCTACAATAGCTGCCTCTCATCTCAGCTAAACACACACACACATCAAAAGACAGACAGACAGAGAGAGAGAGAGAGAGAGAGAGAGAGAGAGAGAGAGAGGGAGAGAGAGAGAGAGAGAATGACTGGTTGTAGCTGCTGCAACCTGACAATTATTCTGTATTTTACTGGACCCGCGCTGCATTGGAGGTGTGATTGGAATAACAACCAACCTCCAAACCATGCAATTCTCTATTCCCTGTGGGGCAGCGCTTAACCAGCAGGGGAAGAAGGAAGGAAGTGCTACGGGATGGAAGACGACGACAGCGGATGTGTACAAGACGGAGGAAGAGGAGGGGAAGAGGATAGCAAAAAGCGAAGGATTACGCGATGAGGGAGAGAGAGAGAGAGGGGAGGAGAGGGGAAGGAGTCAAAGCCAGGGCTCCTCGGCAACATGCAGAGGCAGAGGCAGTGTGAGAGTGAGTGCTGTCTGAGTGACACTCACTCTCATATCCCCCCCTCTGGGGAAATAACCCCCTTAATCCAGCATGCTCTTTCAGATAGACAAGATCCCCCTTCTTCTCCCAGCAAGGATATGAAACGCTCCCCCTTGTGATTCAAATACCAGGGATGAGGGCTGGAAATCGAATAGACAACAATGTGACGTGGCGCAGCTAGAGAGAGACATCAATGTCCGTGTCCCCTCCCCTCCAGCAGCTGACGTGCTTTACACAGACGGAGGCACAAAGTCATTGGTTCACACCAGAGGAAGTCGCCCGCCATTGGCTCGTTTGTTGGGAGGTGGCACAACAGTGGTTTTAAGAGGCAGGTGCCTTTGACTGCGAGCCAAAGGCCAGCAGCAACAAAAACTTACTGCTTGTTACAACAATTGTGTTTGTGTTATGATGACAATTTGCAGATTTTCTTGTTGCTTTGATTTTGTAAATAATCAGCCGCCGTACCCCGACGGCTGCTTTTAATGCAAATCCCTCTCAGTAATAAGCTTACAGAATGTGACAAACACTCAGAGACTCAGAGTTAATTAACAGTAACGCGGCACTGTACGCACAACACAATCAATAAAGTCAAGGCGGGCCCAGTCACAGCAGGCCATGCTGCAGGACCCGCTAACCACGCAGCCTTTTCAGCGTGAACCAAGGGAGGTCTTTTTCTCTCCACACTGGTAAATCAGTCCACAGCCGGGCTGCTCGCTGCACAGAGCAAACTGCAGAGCTAGGCCGACACAGTGTGATATTATATTAGCATTACAAAGGCTTTCCCACCATCTGTGACACGCAGCAGAAAAAAAATCACTTTTCTGTTTCCAAGCCCCGGGTGCTGATGTTTCCATAGGTTCTGTGAGGAGGGCTGATGGGAGCGAGGCTGGGGAAGACAAACACGTGTATTTATTACAGCCTCTCTGACACGTGTGATTCCCACCCGGTACGCTACGTCAGGTGCACATACCATGCTCAAAGCCTCATGCTTATTGTAATCCTTTCAACGTCAGGGTTATCAAGCACGGCTATCTGCAATCATTTGAAAGCTATTAGTGTTACGATGATGCACTCTGCGGCATTTCTACTATGATTAAAAAAGATAGGCCAGGTCTATTATCACTTCCAGCGTAGTGTATGATGAAAAAAAAAATCCATAAAGTGCTATGTTCTCCGCAGTCAGAGCCGATCAGAGTCCTGTGCTTCACTCGGCGGCCGAGGGAATGAATAGACTTGGCTCATCCACACAGCTCTCCTTGCTTTCCACTGTAGCCTGTTGTCACTAGCCCCTGGTCGTACGCCAGTCGCCTACTTGGCAGAGAGAGGTGCTGTACAAAGCAACTGGCAGGTCTGCTAAATAATGCTGATGGAGTGTGATAGAGAGAAGCGTCTCCTTTATTTTACACAGCCACTCTATCCATCTCAGCACATAGAAAGGAGAGACAAACGCCGCCTCCTGTTTTTTTTTTTGTTTTGTTTTTTTTCAAATCTATTCGACTGGAGAAGCAGGAAAAACCACGGCCCACCTACAGCAGCTCCTCTTTGTGTGATCTTTCAGGATGTTTTGCCAGATTAAGAAAAGCCACAGGCTTACCAGACAACCTGCCAGTAGTGGGGATTTACAGTCCAAACTTCATGCATGCAATTACACAGATGAAGGAGGGACAAGTGGACAATAGCAACGCAGCGTTGAGGGGAAACACTCATCCGGGCAATCATGCAAAGCCCTCGACTTAGTCAGTGAAACAGGAGCGAGAGAGGGTGAAAGAGAGACGTGAGCATCACTGCAGTGTATGACTGACTTCATAGATCAGAAACATGAGCAGCCTCCTGCGTCAATGCAGTCTATTCTTCAGTGATGCCTTCCAAACAAGCCACAAATCCAAAAGCAGTTCAGTTCAGCTGCTGTATCATTTAATGCACCGTGTGTGTGTGTGTGTGTGTGTGTGCGTGTGTGTGTGGTGTTGAGCTGTGCTGGTGCTCCGGCAGCACTGAACCTGAACCAGAAAGCCTCCGTCAACATTGCTCATTATTCCAATTCACTTAATTTACATCCTGCCATTAGTTACATGAAGGAGATACAGTACATAGAACAAACAATACATGTGTGCACAGTGGCTTTAGGCCTTAACATGTATCAGTGTAAGGGGAAAAAATGACAGCCCATGATCTTCAAGAGGCTCTGTTCCAACCTGTTATTCATATATTTGGTTGAATTCATCAGACCTCTGTCATCTGATGTGAATATTAACTGGGAGCAATACTGCATATGAAGCTGAGTGGCAGTATATGAAGCCAGGTTCATCCTTGCAGGAATGTGATGGGTCAATGAGGTTTCCAGCCCTGTGTAATATTCCTGTCACCGAGCCTCATTCTGAAAACACCTGTAGATGCATCCTGCATCCTTCCTTTCACTAAGTGTAATTCACATTTGCATATGGCCCAGAATATCCAGCCCGGTGCAGCAGTCAGGAAGACAGGCTGGTGACAGCCAAGGTAGCCGGGTTAGCTCTCTTGTCAAAACCAATATCCACGTCTTGAGGACCAGACTGGGGAGAGGCAGCCAAAATCATCTACATAAAGGAGGGGCACTAAAATCACCTCTCATAAAATACGACAGGGGATTCAGCTCACACTGGTTAAAGCATGATGAAAAGGAATGGAATCCAGCACAGCTCCCTGTCTGGGGATAATCAAACAAGCCTGGCACTAAAAGCATGGCATTCAAATTCAATTGTGAAAGCTGCCGCTGTCTTAGAAAAGAAAAAGACATGGGAGAAAAATACAGGCCTGTTGTTTTGAACTCTGTGGGAGCTTAAAAGATGTGTTTTATAATGCCTTCCATTAGAGGTAAACACACAAACCCTGAAACCAGACAAATGGTTAACAGTGAAATACGCTGAAATAGAATTTCAAAAAAAAATGCAATTGTGTCCAAGGATGATTGATTGGTAATTCAATGAAAACAATAAAGATTTATTAAAGTTCAGGCAGCGGCGTGAGCTCGTGATATCTTCAAGTGGTGCATGACAGCCACATCTAATCCCCAAGGAAACAGCAGTACATATTAACTGGCAATTGACAATATATCACATGGATTATCACAACATGTCAATGCAACACGGGTTCCGCGTTGCTACAAGCCGATCGCTACGTAAAGATGGATGTCAGAGGGAAGACAAAGCACTGAGGGATAAAACGCAATAGGATTTCATAGAATCTTTAACATGCAGCTGGTTAAGCGCGCGCGCGCACACACACACACACACACACACACAGAGACACACGCAGACGTCCGCTAAAATAATATCGGTTCACAGTGCACATCAAAGAGCTGCACGCGCTCACATTCACTGACACAACCAGGCTTTTACACTTGGACTGCAATGTAGTGGTGCGGCAAAACAGTGGAGGCAACAGAGAGAGAGAGAGAGAGAGAGAGAGAGAGAGAGAGAGAGAGAGAGAGAGAGAGAGAGAGAGAGAGAGAGAGAGAGAGAGAGTGAATGCCTTATTACAGTGTGTAAAGTGGAGCTGGGAGCAGGAGGGAGTGGGGGAATGTCTCAGTGACAGAGGCAGAGGCTGATGAAAGCCCTGCACACAGTCGAGAAGCACAGACACATGACACAGCTCATAACTGCTCACCATCCAGGACAGCAGCGCATTCATGCAGCCCTCTTCTTCTTCATGTATATTTAAACACCCGGGCTCAGCTTCAGCGAAAAACGTTCGCTTTCTCCGCACATATGAAAAAACAACAACAACAACAACAACATATATACACATATATATAAGAAAACTATCACAGCCTCACACAGCAGCGAGCTGAAAACCCCGCTGCAGAGGAAAGGCCGCTATTTCCATCATTGTCTCGTTTGAATGAATAGAAAAGTTGAGCAGGCTTTAGCGGCTGTGACACGTTAAGACTGCGGTCTCCGCACAGGGCTGCGTCTTCAAGGCCCTCGCTGTGTTTGCGTATGGGTGTCAATGTGAGAACGTGTGTGGGTGTATTTGCTTGACTGCATCTTTGTGTGAGGGAATGACGCGATGATGAGAGTGCGCGAGGAGGGAGAGAACGAATATGGACATGAGGGCTGAGAGCGAGCGAGAGACAGAGAGAGAGAGAGAGAGAGAGAGAGAGAGAGAGAGAGAGAGAGAGAGTGAATGCCTTATTACAGTGTGTAAAGTGGAGCTGGGAGCAGGGGGGAGTGGGGGAATGTCTCAGTGACAGAGGCAGAGGCTGATGAAAGCCCTGCACACAGTCGAGAAGCACAGACACATGACACAGCTCATAACTGCTCACCATCCAGGACAGCAGCGCATTCATGCAGCCCTCTTCTTCTTCATGTATATTTAAACACCCGGGCTCAGCTTCAGCGAAAAACGTTCGCTTTCTCCGCACATATGAAAAAACAACAACAACAACAACAACATATATACACATATATATAAGAAAACTATCACAGCCTCACACAGCAGCGAGCTGAAAACCCCGCTGCAGAGGAAAGGCCGCTATTTCCATCATTGTCTCGTTTGAATGAATAGAAAAGTTGAGCAGGCTTTAGCGGCTGTGACACGTTAAGACTGCGGTCTCCGCACAGGGCTGCGTCTTCAAGGCCCTCGCTGTGTTTGCGTATGGGTGTCAATGTGAGAACGTGTGTGGGTGTATTTGCTTGACTGCATCTTTGTGTGAGGGAATGACGCGATGATGAGAGTGCGCGAGGAGGGAGAGAACGAATATGGACACGAGGGCTGAGAGAGAGCGAGAGAGAGAGAGAGAGAGAGAGAGGTGGTGATGGCAGAGAAAGAGGGGGGGGGGGCACGGTGTGCCGGGGGGGTAGGTAAGATTACAGATGTACACACAATGTTCTGGAGCACAGGCCAAGGGCTGAATAAGAGTGGTGCTGTTTCTCCAGAGCTGCTTCGCTGCAGCTCACTCTGCTCCTCGTATCGCTCAGTGCCCAGGGCGGCCATTCACAGCCTCTCCCCCAGTAACAGCTCACGCACACACACACACACACACACACACTCTCATATCCCAAATCACAGCCACATAACAGCAGTGCTGCTGACGAGCCCCCACAAAACACCCAGGGTAAAAGAAGTCAAGGAGGCGGCGCGCAGTTTCCCTCACTGCGACACCGCTCATTTATTTATTTATTTATTTATTTATTTATGTGCACTTACATCTGGCTTTTCTGTAACGTCACATTTTCACGATGGTTATTTTAAACGGTAAAGTGTAGGGTATACTGTAGGTAATTGCGCCTCCTTAGCCTCCCTCCATTATCATCATAACCAGATTAAGCCAATGCCACAATTACCTCCACCGTCACGTAGACACATGCAGGCTCATGTTAGTCAGATTAGGGTAGAAATAACCTGATTAACCCAGAGACCGGTTGTCACTCTTGTAAGTTACTGTCGCACGTGTGGGGCTCAGACAAACCTCTGTGTCTGTGCTCTAATCCTGTGCATGAACCTAAACGAGGCTTTCCACGCAGGAGACACAGCACGAGGCAGCATCAAGGTAAGAACAATAAACAATGCCCCCCGCACCCCCCCCCCACTCCCCCTGACTGTCCCCTAATGTGTGGTGAGTGAGAAGTTGTTTTCTCTTACAAACTCTTCTTTCACCAAGCCTGATCGTACAAATAAGAATCCCATAAGCTCTGGCTACCAAGAAGCATTAATGTTATTCATTTAAAACAATTAGCTCGATCTCGTTTTACTTATTAATCTAAGTTTTAAAGTGCAAATCGAGTGTCATCAGTAAGTCAGAGCATTATCAGACAGAGTGGTATAAATAGCAGATGTATAAACAATGTCTTATCCGTGATCCACCTGCAGAAGCTTTGCTGTCAAGCAATTAGCCTTGAATTACATTTTATTCTGATTATTTTTTTCTTTCCTCCAGTCTCCTCCATTTTGTTGCGGTGAAATCTGATGTGATATATGCTGACAGAGATTAACGAGGACAGATGATTAATCGGTATGATTGATATAGGATCAGTGATATGCGAGCAGCTCTGCACTGTTTATCCCAAGCATTTTAATTCTGCCACATGTTGTCAAAGATGGCAAACTGCATTTTAAATCAAACTGGGCAAGAGTCTGTCACAGAGTGGAAAAGGATTGTGTGTTTGTGCATGTGTGTGTGTGATAGAGAGAGAGAGAGCAGCCTCGTGACTGTGTGTATGAGTAAGAGCCAGAGGATACAAATCTGAGAATACAATAATATAAAAATATTATCGACAGGTGAACAGTGCTGGTCGTACTCTGCCATGAAACTGCACTTTTATTTCTGTTTGGTCGATGAGTTTGATGATATTGATTGCAGAGAGAAACATGTGGCCTCAAACGCTTCTAATAGGACGCAACCTTCACCTGAATCTTCAGTAAAATGTAATTTGAAGATGGGCTGCAGGATCTTTAGAGAACTCATCCAGAAACATCTGGCAAGAAAAGCACCAGGCTCAGGGAAAATAAATACACACACCTAAGCAATTTCACACAACACAGTGACAAACTATTTTACTTTCAAACAGCAATCGAAGCATCCTGAGCTTCACAAAGACTTAAAGACATGTTTTTTTTAATTGATTGCCAAAGTAATTGTAATAACAAAACAATATGTTTCTGTTAGAAATGGGATGGATATTGGAATAGCAGGAACGCTGCCATGTAAATGGCTATAGTAAAACATATTCATATGCATATTCCTCACAGGAGAATACAACCTGTACTGTTCTCGGGCCTCATCAGGAATTTATCATCTGCTTTTTCAGTAAGAGGATCTGATTTGATTGGCCATTACTGAAGCTGCCCTGCTGATAATTTATTCCAAACTAACAATGTATTCATCCCTGTGCAACCCCTCCCTCTCTCAAAACCACGCCATTGATTTCTCCTCACCATTATACTGGTGATACATTTGAGTTTGTGTTGACGTTTCTAACCAGGTTCATGAACACAGATGTCCAGAGAAGTCTTATACATCCCTCTTAATCTAAATGTGCAATTATCCTTTAAATGAAAAAAGAATAAAATAAATGAATATAAAATGCTTTGTACTTCAGAGGTGTATGTCTGCATGTCACAAGGTCTTGGCATGTAAAGTGGTGAAGAATGAATGTATATTTACAGTTTTCTCCATGCACTTCATAAATTCTCCCTCACAGTCCAGACTGACCTGGAGGCCAGTCCCTCATCATTAATATTTATGAGACAACTCAGACAGAATAGACATCCACGTATGAACGGATTATTATTAACACAGATGATGAAAACAATCAGCACCTTGCCAAACTGTTGTGGGTCATTAACAGGAAATGAACTTTGCGTATCTGCACACATTCACACGTTCATGCTGCCGCAGCAGTGCAACACCATTACATTCCTCAGTCACAGTGTCAGTCTGAAACAGACCAGCATCCATAATACTGCTCCCAAAATGTGTCAGACACAGCTTGAGAAGATGAAGATCTGTTTTATGCACATAATTATCCTTTAAATGAAAAAAGAATAAAATAAATGAGTATAAAACGCTTTGTACTTCAGAGGTGTATGTCTGCATATCACAGGGTCTTGGCATGTAAAGTGGTGAAGAATGAATGTACATTTACAGTTTTCTCCATCCACTTCATAAATTCTCCCTCACAGTCCAGACTGACCTGGAGGCCAGTCCCTCATCATTAATATTTATGAGACAACTCAGACAGAACAGACATCCACGTATGAACGGATTATTATTAACACAGATGATGAAAACAATCAGCACCTTGCCAAACTGTTGTGGGTCATTAACAGGAAATGAACTTTGCGTATCTGCACACATTCACACTTTCATGCTGCCGCAGCAGTGCAACACCATTACATTCCTCAGTCACAGTGTCAGTCTGAAACATACCAGCATCCATAATACTGCTCCCAAGATGTGTCAGACACAGCTTGAGAAGATGAAGATCTGTTTTATGCACATAATGGTAATAATAAGCTACATTGTATTGTATATATTGTGTGTCGTCTAACAAACAAGAGAATGTTTTGATTCTGTATTAATAGAAAAAGATAAAAACAGGGAGCCTGGATTGAAAAGTTGCTGCACCGACCATGAACCACACCATCCCCAGTATCCATCATATCCTGTTCAGCCTCCACCGTCACTATCTTAGAAATGAGAAAATATAATAACCCCAGAATAATTATAAACAGATGAAACTTCAGACGGCAGTAAATACTCACTCACAAATTACATGCTGGAATTAGTGAGACTTTGCTCAAAACGTAACAAATGGAATAAACTGATTATTCTTTAATTTCCTGTTCACTGACTAATCAATAACGTGCTGTTCTTGTTATACACAGCTTTCAGTCATATTTTAAAAAATCATGCTGATTTAGTCCGGGACAAATATGAAAATACTATTATTTAATTTGGTATGAGGCTAATGATAAATCAAACGTATCAAACAACATGTCCACACCTTATCAACCCACTGCTTGACAGATGTAATATTACTACCCGCATTTTCGTTGGAAGTGCATTTGTTGATCCAAATCAAGGCCGCGGCATTGAAACATCGACTTCATCACAGTACCTCTCTGACCTTGTTAGATACCATTTTTCCCTGACAATTACAGTCCAGTATTAGGCTTTTGTCCTGTTCCAAACCCGGGTGGCCTTGATGCCTGTATCCAGCTTCTGCTGTGTGACTGACAGCTGATAAAAGCCCTGGGCTTTTGCTGGCATCACCGCAGTGTAATTCCGCTACAGGGGACTGTGCTTTTAGCTATGAAGCCCACTGCTGCAAGAGCACTAAAGACACAGGCACAAACCACTGCCAAATTGCCTCTGAACTCCAGAGACATTTCATCTGACATTTTATTAACAGAGACAATTGTCGCTATTTGAACTGTACGTTATTGCATACAACAGCAACAATTCCCAACAGGGGAATGTTTGGTAGCCACATCACATACAGTCACATTAAAAATATACAAAATCATACAAAAAAACAAAAAAAAACCCCAAGATGACGACAGACTCTCGGGTCGATAATGCGCCATGGCAGCACAATACGAAATTATTTTCAACAGCCCACAAACCTGAAGTAAAACACTGAGCCCGGGCTTATTTATGCTGCAAAAGTGTGTGTGCACATGCTCGCGTGTGTGTAAGAGAGAAGAGAGAGAGAGAGAGATAGAGAGAGAGACAGAATGAGAGACCTTGAGTGCAATGGGAGGAGTAGATGCTGCAGCATTCAGCCAGCGAAAGCAAATCTAACTGTGAGTCAGACGCTCTCTCTCTCTCTCTCTCTCTCGCGTTCTCTCTCTCCGGCCCTTACCTCGCTCCTTTCACTTCCACTCTCCCCTTCTCCTCCCTCTCTCAGCACTTAAGCAGCTGCCTCCACTTATGCAGGGCACATTTCAGATGACGGGGGGGAGGGAGGGAAAGGGGGAGGAGGGGAATGATGGAGCGGGGTGCAAGAGCATTAAGGGGAGGGGAAACAAAAGGTTGCACAATGATTGCACAGCGATTCAAAAGCTGCTGAAGGGGACATTCCTGTCTAGGTGAGGATCCCTGCCCCCCGCCCCCCCACCCCCCACCCTCCTTCCCAACACTTCTATACATCAAAGAGGAGAAGGTTAACTGCTAGACACAGTAACCTCTGTAATAGAACTGTTTTCTAATGACCATTAAATAGTGTTTATTACCTATGGGTCTGTGATGAATGGCTGTATGCACAGACAACATCCTGTTTCACCCTCTCTCTCTCCCCTCCTGCTCCGACATGGTGACAGAGATGAGGAGGAGATGACAGCTAGGATGGGTGGATCCACCTGAACGCTCCTCCAGGACCTTTCCGGACAGGAACAGTTTGATCTCCTGACCACCTTATGACACTTATTCCCACTATGTTTGTTGGTTACCTGGAAATATTCAAGTAGCTTTGAATACAAACACATAAAACGAAGCTTCCATGGGAAAACCAGGTATTTTCATTGCAACTTTTCATCAGGTCCTAGAAAAAACAACCATGAAAGTACATTTTAGATTTACAGAAAAAGCAAATATGCAGGTCATTAAATTCTATAGTTACAAATTTTTTGTTAGGCTGAAGAGTGAGGGTTCAACTGAATACAGGACTTGGTGGGATTTGGTTGTTTTATCCAGCTGTGTATAACAATTTCTGGTTCTCTGCCACTGCCATAATTACTACAGCCACTAGAGGGCTTTGTCAATCGGACACTAATTCACTTATTCATTAAAAGTCCAGCTTTCCCAGAGACAACAACAAGAACACCTGAGAATCACAGACATCTCAGTGAAATAAAATCATTTGCAGCTGAATTTCTTTACGACCGTAGCGTGGACACTAATCAAGAACCATTTTTACACTTCGTCACTACAGTTCATACCTGCATTTAAACTGCTTCGCTAATGTGTGTTATTTCTGTGGTACCTCTCGTCCAAGCTTTTAAAACCACCAGAAACCACCAGTGGACTATTTTATAGCAGGAAATGCAGTGAAACATTCCACTGCACAGTCTTCTGTAATGGTCGGTTACAAAAGCCCTGTGAAAGGAATTATATTGTACGGTCCGTCAATGGTTTTAAATTAATACAAATCATAGATGACTAATACCATGGCTCTAGCAGCTGAAGGGGAGAAGGGGAAGGACATCTGTCCACAATGCCTCTTTCAACTCAGTGAAGTAATCCTGTGTGGAGCGGAATGGACGCTGCAGATGTGATGCACGACAGGCAGCAGGACTGTGATTTCACTGTGCCACCAAGGTACCTGTGTCCAGCTTTGTCTGAGCTGAGCTGTCTGGCATTTAACACCGGGGGGGTTCACAACATCAAATAACTCACAGTTATGCAGCTTCTCTCCGGAGGTCATACTGGTTTTTGTAAATATAATCAGTCACAGTGAAACTTTCATTGTTGCAGCCCAAATTCTTCATTGAGTGTGACTGTCTTCTACAAAGCCTTTTTAAATGATGCTATAATAATTAATAATAATTTCCAATATTAAAATGTCCCTTTGGATTTGTAATGTGGTTTAAAAGTACAACTTAACAGTTTATGCAGTTTCAGCACAAAAAAAAAGATATCGCTCTCCCATCTGTGTGCTGAGTATTGAGAGAGAGAGACGGACATGGCACTAATGGTACTCGTACTAAGGACGAATCATTGATGCACAGTTTGTAGATTGTAGTGTTTCTTTTATTGGACATGGCATCTGTAAGATGGCAGAAATCCTCCATTATTCTACAGCTGGCTACACACCAGGCCTCTCATTCTGCACTTTATAGTTATGGCCTGGGTTACAGGTTCTGTCTATGATATCATTCTTATTGTAAAATAAACTGAAAGTCAACTCATTATCCAAAACCAATCCACATCATTTGGAACAACTAGAGATTAGTTCAAATTTTAAAGCTTCTGCTGCCGGCAAAGGAAAAAGAAATAATTATCTACCCTGCGTCTAACAAATCACATTGCCTAACCTTTGCATGCTAGTTAGGTTGTTGACGTGTTCTCATGCTAAAACACAGCACAAAGCACGTTAAGAGCCAATTAGCTAAGACTCGCTTAAGACAATGGCTTAAAGCAAAGAGAAACCGTGAGCCTGGCTCTCCCCAAGGTTCAAAAATACATCTACGGATAACAAAGCTAACGACTGAAACAAATCTGGCTTAATTATAAACCAAAATATACAGCATCTTTTTGGCCTTTGTTATTGATCGTTGATTGGTCTATACGGCAGAGTCAGATTTCTTTTGGCCGAACATTGGCAAATAATCGCTGCCCTGCACAGAAACAAACTGAACACATACAACGCTGGATTCATCTGAAGACGCTCATCACATCGCCGTGTCCACTTGTTCTCCAAGTGTCAACAAACACTGCTTTTCTATCTCTCCAATGCAAAACAATACAGCTATTACAGAGAGATATGCAGAATGTACCAGAGACCCAATCAGCAATTAACAGAACTGGGTAATTAAATCCTATTTGTGCACACTAATTCACTTTCTTTGAAAATAACTATGATTCATTTTTCGGTATTTCTGATGGTTTAATAACGTGCTTTCAGCTTCTTTGAGACTCTGCATCCCAGAAGGGTCACCAACTGATATAGTAACTGCTAAGTATCTAGTAATGGAGGCTTTCAAAGCAGAGACATTTCTATTGTAAAATTTCTCTTTCCATTAAGAGACGAATGTTTCAACTTCATTTCTTCATTTTATTCCTGCAATAAGGTAATTTTCCGTGCACTGCATTGGTTTTACTCTGAAGCACCACAAGGCTCCATCGCGATGAGCCGCCGGGGATGAACTACGGCGAAGTTGTGAGACAAGGAGACAGGAGAAACATCATGGAACAGAAAATATCGGTTGAGGAGACGAAACAGTGAGCGTCACAGACAGAGCCACTGCATCCCTGGCTCCCAGGTTCCTTCTTCCCCAGCACAATAAATGTCCTACTAATACATCCACAGTCTCTTGAGCCGAGACAAAAGCAGCTCATTGATAACAGCTCAATAAGTGAGCATGGAGGTCTGTCGAGGGCTTTGAGGAATTTCCAGTCAATACGTGACCATAATGGATTGCACATGGCGCTTTTAAAAACTGCATTTTAGTCCCAAAACTGCAGTCGCTGCGATCTGGATGCAAACTTCCACCAGGCTACCTCAGCCATAAAACCATAACAGTGACAAAGATTGAGATATGCAAAAGTTAACATAAGTTAAAAGCAGCTAATGTTTTTTTTTTTTGTCTATTGTATATATTTTTTTTTCTTTTTTGAATGATCTGCTTTTGTTATTCCTATAAATCTAATAATAATTATCCAGAGGAAAAGGATGCATTTTTTCCATCACAGATCCTCGACTCGAATTCTTTTTCTCTTTAAGTCATGATCTTTGTTTGTGTCAGACGAGACTCTAAATCAGAAAAAAACAGTTTTTCATCCGCATCACAAAATCCATTCCTCCACTCTCACAGTAAAAAAAAATCCCTTTGTTCTCGGAGCCACAAATTATTTCCCCGTTGCTTCAGAAGGCTACTCCTTTACTTGGCGTCAAAACCAAAGGACAGGGGCAGGAGGGGGGGTGGCAGGGTACAGAGGGAGAAGAAAGGAGATACACAGAGGGAAAGGGAGGAAGACAGGGGGAGAATAATGGGACGGAAGAGGGAGGGCAGCAGTTTTTGTTTTTTTTTGTTTTTTAAATGCAGAGAAGCAAGAAAGAGTGCGGGAGAAGGGTGTCAGTCAGAGTACGAGACGGAGAACAGTGTGTTTGTATTTTAGGGAAGTAATAATGATGAGGGCATGGGATGGAACAACAGCCCGACTCTGGCCTTCAAACCGTCTGCAAACTCCAATCTCAATATTCACCCACCATCTCTGCTGGCTAATGCCGCCTTCCTTTGATATTTGTTTTCCCTTTTAAAATCATTGACGTTATTAGTTTTTGAAACCCAGCTTAGAGGCTTATTGATAGGCTGCGCCGATGGAAATATAAATGGCCCCCGACTCTCTGATGAGCGAGAACAATAACTCTTGTCTCCTGCTCGAGTGACGCTGCAGCACACGGACCACACCTGGAGGGGCTTTCTGTGTTCTCCTAAATCCTGACTCTCCCGTACACTGCGCTTTCGGCCACTGTGTTTGCTTATTGCTTCACTTATAATGAGTGAAACGCTGCTTGCCTGTGAAACAATCAAGGGGTATGGAATCAGTGAGAGCACACTGTCGCAGCTTTAATGTGTGTGTGTGTGTGTGTGTGTGTGTGTGTGTGTGTGTGTGTGTGCTGGGGGGAGGGGGGTTAGCCGCTCTGATGTGCCACAGCTGAAATTGGCAGGCTATCAGTCACAACCCTGTAACACAACGCGCAGCATTTCTAAACAGCATAAAGAGATATGACAGCCAAGCAGGCAGAGAGACAGATTCGAGGGAGGGAGACAGATTTTTCCATTTTTAGAAAAGCCGATGTGTGCGTCTAATTGTTTCCTTTACAGCTGGGTCAGAACGACGCAGTTGTTGGAGGCTCGCAGAACATGAAGCGATGTGACTCGGGCAGATGGGAGTGCGGCAGGTTGCAGGTTGCAGTATTGAGTCTGTGTGCAGGGAGAAGTTGGCGAGAGGTTTGGGAAGGGATGGGAGCTTTTCTATGGACAAATGAGAACAAAGCGCAGTTTGCCTTCCTGTAGGTAATCAGGCCTATTGATTAGTGGCAGTGTGGGTCTGTGAGGGGCTGCAGAGGCCTGGGAGCCAGTGGCTGTGTGCATATGCACAGGGGTATTAGCAGCGTATATTCTCCAGCCTGTGGGACAATGCAGCCTCTGAGCGAGGTGATTAAAAGGCCCAAGCTATTGAGCTCCTCCAATCAATGGCCTCCTGTGCTTCTGTACAGAGCCGGAGGCCACTTCCTAAACAACAGACCCACACACACGCAAACATACTATCACTTCCACAGCCCTGTCGCTCCTCTTCACCCTCCCCCCCCAAATCTAAAACAGGCTTCGTTAAGTGCCGGGGCCAAAGGGGGCCAAATCCCACTTGCACCGCTGTGTGGCTTGCCTTGACCACACCACATCGCCATTTCCATCATGTGCAGTGGCCAATTAACCAAACCTAAAGCCGGAGAGAAGAAGGGGGTGAGGGCTCAAAGTAGGAGCTTTTCATTTAAATGGATAAGGTTAATGAGTTATTTGTATGGTTGACGTATTTCGATAGTTTAAAAGGTTAGGCGCATCTCCACGGCTGCCCTTTGGAGTGATCCCCTCCGTTTCATGCTCCCCCAAGCACCGGTAATGAGAGGTCACCGTGTACCATGAGTGCCCTGAGAGCCAGCAGCCTCGGCCAGAGAACCACACAGCCACGCTCATATTACTATTTCCTCCAAAACAAACAGGCATTGAAGAGAGAAACAGGTCACTGCGGACGTTTCCCTTCACCTGTCTCTCTCTCTCTCTCTCTCTCTCTCTCTCTCTCTTTCAATATCCTGACAAGGGGTCTGCTCTCAGCTCGCCATGACCAAGAACATCCCTCCCTCTTGTTTTCAGGAACATCCACTTTTCATATTTTCAGTACCTGCAGAATCTTTGATATTTGTTTCCTGATGGAGCCTCTCTCTTCTCTGGCCTGTTTTACATCGGCTGTCGTAATCACAGCCGCTATTTATTGTCACCGCGTGTCTCATCAACACCTCAGTTAATCCAGTCAAAAATATCACATTTGCTGACATATAATTAGTCATGGAATATATAACTCAATCACAGCACGAATACGGAAAATAACACAGGCAAACACGCATGGTGCCAATTTTTAAAAACGGGCCCCCGTTCTAGACATGAACTTGGACGCGTGTTGGTGAGAGTCAGGAGAAAATGCCTCGCTTTGCTTAATTCAGCGCTGCTGATTTCAGAATTCTTTGGTAGTTATGATAGTTTGGTTATGTCCAGAGACTGGGAGGCACAGAAAACTCTGGAGACCGGGCACCATGGGGCGCGCTGCTGTCAGGTTTGCCAGTGCGAGCGGACAGAGGTGGTGGTGGGCTCGGCTTAAGACAGCGTATTGGACAAACACAAACAAACGAGGCAGCGGCCACTGTGACTCAGTGCTCTAATGAACCAGCGTATTGACTTGCTGGCTTTCTCTTTCTCCCTGCCTCCGTTGCTCTCTCTCTCTCTCTCTCTCTCACACACACACACACACACCCCCACACACACACACCCCCCACACACACACACACTGCTATGCTCACTCGGTCCCTCTGTCTGCTGTGTTTGTATGGATCCCAGCTGCCACTCGGAATACCAATTACTGTAGGCCCAGGAGTGGGGGAGGGAGGGGGGGGAGAGACAGAGGGAAAGGGAAACGGAGAGAGAGTGAGAGAGAGAAACAGGGAAGAGGACAGAGGAAGAGAGGGAAAGAAAGAGGAGAAGCCCTGCAGAGGAGGGGAGGAAACGGCTGGCTTGCTGGCAGGCAATCCTGGAGACTTGGGGTCCAGCTCTTGGGTGATGGCGAGGAGGGGGATGAGGGGGAGGGAGGGGGGGAGCGGGGGTCTTCATCACTGATGCTCTGGCACCTCACAAGGAGGGAAAATCAAAAAGTGTCTCTGTGTGAGGCATGTTACTGTGACACTCATGCACCTGACACACAAGGAGGGAAAATCAAAGGGGACCTTTTCCTGGTCTGCCACAAATAGATGTTCCCCCCCGACCCCCACCCCCCACCCCCACCCCGCACAGTGCAGAAGAGAAGGGGAGTCAAGTGTTTCACTCTGGAAAAAAGTCGCATTTTCCCTGTGAATTCCCGGGATGAAGCCGGGCACCTCGTCTGCCGTCACAGGATATATGTGTTTGATGAAGGATTTGGGGCCGAGGAGAGCTTTTGGTGGCAATGCCTCTCTCTCTCTCTCTCTCTCTCTCTCTCTCTCTCTCTCTCTCTCTCTCTCTCTCTCTCTCCCTTCCTCTTCTCTTCTCCAACCACCGCAACAATTCTCATGACAACCATAATGAGCATGCTCACATTCTGCACGATACCACTAATTTGAGAAATTTCCAGCACAAAGACATAATTAGACAAACTAATTAGACGAAGACTTCGCTGCACAGAGATCCTCCGCAGTTCAACTCGTCCAAAGAAAAAAAAAAAGACTGGGCAGATACTGTAACTGTGACGAAGTAACATGTATTGGTTTGTATTTGTCTAGCATAAACATCAATAAAAAAAAAAAAACGCACAGGGTTCTGGTTGAGGTGCTGTGTGTGAGCTATAGGTGAAGTGGTGGGTTTTCTAATGAAGAATGTGAGCGGAGTACTTAGAGCGCATTGGAGAGGCGAGGGAGGCAGAAAGGTAATTGATTTTAAAAGTGATGGGAAAAACCCACAGGTCTCAGGAGGGAGCAGCAAAACGTCTCAACGGGTACAGAAGCCCCAGCTGCCTCCTAGAATAATGGAATTAATTCTTAGTCTGACTTAAATACATTTTTATAATGGGGCCTTAAATTAACAGTTCCTAAAGCCCCCAGAGATGGAGTCAAAGTGTAAATTGCTACAAAATCTGACTCTTCTCTCGACAGCGGTGCCTTTTGTCATCTGAATGTTCCTCGCAGGCACTGGGTGTTATCCCAATAACACTGTTCACTCTTTATCGTTTCTGTACAGTGTACGATGTGGGGAAATAATTGTGTCATTACATGAACATGGACTGAGTTGTGCGTACGCAAGAATAAGCACTTGTACTCGCATATTAGCTCAGGGGGCCGAATCAGCACGTGCACATGCGTACATTCACATACACACAGACTGTCACCGTGCACACTGTGGAGTCGGCGTAGTTGTGGCCAGACGGATGTTTGTTATTGCTAATTTTGTGTCAGGTCAGTAAGTCCAGGTAGATTTGGTGTATCTCTGCATTAACAGTCAGCACACAGGACCCTCAATGTACTGGCTGCCCCTAAGACAGATCATTCATATGTACAAACACACACACACACACACAGCATAACACATGCACTGCACACACAGATACATTACCCCACCTCTCCAGAGGCCTCATCACTGTAGCAAAAACACAGCAGCAGCATGCATCTTTGATAGTGAGTTTTAAACCTATTAGATCATATGGCTATAAAGTATGCATGCAGACTGTACACTGGCTCCCCCCTGACAAGGAGCTTCTCTCGGTGGAAATACCTGCATAAATAAACCATAACTGAATCCCAAATAGTGAACACAAAAGGCAAAAAGGCCCACTCATACATACGCATACAGTATACACAGCTCCGAGACAGATCTCAAAGGAGCAGGTTATACACAACCTCATTTGAATATAAAAGGAAAATACCTGGTGTTGTGATGCTCCCAGAGTATTTAGCCCACAGTGACAGATAAAAAGTAACAATGGCAACAATCATAAAAGTGCAAGAATGCAGAGAGGTTACTGGACACTGCAGGTGAGGAGTAAAGCAGTGGCGTAATATACAGTATGCTGGAATGTTGTGTTAAGTTGTGTTCACTTGGCCTAAACAGCAACACATTATTTAAATAGCAACAATTTCATTAACCTGATGTCTAACAAGTGATGAACCGAGCTTCCATTCAAATAATGCACGCTAAAAAAGAACTAAATACCACATCTAATGGAGCACCCGCCGCCGCTGCTCACCACTTAATAGCATTTGACACTTTGATACTTTTTTTCTAGACACATATCAGTGAGCATGTGAGAAGTTCAGAACGGCCTCAGCTGTGCAGAGTCACTTCCACTGTCTTTTCCCTTTTGTTTTGCAGGGCGTCACCAAACATGAGCTAAATGCTCTCAGCTGACCGACTGTGGCGCGACACAGAACGTACGGGGAAATATTCAGTCCCCGATCTCGTGAATCACAGCAGAACACAAAACATTACAAAGGATCTTGGCAGCTTTGTTTGCGTATGTGACAAGATGGAGGCTACGTGGGTTGCATATATGACTCCCTGTACAGGCCCGGTGATGACATACTGTACGTGGGGCCTGTCAGTGAATGATGACTTGGGGAAATGGGTTAGGGGAGCACTTGAGAGATGGAGTTGCTAAATGTCTGTTTGTGCATCGCGGAGCTCCGGGGAAAGAAAACGGAGAAGCCGGCATCCTGACCCTTCACGTCTCCAATGCTACAATTAACTACTTATTTTTTAACAGCAAAGGCTGGGTCACTGTCATGATGTCAGATATATTCGTGTTTGTGTCTGTGTGTGTGTGTGTGTCTGCAGAAACCCCCGAGCCAGCAGAAATTATTGTGTGGTGCACTGGAGCTAAAACACACAGGGAAACAGGCGAGTATACACACAGCTGTACATCCTAGAAGTCAAAGAGCTACAGTACGCACTCGATACACTCTTCTGCATTGCATCTGAAACGAGAAGTCCTAATTATTATTTCCATTGTGCCCCACTCCTGTGACAAGGACCACTAGCTGTGAATGATTATAATTATTACCCGTGGTAGAATAGCAGTCATGCTGTTGTATCATCAGCAACATCATCCAACAGATCAGGGTCAAATCCAACTTGAAATTCATGTATGCAATTCAATTCACATCCTCTGTGTTAAGATATTCCAAAAACATTTTTCATTTGACTCCTGCTTAGATGTGTCATGCATGGATTATGGCTTGCCTCTGGCATGCTATGGTAAATAGAAAGTGAAGCGCTATTCGTCGGCTCACTGTATCTGACAGGAATCCGACGGCGTCTGCTCCACCGGCTTTTGTCCCCGTGCTCTATTCAACTGCGTTATCACCTACCGAGTCTCCACAAACAGCAGCGCAATTAAACCTAAACTAAAACGACAAATCTGAGAGCAAACTCGAGCGATGAACTCCCAGGACCCAACTTGTATGCTGTGACAAGATCTACTGCAAAATATAGCCTGTCTCTATTTGTACATAAATTCACAACATTGTTTAGAGTAGCAAACAAGCCTGTCTTGAATGGCTGGTAATTATGTACAGCAGCAAATAAAGCATGGCTCCTTTCTGAGGCACTGGTGGCTTGTTAAGTGGTGAACAGACAAAACAGCATTTAGGAAATGAAAGGTGCAGGGAAACATCCAGGGCACAGCCAGCTTCTCTCCTATTAGAAACAACACTGTCAGTCTCATGGCCGTTTGTTTGTTCCAGCTGGCTGTGCCGGGGGGGGGGGGGGCCGGGGGGGGGGGGGACGCACCCTGAGCCCCCACCATCAATAGTAACTATGTCTCTCCCTTTTTTTATTTTTTCCGTCCCTTCTCTCCGTCCCTCCAAACCTGCCTCTAATCTTCCCACCATGTCCAACCCCCCCTCTCCTCTGCGGCTCCTCTCTCGCAGTACAACCTACCCTATGTTTTCTCCCTTTCTCATCATCAACACCCCCCTCCCCTCCCCCCGCCTCCCCCCGCTTCTATCCACCAAATCAAAGATAAGGCTAATGAAGGTGGCTTATTACTGCAGGCTCCAGGACCACGGCAGTACACAGGTTCCAGCATAGCATGGATCTGCGGCATGGATGCAAGGAATTAAGAAAGAAGGAAAAAAAAAAAGAAGCATGTTCAAATTAGACATGGGACGATGAATCTATTAGCGTTATTATATAACAAAACTCAGAACTGTTATTGCCACTGTGTGTGCCATTACGAAAGGAACAATACATTGGAGCGCACTGTGTGAGACCAATTAAAATCCAGCCCCGTCACATAGCCTCCTCCCTCCCGAGTCATGTTGTGAATATGCCGCTTTCGCACCATTCACGTCAGTGCACCTGTGGCCACCGCATTAAAATCCCCGCCTCTTCCGGCACCGTCTCGAATTTCCCAGCATCACATCTCGCTATCAGTTTCAAGAGTCCCACGAGGCGGAATAGAAGGAGGCCCGCGAGAGTGTGATCAGAACGGGGGAAATTTCACATTATCTATCTATCCGCAATATAAGGGTCTGATGTGGTAGCAGGAAATGAGCTATGAACGTCAGGCCCGCGTGCTCTCGGTCCCAGTGGCCACCAGCCTACATATTGAGATCAAGTAGGCAATGTGGAAAGTGGTTTAATAGACCCCAGTTTAATTGGACTTTTATTTGTTAATGGCAGAAATCCTGATGCATTACTTTAATCATCCTGGCAGAACTAATTCATGAGCACGCTGCAGGAGGAAAAAAAACGATCTGGACTTGGCATTCAAATAGCATCCGACTGCTTTCCTCTATCTCTCCTTCTAAACCTCCTATCCTCAAAGTGCTCCCGCTTCTTCCTGCCACGGGATTCTCTCTGATAGTAACTTGTAAGGCATCTGATGGTTTTAAACCCTCAGCATGCTTTTACTTTTACCAGTCAGCTGTCATGAATGAATCCACAGAAAGAGGAAACAAGAGCGCGGAGACCCCCCAGAAAAACAAAGAGAGAGAGAGAGAGAGAGGGAAAAAAAGCTGGGGCCCACCCAGATCTGTGAGCAGGTTCATGTTTGCCAGGCCCTCAGAGTGCAGAGCAGCCCTCATCCATTTGGCTGCTGCTGAGGGCGGGAGAGAGGAAAGGGGGAGAGGGGGTACGCCACAGCTCCCCCTGCAGAGCACTGGTCCAAGACAACCACAAGCAGCAGCCTCTGCCCACATCTACACTCAGCCCAATCACACGTCAAGTGCCCTGTCAACGCCGACCAGCAGCCAATGGAGGGAGAGATCCCTGATGCCCGTCTGATTGCGCTGTTTTTAATTCATTACACGACTGCACTGTAACACTCACTGCCTCAGAGCCTCGCGCCTCGTACTGACACACATTTTCTAAAACGGGGCATTCTTTAAAGTAGATTAGCACAGTTTGCCTGTTAGCTACAGATGGATTTTTGTTGCCACTCTCAGACCCTGCTTGTGTGTGCATATCTCTGTGTGTGTGTGTGTGTGTGGATGTGTCTGAGTAGGTTTACGTGTGCGTGCGTGTGCATGACTATGCCAGTAGCGTATTGAGTACAAATGTGTGCGTCTTCCTGGAACAGCTCCCGTCTGGGGGCCAGAGCAGACAGCAAAGAGCTCAGCAGCGCCTCAGTCCCTCAGGACACGCTGCAGCTCTCTCCTCGCGGCCATGAAAGGCAATCAGAGCCCAGCCTTCTCCCCTGGTCTTACCTCTGCCTTTAATTACAGACCTCAGCAGCAGCAGCACAGGAAAAGACTGCCTCCGCTGGGCCACATCCAGGATGTCGCAGCCCAAACGCAGGGCTGCGGTGGACGCAGCAGGCCTCCGCGTACTGTGGCCTGACACAGTAACTGTGTGCTTAAGCATATAGTCGACCCTGATGGTCTCAGCGTGTTTCTGCATAG